>CM048044.1:12581529-12946529 GCA_026259375.1 Verasper variegatus | reverse complement strand
AGGGGACTATATCTTGGTAGTTCGCTATCACTCACATCCCTTCGGTCCTGTTTGCTGCGTACAGGTGCAATGATTCACCAGTGGAATGTCCATGTTGGTGTGTGTGTGTCTGTGTGAGTGTGTATGTAGATCTGCAAACCCTAAGAACAGTGGCATGCTACTAAAGAAACAGTAGGTGGACGCTTGGTGGGTATTTGTGTGTGTCTTTGCATATTTGTGTGTGTGTGTGTGTGTGTGTGTCTGCCCTCAGGGTAGTGGCATGCTGCTAAAGGCCTAGTGTACGGACACTGGGGTTTGTGTGTATGTCAGGTCTCCAAGGTCCTGTTCTCTGTCTGCCTAATCCAAATCCACTCTCTGAGGTGTAGCGTTGGCATCAGCGCATCATCTCCGAGCACTGCCAGGTTGTGTTGGTTCGCCATAGCATCCCTGATACCTTTGTATCCCATCTCATACATTTCGCTGTCTGATCCAGCAATTTATTAATGTCATAAAAGAGCGTTCGTCAGTTAAGAGTGATGGAAGCTGATACGGTGCCGCTCTGTGAATTTGTTTTGATAAAAACTGAAGCAGTAAACAATTTTCTTTGTCTGTGTCATACTTTATGTGTGTGTCTAAGAGTCGCTGACTGTTTGGTCAAAACATGCGGCAGAAAATTTGATTTTGAAGTATGATGCAATATATGGGCCCGCAGACTGTTTTGTGTGTGTTTGTTTGAGCGTGTATGTCTGCATACAAACGCTTGTGTTAATCTGAGTCTGTCCCAGCATCTGGAGCCTTGACACAGTTTAAAGGGCTGGCTTTGTCCGCACAGAGCTGGGCCAGTGCTCTCACACACACACGTACACACGCACACACACCCAGCCCCACCTCATGATGCCAAAGTGGGCAGCCTCTGCCTTGGCGTTGCCTGGGCCTTCTGGTGCCCTAGATAGCTGCATGAGTGTGTGTGTGTGTGTGTGTGTGTGTGTGTGTGTGTGTGTGTGTGTGTGTGTGTGTGTGTGTGTGTGTGTGTGTGTGTGTGTGTGCGAGCGCTGGCGCTTTGGGGGAAGAGAGAAATGGCATGGGTGCGTGGTAGGTGCTGGGAGAGAGGAGGGGAGAGGAGCGAGCAAAAAAGATGGGTGGGGGTGATATATATGGCGTTTGTGTATGTGTATATGAAGCCTGCAGGGTGGGGCCTTTGGCGGCCGGGGGGGCACCTGGCATGTGATAATAACCCTGGGAAAATGCCCACTCCCTCTGAAGGGAAAGGTGCAGAGCGAGGGAGGTTGGGTGTCGTCTCTTCGTCTGTGTGTGTGCCTGTAAGACAGACAGTGCAGATTGTGTGTGTGTCTGTGTGTGCGTGTGTGAGTGTGATATAGATATTGGAGGCTCTAACATAGAGGCCTCCATCGTCGTGTTCTTATGCTAATGTCGTTTCTGTCACAGCCCGGAGGACAGGTGTCACTCCTCTACCTCAGCTTCGCGTATAGACAGTAGAAGAAGTCGTGCCTCCTCATTTTCTCTTTTGTCTGTCCCCAAAATACCTCTCCACACTTCGCCATAGACCCAATATTAACCTCTGAAACTGTACAACACACTCAAACACAAGCACATATGTACCCATGCAGAGACAGGACACCATCTCCATCTCTTGACGCCGTCTCCACCTCTTAAAAAACACTCCCCACACCCTATCTCGTCTCCGCAGCACCACAGATGCCCATGTTGCCCTGCAACAGCTGTCTCACCATGTGCCCTACCAAGTGTTGCCACCCAATGGAGGGGAGAGGAAGTGAGGAGGAGGGAGGATTTGGGTGGGAAGGGAGGGAGGGTGCTGAATTTGGATGGGAGGGACAGGGTCATGAATATTCATTGTTTTCTTTCTTTTTTTTTTTCAAAGCAGAGTTCTCATGGTTTATATGGCCATCGGGACTTTTTGTTTTGTCTTCATTATCAATATATAATCATAATTCTTCATTGTATTCTCACTGATTCATTGTTTCTGTCTCTGTCTCCTTCTGTCTGTCTTTCTGTCTCTGTCGGTTTCACTCCCTCATTTAGGTTCTGGATTCGGTTAAGGTGATGGCCAGCGCCCATGTCCCCCCCCCCCCCCCCCCCCCCCTCACAGGAAGCCTCTGGAGGCAGAGAGGAGAAGGAGGGAACGTCAGTCAGAGGGCAGCGCTCCGATTGGTGCGGCGGGTTAACGACACTTGTGGTGACCAGTAACCGGAGTAGAGGCGCATAGTAACAGCAGGGTACGTTGAGAGGGTATTTTCAAATGCTAACACTGGTCCAACAAGTCAGGTGCAGGATCCAGACTCCATCCAGCGAGACGACAAAATGGAGGGCCGGGATGGTGCGCCGCCATTTTGGGGCAAAATATTTTCAGTATGTGTGCCATATCTCATAATTGAGTAGAAATAGGCGATTTCAGACTGCAGTGCAAAGCCGTGGCAACGAAATGACCTCGAGCGTTCATGTTCATTTGCTGAAAATGGATTTAGCACATAAACAATGAATGAATAATGAACAATACATTTTCGCCTTGTTTGGAACACAATGTGATTTAATGTTGCCACAGTCAAGACTCTCTAAATACACAACAAATTACAAATTTCATTCAAAGACAGATATCTGTGACAGAGAAAGCCACACTCGGATTTTCATTTTCATTTTGAAACTGGAAAAGTGAAGCAAAAGGTTTAAAAGATGCCAGTTTGGATGGACCTAGTGTTGGGTACCATCCGAGAAATTGATGCCGCATATACTTCACCGTAAATTAATGCATTTGGGTGTTTCAGGCGCCCATTACAACAAAAAAGAATGCAAAACAAGAACACAAAAAAGTAGGAGAGGAGTTGTGAGTGAGTGTGGCACAGCACCCGACTTGTGTATTTGTTCATTTAATTTTGAAGGGATGAAAGCAGACAGGCATAAAGAGGGGCAGACGTAGAGAGATCACAGCATCGTGTACCGTATTGGTGGGTAGCGTGCCACACAGTCTGCCTCCTAAAGCAATAAATCTGAAACAGCATAATAGATAAACACAATTCAGAACACAAAATACCCTGTGAGGGAAAACTAATAAAAAACAGAGTGATTAAGTGGAATCAGAGCTCTTAGGCAGTATCTGGAGATGGGGGCTGTCGCCATACAAAGACCAGCGCGGGCCAACACAACAGATGAGAGAGCATAGGGACAGGGGGCCGAGAAAAACGAGGGCTAAAAGCAGAGGGAGCGAGAGACAGATGATGGGAGTGAGGAAAAGGAGAGATGGAGGAGAGAGAGAGGGAAAGTGAGGGATGGATGGGGCAGCAGATCAGAGGGAGCCTCTAGTGTGTCTTGCTCTCCCTTTAAAGAAGAGCCAGGAAAACAGATTAGGAGTCCTCTTTTCTCCTGGGGGAGCACACACACACACACACACACACACACACACACACACACACACACACAACCTCCATTCAAACCCCCTCTTCAGAAAAACATAAAACTAACTTTTACAGTGGACCCGCCGCTGACCTGCCCGGCCCAGAACAAATCCACTCAGTACTGAAGCTGTCCCCGCTCACAGAGAGTGGGTGGAGATGTGGAGACCTCACATCAGTTCACGTTAATGTGTAACTGTGTGCGACACAAAGAAGAAAGATGTGAGGGATGATCTGTCCTCACAGGGAATCTAAACAAGGATACACAATCCATATAGAAACTGCAGCGTGTCCCGTGTCATTGTGTGTCCTTGAGAGTATGTGTGTTCCTAAGGACAACAACTCTTATTATTATTATAAGTCTTGATATTATAATTATTATTAGCATTATTAGCATTATTATTGTTGTTGTTATTAGCATTGTTATTATTATTATATGGCTGCAACAAAGGTTATGTTAATTTATGAATGAATCATCAATTATTTTTTGATTAATCAATTATCTATTTTTTTTATTATATTCTTATATTTCTATAGTCAAATGTGCATAAACCTTTAAAACCACCAACCATAATTTATCAATGTCATCACAAAGTTTGAGTTTCCCTATCAGCAGTTAAAAACACAAAGATTAAAAAGCTAATATTTAGCATTTTTACATCAAAAGAAAATATTAAATTATTTTAAGAACGTTAACATATTTCGTATTAATTTTTTGTTGATCAACTAATCGACCAATCATTTCAGCTCTGATTAATCTGATTAATATTATCAATTATAATCAACGTTTTTCCTTGTACAAACTATTTGATTCACAACTGAGCTCATGCCTCATAAGTAAAACTGTGTGTGTGTGTGTGTGTGTGTGTGTGTGTGTTATCAAAGTTGAGCCTTATGCCAGCGACTGATAAACCATTGCACCCGCTGAAACACAAAGACACCCACACACACACACACCCATACACACACACACACACCCACACACACACACACACACGCACACATCCATCACAGCAGAATACTTGGAAAGATGAGATCTCTGTTGAGAAACACAAACAGCTCGTCACGTTCCTCACGTCAGATCAACTCCGGCTCGTGACCTCTGTCACTGACCTCTCACTGTCAAAGGCAGAGTATGACAAAGCAGTGAATCAATATAAATACCTTAACTTAAGAGTAAAAGTAATAGAGAGACAATATAAATGTAGCAAAATGTAAAATATAAAAAGTTAAATTACTCATTAAGCAGATGAAGGACCTGGATTACATTATTAAATATTGCTGAATTATTATTATAGGTCCAAGGTAATATGTATCTGCAGCAGTTTAACAGTGCCATCCACTGACTGCAGCAAAATATCATTTGTTTCATCATGTCAGTCTTGTATACATTATTATTTTAACTAGCTATTTTTAACTATTGCCTATGAGCTGCAACAAAGGATCATATTCATCTGAAATATTGTGGAGTAGACGTGTAGAGCAGCATACAATATAAATAATCAGGCAGTGTACAAGTACCTCAAAAATGTACTTGGACAAGGGATGTGAGAAGATTAGTATTAATATAGCAATTGTTGTCAAATTAGAGAAACTGAAGAGCTTTAATAACCTTGTCAGATCCTCAGGGCTCATGAAAATATCCGTGACCACACATACACTTCCTTAGTACTTCATGACATCACAAATCCATGTTTCATTGTTGACTAATAGAAGGCAGTTCATATGACATGATGGGTGTGTGTGATGGTTGGTTCATCCTTCCAGAAGCACGATGGAACACCATATATTCAAAGCACATTGCTTGATTTGCTGTCTTTCTCTGCTTTCAAGGGAAAAATAAAAAATATCATCTCATAAAAAAGGCCTGAGCAGATTATTTCAGCACCTGTTATAAAGTTCAAAGCCCCTTCTAGAAAATCAAAACACATTTAAGACCTACGTCACTGTTCCGCAGTGGGAAAACTCTCCCGAAGGAAACTTTTTTCAATATCTGTAGGTTAAAAAGTCTCCATGACTCTGCAGAGGGAATGTGCTCGGCTGGCAGCAGCAGCAGCGATGTGAACATACTCCACCCTCCGTCCCATTCTCCTGTGCCAGGGCCGGGCATTCCTCACCCCTCCAAAGGCCGCTTAGTACTCACTCCTTTTCTCCTCCCTTCTTGCACACAAACACACACAGACTTCTCTTCTTTTTTGTCCCTATGCAACTCCTTCAGACCAACCATTTCCTTCCTCCCTTATACTTGCCACATACATTTCTTCATTACCCCTTCACAGCCGTCCTCATCCCTTCATTCTTCCTTTAATTTCCCTTCCTTCCTACCCTCCCCCCCCCCCCCCCCCCCCCCCCCCCCCCTCCTTCAACAGTCCTCCATCTCCAGCCCTCTCTCTCTCTCTCTCATTTGGGTTTATTTGCATGGCAGAGCGTAAAGGCAGGAGGCAGACAGAGCGAGGCAGGGCCAGCATGCATGTGTCCATCCAGGCCAGGGCTGCAGAGATTTGTAATGCTAGACAACGCTCGGCAATGCTGGGGATAAAAACCTCGGCCGCCGCAGACAAAAAGAGCCTTGTGTTTTTCTCCTTTCCACTGCTTATTGCACTTCTCGCATGGAGACGCAGAATTCTGCGGGCCAATTCTCTCAGCGGGGGGAGGTATGAAGATTGTAGAGAGGGGGAAAAAATTGTTCAACAGAGTTTGATCTATGGTTTTGGTATAGAATACATTTTGTTTAAGGCCAAGGGAGCGTTTCATTTTCCTCTGACGTCAGTGCAGCACAGGGACAGTGGGACTGGGGCCTTTTATTTGTGTTTTCTGTTGCACTTTGTTGCTCTGCAGTCTGGTTTCTAGCTGCTTTTGCTTTTCTTTTATTTCCACATATATTCCACTGCTCCGCTGTAGCTTTTGTGCATAACTTAGCTTATTGCCAGTGTTTGTGTGTGGGATATTCAGCATGTTTGACTGTGTGTAACCTTGTAAATAACACTCAAGTTGCAGCGTGAGCTATAGGGGAGCCAGGGTTAATTATACGTTTTTAAAGATATCAAGCTTTTGCAACAATATATCATCACACAAATAGAGAACTGTGATTTATGGAGCACACATTGACTTTACAGCACGTTTAGACAGGTGTAACTTGTGTTTGACTGATTTCTAAATTCCTCACAGCCATGATTGTTCTTTGTGGTTGCATGACATTGACTCAAGATGTTTCTTTTATATTTTGTATTATCATTTCTATTATTATTAGTTGTTGTTTATGGTTTTTGATTAAATGTTTCTTTTGAGTTTATTATGAGGAACTCTTTTCGGCGTAGTTCAGGATTCACAGCTAAAGACTTCCTATGCTGTTGTGTTCTCCTGAAACCTGAAAACCATTTTATTTATTTTTTATTTTCCTTGTTATTAAACTGAATATTCAGTGATTTCTTTCAAATATATACCTGTTGATTTAAGCTTGCACTTTGTCTGCAGACTCAATTTCTGCACTGTTTGTACTTTTTTTCTCTTGTGAGCCTATTGTAAACACGTGTTGGTGCCATGTCCATGTTTGAGAAGGGAACATTTATTTATCTGCCGCAGCTTAACTCAGTGCCATCCACTGACCGCAGCAGTTTATAGCATTATCTCTCCCCACCATCATTTGCTTCATCTTGTCAGTCGTGGCTTCTTGCAGTCTTATTCCTGCCTGCTATGTACAACTTGTAATTTGGGGTGATTCATATTTGGGGGGTGGGGGGGTTCACAGACAAGAATGTGGGTCCTTGCATGTTGTGTGAACTTTGTCTGCCCGAGCCCACAGTGTTCATTTCTCCTCTCAGTGAGGTTTGGGGAACTTAGTGCCCACATGATGCTGGGTCTTTATAACAGCGTGGTATCAGAGCCACTGTGGTGTGCAGTAATGACGGGTTCAGGGGTCTGTGGTGAGACTCAGCGCTCAGGGCTTTCATTAACCCACACTTCAGCCTAATTGACGCTCATAGGTTGCCTTACATGATCAGGGTCATGCCAGTTCCTTCAGTTTGTTTTTTTACTTTTAAAACAAATTTATTTTCTTATTTTTTTCAGAATGACTCTTTTCTGTTTTCACTGAAAAGGAATGAAATGTTAACTTTTCTGTGGGTGGCTGATTTCATACATCTTGCTTTAATATGTAAAAGATTTATGACTATTGATTGTGGATTATTTTATTTCTGTCTAGAATAATTTAACAGTTGTGTTGATTTTGATTTATTAAACCAAATAGTTCACGGAGCATGAACTTAGACCACATTTCATTTGCATTATTTTAGGAAATACATGACAATTATTGTGTGATTTAAATTAGGTCATGCTGCTACAAGCATATGGTGCATCAGGGAGGGGAGTATAAATTATTATTTCAACCACATTAATAGACAAATGCAAGTGGGTTTCCTCTATGTAATGATTCGATGAGAATACAATGAGCATAGATTTGTGATTTGTGAAGAATTCAGTTGATTCTTAATTAAGTTAAACAACTTCACAACTTTTATTCCATATACTTTGAAAATAAAGACCACTGTTGCTGTTTTATTATATATTTGTATAATTTGTTGCTCTTTGTTGTATACTAAAATATGTTAATGCTCTTCAACAGTGCAATTTTAATTTAGTAGTGTATTTTACTATATAGACCCATTTTTTGTTGAAATTTCTCAAAAAAATGCAATATTTAAGTGAACTCCATGCATTATTACTTTTTAAATGACTTGACAACATGTTTGTCTTTCTTTTTTCCAGCAATGTTGAATTACAAAGGTGTGCTGCTGGGAAAATGTATTTCTCCTTTTTTTCTGCAGTATTTAGATTTTACAAATATCCTGTTTCAGGGCCATTTTACAACTAAAAAAAAGTATTTACTTGAAAAAGCTTTGTCACTGCTTTGGTTGGTGCTGAGTCGATTTTCAAATACACAATCTGTTTGTGTGATAAAGCACCCGAGTGTCTGATTGTACTAATAAACATTTGTTTCTCGATTGTAAGCAGAATAATATAAAATAAAGGTGTAGATTATTTTTTTCGTTTTGCAAACACGTTTTTCTCGATTTTATTGACATGTTTCAGGAGCAGGTTTCCAAAGAATCAGTTTGCCCTGCACCAATCTTCGGACACAGGGTGGTCTCACTCAACTGTTCTACTTGTAAATTGAATGAAGGGCGTTAAGACGTGGAAAAGTCGTGTAGTGGGATTATTCGAGGGTTTAGAGGCAGTTTTTGTTTTTTTTCCAATCGTCTGGTCATTCTCCAAACAGGCCGTCAGGCGTGTGTGAGCTTCAAGCAGCATCTGTAAAAAAGAGACGAGAATTAATATTCAACCAAACGAAAAAACACATTTGAGAAGGTCGTTGTATAAACTTTGGAAATTATACACCCGCTTATAGGCAGACATGTCATTTAATCAATGAATCACCACAACCTGTAGAAATATGAATGTTGCTATTATTATTATCATTATTGTTGTTGTCGTCAATATTATATTGTTGATATTGATATTATTATTACTGTTACTGTTATGATCACAGTGTTTTAAAATGTATATCATTACATCTCTTGCTGAGGTTAATGTGAAAATTTTCTTTTTCTTTTCTTTTAATCCATTCAGCCTGGCGCCAGTTCATATTTCATTAGTCTTGTGAGTGCCAGCATTGTTAACGAGTCACTGCAGCAACATGTACTTTATTTTTATTTTACATTTAAAATTACAATATCATTAGCCTGGTAAAATAATAATAATAATTTGGAGAAAAAGGTTAAAGTTTTTTTTAACCACACGTGTCACAGAAAAAGCACTTGTGACAAAATAGTCATATTTAAGCACGTGAACATTTATATACTCACCTTTTTCAAAGTAAAATGAAATTGGCAAAGGAAGCTTTTTTATGTATTCAAAATAAAATCGAAATATTTAAGAAAATGTATTAATCCATTACAAAACATGTCTTACAGCAGTCAATGGCTATATGTCACTATAGGATTAAGTTGACTTGCAGGGAAAGTACATTATACTTGAAGTAGGCTACTGTAAATCATTTGTATTTTTCTAAAGTCCAATTTACAGAACTAGTGTTTATCTGAAGAGTCTCTGTTGATTTCTACGTTAAACAAAAACTAGAAATCACCGTTGAGCAAAAGGCCAAATGCGGCCTCCATTATATAAAAAGAAATTGAATTAATGATAAAGATAATAGCAATAAAATAAACTTCCAAAAGCCCTCACAAGATCATATCACCACGTCGTCTCGTTAAACCGAATCTCCCAAATTGGACAGAAACAAAAAAAATCACAAATTCAATTACAGCTGAATAATTGATGAGGCCAAATGTGTGGGGAGGTCAACATTTAATTATTGATAAACCGTCATGTTGGAGGAATGTCAGTAGACGTCTGATTAAAAAAGACAGATAACGACACACGCAACGAGATTTTACAGGGAGAAATAAATCTGGCGCTGGTTTGGTGTCCAGACAATGAGGACCATCGCGGGCACAGTCAAATGAGGCGGCAGCGGATATATTTATTATATGTAAATCACATGTTTATATTTGTTTAGAAAAGTCTGAGGTTTGACACGTTGGTTGTGAAAGAAGAGGAGAAACAGAGGAGGACTTTTACATGTGATTATATCATAACGGTGCAGAGCCAAGAGTTGGCGCACACGCCTTTCAAATCCGTTTCTTATTTCAATTTCTAAAATGTTTGGTTTGATGAAATCATTTTTATCTGCTCTTATTATTGTCTTTTTCCTCTTGCTCTTATTGGTGTCTCTCCTCTCTTCGTTGTCTCCATAATCGTCAATATCTTAAAATGAAACACCGCTGACTTCTTCAATTTCCCTTTGGGCCATTTGCCTAAATAATCGCATCATGTCCACATGTGTTTTACTCGTTTCTTTCTCTTGTCTCATGTTGGATGTGTTGGGCCTGACTCCTCCTGCTGCTGCTGCTGCTCAGGCCTCTGCTCCGAACCCCAATCAACACTTACTTTAAAAATGTATTTTCTGTGTGTGTGTGTGTGTGTGTGTGTGTGTGTGTGTGTGTTTGGAGTTAGTTCCCCACAGTCAGATTCTTTATGGCTCACAATATGTCGGCACTGTGTGGCATCTCAGACACATTTAATCCTGTTGCTTCCCTGCGTCATTCTGTTGCGAGACTCTGAGCCTTAAAGTTAAGACTCCTTAACTATACCATTATAATGAATAACATTATTAACAGAATGCATTTAACCTCATACACGCACAAAATACAAGATGTATAAGCCCTGCTCTCATGAACCATCTGAACCGGCTCATATAAGCAACATACCTCTGGATCCAATGACAGTTTTATATCGATATAATCAACTGCACTGCAACCAAGAGTTCACTGGTTCTATTACTGACTCCCCTCTCTTCAAATGGACCCGTTGACCTTTGTTTGTCTTTATCTCTGCTGCACACTGTAACGTTAAAATCTATGAAGCCGGTCCGAGGTCGTGCGCACGCAGTGTCCACGCACAGTGCCATGCTCAGCGGAGCCTTCAGTACACGCAGGCGGTAGGTAGGAGCCAGTGCAGACCTAATCCCCGCCATCCGTGATTTAGCCCCTGGTCCTCCTAATGCTCCTAAAGCCGCAGCTGCTCCCGTGGCCGCTGCGCTCTCCCCGCGACAGACTGCACACCGTTCGCTTTATTAATAATTCACCTTAATAATTCACCAGCTCCGAGCTGCCGGCTGAAGCATCGGCCCCCACCGCCACTGTGAACAAGTGCCCTAATTCCCCGTCTATCACTGTGTGTGTGTGTGTGTGTGTACGTGTATGTGTGTGTGTGTGTGTGCGTAAACAGGGCGCACTCTGGTGAGGTGAGCTATTTAGTGGCTGATATTTTTGGGGAGCGGAAGTGTTACAGGCGATCTGAAGCCGGAGCGCACGGAGAGCTTCCATTTTTACGCACCGACCGAGGCACCCGCGGAGCCTCGCTGAAACTCCGGGACCGACGGCGCGTCGCTGTGCCGGCATTCTGCTGCTGCTGCTGCCGCTGCTGCCGGCGGCGGAGAGGCTGCAGCGATCTGAGGCAGAAGCGAGAGAGAAACGCATGAAGCCGCTCTTTCATCTCGTCAGCTCTGAGGAGGAGGAGGGCTGCGGCGAGGGACCCTGGGTGTCCCCCCGTTTGTGTGTGTAACTCCCCGTGTGTGTGTGTGTATGTGTGTGTGTGTGCGTGCGCGTCGTGTGTGTGTCTGCGTGCGTTTGGAACAAGAGAGAGGAGAGAGAGAGGAAGAGAGAGAGAGATACGAGGGGTAAAACAGATCGGACGCGCGGCACAGGAGACAGCCGCTTTTGGACACGTTTTGGAGACAGAAGCTGCCCGACTGCAAATGAAGGCTGCGCACGGACAAGAATAACGAAAACTTACTCTGCATCACGCGCTCCCGTCCATTGATTTCATCGAGTTGTAAATATTATATCGGGGAGTTTTTTTTTTCATAGCAGTCAAACTGGAGAAGTTGAGCCGCTGAAGGACGCACCTCGGGACTTTGACGCAGACGTCTCCCCGCTGGACATGGGCGCATCTGAGGCCAAACAGCCGTAGACGGAGGGCTCGGAGCTGCTGCTGTCCTCCTTTCCTCTATCTCTTGCAGAGTGGACCCACTTTTCAAAGAGCGTGTGTGTTTTTTCTATCTGGGCCTAAGGCCGACTTGTTTAAAGGTCCTGTTTTTTTGCTTCCGGCAACAGCGAAGAGACCAAGTCTTCCTCCCTCTGCCCTCACTCCCTCTCTCACTTTTTTTGGAAGGCGAACTTTTAAAGGAAAATGGGGCATTGAGAGGGTTGGCAGATCTCCCCACGCTATAATGGTACGTGCTGTGTAACTCAATAGTTCCCCTCTGTTGGGTCTATAAGGGGTGAAGTCTGAAAATAAACTGTGTGTAACCACATCCCTGTAGTTTTAGGTTTTTTAAAATGACTTTGTAAAAGATCTAAAGTTTTGATTTGGCTGCTGCAGTGAGAGGCCACAGATGACGAGACGACCACGCGCTTGCGTGCGCGCGCGCGCGCGTGTGTGTGTGTGTGTATGTAAAGCACCTTGACCTTGCTTTCCTGCCAAATTTGATAATTAGGGATATTGTAAACTCACCCTAATTAATTAAATTCATATCCATTATTTAAGCATTAAATCTAAACTAACCTGTTTATCGTTAACTATATGCTACTTTATGCTTTCCCTTGCTAAAATATGAATTTTTCTTGCATAATATGAAGAAAAATCAGTTTCCTATTTTACCTCAGTGTTCCTCCGTGAGGGGTTAACAACGTGCAGGCTGAAGTTCTTGACAGATATACATTATAGCCCAGTATTCACTCATTGATAAAATGGAGCCTGATCTTCCTGCAAACAGAATAAAACACACATGTGGACAGAGAATGAGACGATCTAAGAGGCCAGTGTATATATATATATATTTATTTATTTATGAAAGAGAGAGAGTATTTATTGACTTATTATTATAACTATATAACTAAATATCAGGATGATAATATTCTTCATCACATGCAGATCTGATGCACCGTCCTTTGGTTTATTCCCGGTCTGTCTGTACTACTGTTTTTTTTTTTATCAATGGGTACTTCAGTTGCGTAGTTGACTATAAGAGGGTGGAGAGGTGAGGTGAGGTGACACTGTGCGTCTTGTGCCCGAGAGCAAGTGCTGTGAGAGCTCGTAGCGCACGAAGCACGAATAAGAGAGAGAAGAATCATGGTCCCCAGTGATAACGAACTAATAATCTTTTTTGAAATTGGTATAATTTACCATAAGCTTCTATTAAAAACAGATTTCTTTAAGGTCATTTTGTTGCAACTCAATTATATTGTGCACATATTATCAGAGAATAAACTTTTATTGACAATATGAATATTGCAGTAACAATGCAGCTCTTTAACTGCAGCTGATCCAAAGCTTCACTCTGTTACACAGACAAGCTTTTCATCGGCTCTCGGCAAATCTGAGCTTCGGGCATTTGAGACTCTACAAAATAAAATGCAAATATTTCATATGGACTGAAACATTTGGAAGTAATTTCGAAATGTCTGTCTGTGACACGTAAAGACCATGTCTCGCCAATACAACAGAAAAGGCAAAGGCAAAAAGAAAACATGTGCTCAACAGTTCAAACGTTTGTTGTAAAGCATTTAGTTACTTGTATTGAAAAGTGCAACACAAATAAAGTTAATATCATTTATAACTTATACAATTGGAAACTTAATTCCTGATATTTAAGAGCTATTTATTTATTTTTTTAAATGACACATTACCCATATTACACAAGTTACCCAAAGGATATATTTTCATTTGTTTTGCCAGAGGTGTAGTGTGGTGACATTCAGAGGGTTTTATTTCCACTTCAGGGTGGTTGTGAAGAGTTGTTTTGTTTGTGTGTTTTTTACTGCATTCATATTTAGAGCATTAAATGGCATGTATTTAAGTCTTATTTTGCTGATTTATGGTCATCAAACACATTTACAGTAGAAACCTAAATGTGCAACTGTGTGAATGAGCAAGATTTGAGAACCTTTTTTCAAGTGTGTGTGTGTGTGTGTGTGTGTGGTCGTGTGTGTGTGTGTGTGTGTGTGTGTGTGTGGTTGTGTGGGACAGCAGATGTGACACCTACACATCATATACCTGCACAACAGCCCAGATATCAGCTCGAACACCCTGACTGCAGCTCCCATGTGATTTGCGATGTCAGCTGTTCAATTACGTGTCTTTAGTTGTTAAGGTGAACTCATCAACAGACAATGCTTGGCAATTGGCAGTGATATTACAATCTTCATTTTGTTTTTATAGCCGGCCTATAATTTCACAGTCAGTTGCACTTTGGTTGTTGCTGAGAAAAAACCTGCCAACCACAGAACCTGTCAGTCAAACCAAAGCCAAGGCCGTTATTGGTGCCAAGCAAGGGGGTGGGCGTGAACCTTAGCATGCCTTTTAAGTCAATTTTTAGGGTATCATTTCAGTTGAGTTGGAAGTGGGTGAGATGTTTGAAATGAGCTCAACACGCTACCCTACTGAGTCATAATGAGTGTGTGTGTGTGTTTTGTAATGACACTCCATGCTTCCTGGTCTTTGTGGTGAACTCTGCTGTAGTAGAACCATAACCACAAGAAAATCTCCCCATGGATCAGTCCTTGTGTGACACAAAGGGCTGATTGTACCAGCCCTAACCTCATTGTTAGAAGCACTTAGCCGGTGAGGAGGCTGGGTCTTAACTGAGAGAGTGCGGTTTGGCTGTTTCAAAAAAAATTGAAACTACAGTAGGGATCCATGTCGGAGGGGACGGGGTGCCAGTGGCTTTGGGTTACCTGTAGGCTTCACTGCAGCGTGGCATGCAGGGAAAATACCGCTGCCCGGGAAGTTCAGTGTTACAGTTGGCATGGCACTATCTGAAGGGCGCAATCCAGAGCCGAGCCTGTCGAGCAGGATCGGTAGTCGACAGGCAAGGTGCGGGGCCAAAGGAGTGTTAGGGTGTGTCACCGTGTGTGTGTTCTGCTCATACTTGTTTTATTGTAACTGTTGCGGTTGGAGGGATGTCTTTTTATTTATCTTTTTTTCGATAGGCTACATTGAGTTGGGACAGGTATTGTTCGGGCTGGCGTAGTTTCACACCTATTACTCAGGTATTCAAAAGTTTCATCTCACCCAGCTCATATTTTGTAGGAACCTTTGATTTGAGCTACACACACACACACACATACACGACTGACTTTCTGGCAAAAGTCAAATGTCTTTCTGCTGAAGTCATCTGAAATTATTTTTACACTCTCGCCTCCTGCAGTCAGGCCTCCTTAACAGAAACTGTTCACACCGCGCGCCTCATGCCGTCTCCAGAATCCCACCGTTTACTATTGTGTTAAAACGCAACTGCACAATTAAGCCAAATGCAATCTTCAGCACTGCGTGTTGGCTCTGCTTCAGACCCAACAAAACCTTCAGGACTCACAAGTGGAGTGAAATAATTAGCCCCACTCTGCTCAGCCATCCATCCATCCTTCTTTTTATAATGCAGCCCTTCAGTTTCTCATCTTCTTTCTTATTCCCCCCCCCGTTTTGCTTTCGCCCTCCTGAGATAGCTGTGTGAAAAATCACATTTTTCCAACATTTCTCCCTGAGGTAACTTTGGCAGAGACTCACACAGCGGCCATCTCTTCCTTTCATACACCCCTCACACACCGTGGAACAGATCGCCGGTGCGGCCCGGCATCTTTGAAGTGGTTGCCATCTCACGCAGGTTGGCTGGACTCTCTCTGTCTCTCTCTCTCTCCCCATCCCCCCATTTTCATCCCGCGCCTTAAACTTGGCAATGTTATTTTCCGCCACCAAACCATGATGATGAAAACACTTTAAAGACACAATAGCGGTGGTAATAATCATGTTTTTAAAAAAGGTATAATGACAACGATGATAATAGTTGCGTTTGATGATTTTGCAGCCGCCAAAATAAAAAAAAAATTTGAAACAAGGATAGCGCTGCACAATGTGTGTGAGCAGAGTACGTTCTTGTGTGTAGGTGGCAAATTAGTGTGTGTGTGTGTGTGACTGCTAATGTGAGATGCAGGGAGACAGAAAGACAGAAAGGGAGAAGGATCATTGATATGTTGCCATTCATGTGCTTTAAAATGGAGCCATCTGAGAGCAAATTCCACCATCAGGGCCTTTCATACACAAAGCTCTACGGAGGTGTGTGTGTGTGGACGTGTGTGCGTGTGTGTGTGCATGCGAGCAGGTTTTGGAGATCTCACCTCCAAAGAATTTGGCCATATGGTCGTCAACACATATACCCAGAGAGATAGAGCGACAGATAGAGAGCGAGCCAAGGAAAGACTTTGTGAGCTATAGAGAGGGAGAAAAGTGAAAGAGAAGTGTCCTCTTTTGTCGGTGGATGCAACAGGAAATTCTGTTTAAAAGAGATCCTATAGCCCTACCTTAGATCAGATGGCTCGGGAAAAAAAAAAAAGAAAAGAAAAAAAAAAACCTCCATCACATCCCCTATGCCACATATTTGTGGAGTGGGAAAATCTGTCTCAATTAACACATTTGCACTGGGCGATGATGGACTCCAAATAGGTCACTGACTCAGTCTCCCGCCTCCGAATCTTCCCTCTAAAATGTTAATTAAGAAGGGCTTTGAGATTTTTTTGCTCAGGGCTGGCCATATGGGCTGGGCATATGTTCTGTATATATAGTACAATATATAATTCATACACTGCTGCAGGAGAGAGCGTTCAGGGGCCTGGAGTTTTTTGGGGATTTACTACAAAGGGAGTCAGCATGGCCTCCCCAGTGGCAGGTACAGAGCTTAGCCTATTCATTAGCTTCGTGTTATTCGCCGTAGCACAATGGGATGGCGGTTCATCAACACTTGTTTCTGTGGCTGACAACATAAAGAGGACGGTTAAACTCGTCTTTGTTGGCTGGTTAATATGAAATGAGAGCAAATGATCTATTGTTGGAGTGTGGTTGATATTTTTTTGTTTTTACATTGTTCCAACGAGCTCCTCGGGTCAAGTTAGTAACACAGAGATTCGCCTTATGTGAAGGGCTACATATGTACAAAAGACACTCTCAAATACTCACTATGTTGTCTCGCACAGTCTCAGTTGAACCAGTTGTCTCGGTGCCATCCACTCAGACACCCATTCACCAGCAGAATGAGGCAGTGGCAGCCAATAAAAACAGCCCTTTCCCACCCGCAGCTTTTTGGGCCCGACTCAACCAATCAGAGGGGGTTTGCTCGTGCACCTGATCCTGTTTCTGGCTGGGGACAGCCAATCACAGAGGCTCCAGCACACCTGATGCATTGTGGTCTGCTCGCTGGTAAAGTCGGCAGACTCTGCCGTGGTGCGGATCCCCACACAGGTGCCGTGGATCCTGGCCATTATTCCCACCGCCGGCCAATCAGATGCATCATCTCATTATCAGACACATGTGGCCTGGCAGACTTAGAGTGTTTGCATTTTGGTTTGTATGAGTGTGTGTGTGTGTGTGTGTGTGTCTGTGTATGTGTGTGAGGATGGCAACGCATGCATGCATCTGAGGAACTCCACTACCCGATTCCCATAATGCTTTGCTGTCTTATCAGCAGGCCTCTCTCACTCCGTTCCTGGCCTCATCCTCTTCTTGAAACTCAACAATAGGCACTGTGTTGCCCCCTTAAGGAGCCGAGGGCCCGAGCTATAGAGTGAGACTAAAAGTAAAAAAAAACAAACATGTTTATGGACTAATAAAGATGATTAGAAATCGCACAATTGCAGGAAAATGGAAGGTTTGCGAGTGCAGATTATCTGTAATAAAAAGCTGAGGGGAGAGACGGGGGAGAAAGGGAGAAGGAGAGTTAGCTGTACAGACCTCTCATTGCGAAGGATATGAATAGCCTTTGTTTTCACCACAACTCAGGGCTGTGTGGTCTGCCAACGTCTGGCTCTTATTATGGGGTTTGTGTCTGTGTGTCTGCGTAAGTGGCATGCACGTGTGCGCTGGTGTGTGCGTGCACTTGTGTGTTGTCGCTGTGTGTTTGTGTGCGAGGCAGAGAGCGCATGGAAAAAAATGTATATACTGTACATGCAGGTGATTATATTTTCAAGAGGGTGAGACTATGTGTGCGCATTCATTTAAACGTTTCCACACAACCTCCATGCACTGCTTTCTCTCTGCTCCCGTTCGGGCTAAATAAATGTGGCATGGGGTCTCGGGGCTGGCACATGCATGTGCGTGCACGCTTTTTTATCCGTTAAAGTTGTGAAATGAAATAGGATTTCACAGAACGGCACAGCGGCTGTGGGATTTGGGCTCCCTTCGGCTAAGTAGAGTGGGATAGGTTGATCCAATCAATGGCAGAACTGCAAGGAGAGCCCATTTCACAGCTCCGGGCCCTGCCAGAACCCTGCCTGTCTGCCTGCCTGCTTGACTTAGAATACAAATGAAGCTCCCTGAATGCACACTTACAGACACACACATGCATGCACACTGCTACTTACAGACAGTCTGGCTGTGGATGTATAGTGCAAGAGTTGTAAGCAGGTGCTGTGCTTTCTGTGGAGAAATGAAACAGGCAGGGGTTATGAGACTGTCTCACACAACACAGGTACATTTTAGCTATGTTGTCTCTCAAAGAGGAAGCAAGAAAGATACATGGGGGATTTCAGGACATGACAAATGTTTCTCCAAATTTTTATTGTGTTATTTATTGAGGCTTGTTTTGCTGTCAAAGAACAGCAAATGTCACTGCCTGTTAAATTTAGGAAATGTAATTTGTCAATTGTCAATGTCCATCGTGAGTCTATTCTTCTAATAGGAGCCTTAAAGGTTCAAGTAGCCATTCAATTAACAAACTGGTGACTTGCCGCTGCTAATATTATGGCAAAAAAGGGATAAGAACCAAGGATGTTGCATCTTCTACAGATTGATAAGATGCAAATTGCTATTCGTGAATATGGGCTATACAAATAACTGTTGATTGAATGATTAATTGTAAATCACTGTGGTACTAAACCTAACTGACGAACCCTCTCCCTGTTTTTTTAGGCTACTGACACCTACCTGGTAAACGACGATCCTGCTCGAGGCCCAGGGATGCCTGAATGTTTCCTCGTCTCCGATACATACAGGGTATAAACACACACACACACACACACACACACACACACACACACACACACACACACACTCACTACAACAGCCCTACATCTGTCTTTGTGATTGTATCAATGTCCCAAACTTTATTTCCTGGACACACAAACAAACCCCACTCCATTAGGAACAATCTCCTCGTTCCCCCTGTAAAAGTTTTACTGCGGCTGAGAGGAGGAGGGCGTTCAGAGCACAAAAGACTCAGCGGAGCATGCAGCACAATCATTTTTTACACGGTCACACTTCACCATAGGGACGTTAACCACAAAATTATGTTCATTCTTTCACATCTTGAATCGGAGGTTCTGGGGTTAATGTGTCCAGGAAATACATCAACATTTTTGAGTGTCGACATTCCGCTTCTAGCATGCTTTTATATGCACTTCCTGTAGAAATCTCCCATATATCATCATGGATGTCCTGAATTCATCTGTCAACTACACTGCTCCGAGAAAACACTGTATGATGCAGTCCAGTTTTCCGTGACATGTATTTTTCTCATACAAGGTATTATTCGCTCTTGTCAGAAGTTTGGCTTTGCTGCAGAGTCCGGACAAGTTTTCTTTACATGGAGGACGAGGCCAGCAGCCAGTTAAAACAACATGAAATGCAAAACATTACCAGATTGGAGATTGCAGATAGTTTTTTCAGGACGCTTTCTGTGCATGATGTGTACTGCGTTAGGTCACTTTGACGACTTTGGAAAAACATTGTCTTTCAGGTTGAGTTTAGAGATAACTATTGGACTGCCTGCACAATGGTTCCTTTGGCCCGTGTGCTGTAAAATGACATGTTGCATTTAGAGCTAAAATTAAAGACTGAAAACACCAAGACTAGGAAAATAAGTCTATATGTTTTCTTCCTGTTGAATACAAACATGGCAGAGACGCAGTAATCCGAACCGGTCGGAGTCAAAACGTACGAGCAGCGACTGCACACAGTAAATACACAGACACACACAAAAAGCAGCAGGCGTAACACATTGCTCAGCACACACACACACTCAGATTGCTAACAGATCCATAGAGTCTCTGGGATCCACACACTGTGTATGATATGCTTGTCAGCCATAATGTCAGCCAGTCAGCCATTTCTTTCTGCTTGCATATGCCTGTGTGCATTTGACTGGCGTGCTCTCTCCCAGAGCACACATAAACAACTCACTCGAACAATATTGACACTATACGGTGTAGTAAACAGTACGGCAACACACATTTTTCCATTTCACATTTTTGCAGCCTTTAGAAAGGCGGCCTCGACCACCTGTCTCACACATTTAGCATGCTAATGGCAGTATCAGTATGCTACATCACTTTCAATATTTAATGGCCTAGCCACAGGCGATGGTAAACAGCAAGTATATGGGCAGTGCTGCGTTTGTCAATGGAAGACCACAACAGGCTAAGTTTAGACACACCATATGGTTTTCTCATGTGCATTTTAGCACATGTGCGTTCGAGCATGGCAGACATGGACTCGGAAACCACCAGAGTCCTGCAGTGCGCTCCAGGGGCTTTCTTAGGTGATGGTCAGGCTGGACTGTTCGGTCATGGGCAGAGAGAGAGAGAGAGAGAGAGAGATAGAGAGAGAGAGAGAGAGAGAGAGAGAGAGAGAGAGAGAGAGAGAGAGAGAGAAAAGGAAACCTGGGCGTCAGTGTTTTGCAACTCCTGCCGTTGCTATAGTTTGTTTGTTACGGCCAAGCCGAGCGCCGGTATTGAATGCTGAGATGGACGACTCGGGCCATGGCTGAAGCCCGAGGACAAAGACGAAAAAGTCTGTGATTAAGACGGTTAAAGCAAAAGATTATAAGATATAAAAGGAGAAAGGGGGTCACTAAAAAAAACCACTGAGAAATAGGGAAAAAGGGGTATAGACAAAAAGAGAAAGAGGGAAAAGCTAGGGAGCATACAAAGGCTTTAGGGTTTGGGCCTGTGCCGTGGTGGGGTGTGGTTTGGAAAGAGGAGAGACTTTGAGAAAGGAATAGACTACACCTCAATATGCTTCACTTTCTTTCACTTTTATTTAGTACGTTCCTTCTTTTTTTCACTCTAATTCGTTTTTCTAGGTGCTTTTGCCAGCATATCTTTGACCACAGGACATTTGAGGCCGTGTGTGTGTGTGTGTGTGTGTGTGTGTGTGTGTGTGTGTGTGTGTGTGTGTGTGTGTGTGTATATACTTGCATTTTATATGCATGTGCGTCTGTGGTGTGAGTATCTAAGTATCCTACACAGGCTGAGGTCTCGTAAAGCTGCACAGCTTCATATCCCCCTGAAAAACTTGGCATTTAAGCACTGGGGTGACTTCAACCCCTGAAACCGCACCCTTGCTTACACACACACACACACACACACACACACACACTTTCAAAACCTCTCTTTCTCACACACACACATGCACAAGGCAAGGGCTTATGTATAATTGCAGGCACTCTGCCTGCATATATGAGTTTGATTAGGCTGAGGAGCAGGCAGCAGGCGAGGATAAAGCCAAGCCTGATTAGAAACAGAGTGTATCACTTCCATACAATAGGAGTCACAATGAGACTGGTTTAGACCACTTTCACCACCAAGTTCAGGTATCCTTTGTCTGCATATGCACTCACGCTATACACCAGTATATGACTTGGGTTTGGTTGAAAAGGAGAGGAAGAGGAGTCCAAAAGGTATCACGGCTGAATAAATTACAGTCTGACGCACTGTGAATTTAGAACTTGCTGTAATAACTTTAGTCTTGTTTAGTTCCTTAAAGACACACTCATATGCAGAGGGGCCCACAGAAATATGAAAAATACCTGAATGATCTTGCTCTTGCAAATATTTAAAACTTTCAGATGAGGAGCTCCTCGTTATGAAGTGAGCAGAGCTGAGCGTTCTCGGCCAACGCTGAGCTAAAAGAGCCGAGTTCCAAATCCAGCCGTGATGCACTATAAAGTGAATTACAAAAAAGAAAGAAGAAAAAAAAACTCTGTTCATGTTTTAGCTGAAATTTCAGATTCATCAAATATAAAAGATAAAAATATTCTGTTCCGCTTAAGGGACTTTAATGTGTGTGTGTGTGTGTGTGTGTGTTTGTGTCACCAGAGCCACACCACAGCTAAATCTGAGTGTGTTTCTAATTTGTTCAGACTTGGATCATTTTTGCTGAAGTCAAAATATATCAGTGTTGAAAAAAATATATACTTGCATATTTTGCAGATATCTGTCCCCGTCTGTGTAAACATAAGAATATCACAGAGTCTTTTTTGAATATCAAATTGAAACCAATATATTAAAAAATGTTAAAATTAACTTAGATAGATAGATAGATAGATAATGAGAGAGAAAAAGATAGATACAGAACTGAAAGTGCATGTAAATGGGAATCTACAAATATTCACTAGAAATAATATAGGTATGGATGGATGGATTTGTAGTATTACAGCAGCAAGGGTGAAAATAGGGAAGTATCAGTAAGAAATATGCAATACTTAAGTGTATGGAATATAAAAATATACAAAAATATTAATTGAATTAAACTAATACATACAGTATAAAGACAGGAAAAATGTATAGTGTGACAATGTGATAGCATAGTGAATATTGCACAGTTAAGATAGATGGAATAATGAAAGCAGACTCAAATGAACAAATAACAGGAATGATGTAAATACAAATATTATATAACATAATACTCATACTTAGACTTATAAATAAAAGCTTTACTTTCAAATACAATGTGGTGACTGAGCTCGGCACTTTAGTACCACTGCAAACCACCAGTGCTTCAGGAACACGAGCCAAGCCCAGAACAACTCACAGCGATAGAAACGAGCATTTGAAAAAAATATATACATGAGTTTGTGTCGATGTGAGGAAAAAAAGAAGCGGGTAGAGGAAGAGAGAGAGAGGGGGGGGGGTAGCGGAGGGAGGGAGAGAGAGAGAGAGCGAGAGAGCGAGAGAGAGAGAGAGTTGAGGGAGGGAGGGAGGGAGGGAGAGCAGCAGAAACTTTCTCCTAAAGTTAGTGCGGAGCTTTCACTGTGCGAGTGAGAGAGTGAGGCGGGGTTAGATCCTGGACTGAGCCACAGCGGCTTTGCAATGCGGCACCGCAGCGAACCTCCATCCAACTTTATCACCAGCAGCTCATCTCGTCACCTCTAGACACCAACATGTATTCTCCGTACTGCTTGACACAGGTAAGCAAAGCGCAGCCGGAGCGAGCCTGTCGTTTCCACGCTGCTCTTCGCTGCAGTTTGATTTTTCCGGTGTCGTGCGCCTCCGGTTCGTGTGTGTGGTTGCCGCTGTGTTGCCCGCCGTGCTCCTGCCGCCGCTGCTTGTCATTTGTTGCGTTTTAGGGACCTCTCTCTCTCTTTTAGTTGTTTCTTCCTCCAGCTCTGCCCCCCCCCCCCCCCCCCCCCCCCCACCCCGATACTATTTAACCTCCCCTCCCTCTCTCTTGCACGCTCTCTCCCTCTCTCCCCCTTTCTCTTTAATGGCACTCCTCCAGCGGGCTTTTCTTGTGCGTCTCATTGCGCATGGTTTGGAGAGAAAATGGCGCTTCTCCCAAATCTATTTTATATAAAACGGGACGTTGGAGAGTAAAAGGGGGGACGAGAGGGGGCTTCGGATCCCGGACAGTTGGCGGACTTAATTGCGATCACCCAGAGGCAATGATCGACAAATATAATAGAGCAACACACCGGGTTCATGAGTTGTGGAACGGTTTGGTTTTTTTTTTTTTTTTTACACCCGGAGAGAGGAGGGGAGGGGGGGCTTTGACTTGCGGCTGGGTCACCCAGCGTGGACACATTCACAACTGTCCCTCCGTTGTCTTCTTCCACGTTTAGAAATAAGAAATGAGTTTTCTACGCGCCAGTGGGGACAGTGTGGGCGTGTGTCCGAGCTGCGTGGCTGCACTTGGATTAATGACTAAATACAGCTGACCTTTAAAGAAGCAACTCTGCCACTAACCCTCATGTTATTTACACAAGCTGCTCGTTACATTTAAAGGCCACGTGTGGTGGAGTTTTTAACACGTTCGCTTGGTTAATATTGATAATAATGCTAATAAAAAAAGAAGTCACTTTACCCGGTGCGTAAATTCAAGAGGCCGTTTGGGGCAATGGTTCGGTTAGAGGTGACTTCACTGATTTGACTTGTTGTGAATAAAAACAAGATTATTGATAAATGTATATTATAGAATATAATCACAAAAATATGGATTTTGAATATTCAGCCCATGTTTTTGTCTTTAAATGCAACATTGCAAGACTCAGTTTTTGACCTTTCAGGCCTGGACTCCGTGTGCACGTCTGTTGCCATATACACAGAAAAAAGTATTTTCGTCAGTCCCTCGTAAAATTATTATATTTATATTAAAAGAATATAAACTACTGATAATATGTAATTAATTATAACCCCCACGTTGAATATCCATAGCAAGTTAACCTTTAAGCCATTTTGAGAAGAATGGGATTTACCCTATACGAGCTCATTTTTTCTTTCTTCTTTTTTATTTATATTCCTATATTTTTGTGTGTTGAATTTGCGTTATCGTTTAAACCCGAGTTGTCTACTTGTATGTACAGATCACTTCTCAGAACAGCAAAGGTCAAACCATACTTGACCTTTTTTTTTTTTTTTTTTACAGTTTCATCTCTGATCATATATATAAACATAAATGTGTTCCCATGATGTTGTGTTCGTAAAGTAGCCCTGCTCTTCACAGTCTGAATACGGTGCAGCCACTGCGGAGTTAACAGTTGAGATCCGCAGCTTCAGGCCGCCGCATGTCCGTTTTTCCCTCCGCCGCTCGACTTATCACATTAAAACACATGAGAGTGAAAGTCATTGTAACGTTTCAGTATTTTCACGAATCAAGTCCTCATTTAAAGATCAGGTTGAATATGAACCTTTCCTACCAGGATTTGTTTTTCCTCCTTTTTTCTATCTTTTTTGAATGTGAGGTCACAACGTCCAGTTAGTCAGGACTTGTGTGAAATGCATGGGATTTAATCACCAAGCATTAGGTTTTAAAACATAAAGTACAACGTGAGATAATTTTGCGTTAGAAACTCACAGCTGCTTGGCTTCTGTGTCGTGGGTTAAAACGTTCATGGATTCAGAGAGGTCATGGCCTCTCTCCCTATATGTGTCTGCTTGACGGATTTATAAACCTTACACCAGACAAGTCATATGCAGCCTATATATTTTTCCAGAAATGTATTTGAGCTCATCTCAGAGCTGCACAGCAGCAGCAGTGATGTAGCAGAGGAATTATAATCATTCCTTTCCTTAAACAGCACAGAGGAGCTCCGTGGAAAACACGCAGTGTTATTTCAGGCCTTTTCTGAGCAGACCTCAGTGTAGCCTGTGTTTTCTCCCACTCCGTTAACTTTCACAAACAAGAGGACAGAGCTGATCAGATGCCAAAGTAAAATTTCATCACATTTTATTATGTTCTTTTTTTTTTTGGTATTACAGTAACAAAGCAGGAGGCCGCCTCTGTGCCACTCCCGTCACTTAAAATGCGTATTTCCCCTTTTCGCCTCCTGCTCATTTCTTCTGTTGACCTCTCTGACAGACATGTTCTATAATCAATGTGCTCTATTTGATTTCGCTGCGTAAAATAAGTCCAACATGTCCTGCTCTTCCTCCTGCTCCTGCTGCCGCTGCTGCATATTTAGTGGGCTCCAGATAATTTTCCAAGCCTGGTGGTATGAGGCAGAGGTCCGCATCGAGTTTCCTCTTTCTTTCCATTAATTAAAATTAATTGGCAGCAGATCCTCTCGCACGAGCGCCGCATGGACGCGTGCTGCCCATATGCGCGTTACATATTGATCTGCTTAGGCTGCTGTTATACTAGTGTGTCTCTACTGATGCATATCAAGCGGGGCTGATTTGTTTGTGTTCCCCTCATATCTCCTTGTGTTTGTGTTGTGTCTGGTGGATGTTAAGATAACACCCTGCAGCCAGGAAGCAACTTGGAGAGGAAAGAAAACGCATCCCGACGTGACACCTGCCAGTTTCACACCTGTAATTAAAAGTTGATCTAAACGCTAATGTGTTTTAATCGTCTGTGATGATCTGCGATGAGACGCGAGATAGGTTTTATGCGTTTGTCCACACCCATGGGCATATGGATGAGTTCTTCTGACCCCATCCAGTCGCTGGTCTTCGATCTTGGTCACGTAAATAATTCACAAACCACTGAAAACACGCAAAACTAGTGTAAACAATCCACGATGTATTATTAATGCTGGTAAAAGCTTTGCTGGAATGGCCGCGCACGGTGAGGTGACGGACCCGAGCAGCCAAAATGAAGTGGCGCACCGCAGCCTTTGTAGCCAAACTGCACCGTGCGTATTGTTTTCCACATCCCTGCGACGGAAATGCATTTGCATAAACTTTTAATGTGCTTTGAAGGTCGCGGAGGCGTCGTTAATTAAAACTTTTATGCGCTGCGTTTTTTGGATTCAATTATTTCAGACTCCCAGTTAAGTCCCGCTTATCCAAATGAGATGTGGGCCGCTAATATACGCAGCGTGTCTCACAAACACTGCCAACTTTTCCCTTTTTTTCCCTCTGCGAACTCAGAGATCTTTTAACACATCATGTGCGGGAGATTGTTTAACTATTTCCCACCGCACAGTTCACTGCACACGCAAAAAGTTGTATTTGCTTTTCGACTCTCGCTTCGTGTCTGATTATTTGCAGATCTAAAGTGGTTTTTAGATTTGGAGATCAAATGAGTCCTTGAAATTCACTCAGCCGTGCAGATTGGCAAAGCACTTGAAAGCTTTACCACATACTGTAGCCATGCCACATAGTCATAGCAATAGATAGGGAAATAAATGAAAAACGTGGAGATTGTGCAGACAGTATCTTTGGTGATGGAGATAAAGGCACCTCTTCTGTGGCAGTAGCGGCTGTTTGTGGAGTCCAGTGTGCACAGAAAATGGTCTTGATGACATTTCTAATGAGATATTGTGAGTAGCTTTCCATTCCACATCTTGTGTGTTCCTTCTTGTATTCCATTTTTTGTGTGTTTTCCTCTTTGTGCTGTTTGATATTGTGTTGTTTCTTTGTTATAATCTGCCAGAGGACTAAAAGGAATACGATTAAGATTGAAGATCTAAACTGGCATTAAATGTTGGCTTTTATGTTTGAACGGCATGTACAGTCCCTTATAAATAAACAAACATAAAGAAAGAAAGATATAAAAATATATTGTCTTAAATATCTTCTAAATAAGAGCTTAGTTCATTAAAACTCCGAATTTCGAGAGTTGAATCCACACCATTCCTTGTAGCCGTCCTGGTGTGTGTGTGTGTGTCCGTGTTTGTGTGTGGACGTGCATACAGTATTTGTGTACTTCTACTCCTTCCCCTGTTTTGGGTCAATGGCTCTCCTGTGTCAGCCCTGGGTTCTGGTTTCACTGGGACCGGACAGTGACGGCCGTGGTACGGGTGTAAGCTGAGGTGGGCCTGCATGATCTGGTAACATACCAAACCTCACTGGTGTCGCTTTGTACCACACGTATACACACACACACACACTAATCCTGCTCACGCTGAGTTTGTTGGTAGGCCCTGCACAGGCAGCGGAGAATAGGTTTACTGTAGTGGACGATAGGCAGAGTAAAAGTGGCCTGCCAACTGTGCCAGGACGGCAGGCAGCTAGGCAGAACCCAGGGGTACATTGTGTTCCTTTTACTTATTCATCCTTTCTGCTGGAGGCAGACCAGTTCCACCTTACACTGCTTGGCCCATAGCGAGAGAGAGGAGATGGAGGGAAGAGTGCAAGGAAGTTAAATGGCACAACGTGTCCATGTCCATCAAACAGTGTCTGAATAAAATCCGGTTATGTGGAAAGAAAAAAACTGTATTTGCGAGGGACGTGTTGACTTGAGGTCTAAAAAAAATACTTACATAAAGTGATATATTTGCTTGTTGGATTTTAAATATCGGCTGTCGGAGCGCCTGTGAGGCCCTGAGCTAAACATTGAGGTTTCCTCCGGACATGTCCTTCTGTGCATTAGTGTGTGAATCTGTCTTGTGGGGGGGGGGGGGTAAATCCAGTGTGGCTCTGCTCATCCCTTATCTGTGCAGTCTTCCTGACCACCCATAGAAAATGGATTTATCATGCTTAACTGAGGCAATTGGCACAACAGGGTAATAGGTGGCTGTACCCTGGATGGATGGGCCTTTGTGTGTGTATGGATGGGCCTTTGTGTGTGTGTGTGCGTCCAATATATGTGTGTTAATACATGCAGCCTCCCGCCTGTCCTCTTCTGCCTCCTAGTGTGGATTAGGTTTAGGCTGATCTGTGGCCAGCAGAAGCAGGCAGCCCCTATAGCGGTCTCATGTTGGTCTGTGATATAGTTGTGTACTTATAGTTGTGCACTTGGATGTGCATACACACACAAACACAGTTACACACGCATCTGAAATCAGTCTGAACACTCGTGCAGATAGACAGAGAGATATGTGGCAGAGGAGCGGCCGAGTCGAAATCACTTCAGTGTGCTGATACCGGGAACATCTCTCTCAGTTTGGCCTTTCCAGCTTTTTTCACGAGAGTAGAGAGCACCCCAAAACTGGAATGTAGTGCATACCTCAGTAAAGGCCCAATAGTCCCCTTTAATTCAATGAAGCTTTCCACACACTCACAGATATCAGTCCCATAAATAAGCCTGTTTTTTCCCTCAAGATTGATCAATTATTTCTTACGGAATCAGTGAAAATGTCCTAGAACGCCTTCTCACAATGTGTAAGAAAGAGATTAAATTAAATCCTGGATCTACAAAATTGTATTGTTTTTTCCCTGAGCCATTCCACCCAGTTTCATGTTAATCCATCCAATAGTTTTTGCGTAACCTTGCTTACAAGCAAACATTCAAACCAACAAACAAACAGTGGAAAAATGATCTCCTTGGCCGAGGGAACTATTTTCAATTATACTGCAGAACCTTTGTGGCTGCAGTGCCCACTGCCTCACATAGTTTTATTTTGGGTTGGGGGCTAAAACTTAGGTTCATAACATGAGTGTGTTATTGATTAATAAAAGCACATCCCTCCTGTGCAGCGCTGTTTTTCTCAGGATTGAGAATCAAATGTGCACCAGCCATTTATCTTTATTTAAAGTAAAAAGGCTTTGGCTCTGGCCGCGAGTGATGACATGATCTAAGAGTCGAAACGTGAGTAACCCTGAAGGAATGGAGAGACAAGAAGGTACAATAGCCGACGTGCTGCACTCTTCTAGCAGCTGCCTGGGACAGACTCCCCTTCACCTTCACCCTACTCCTCTACCTCCACCCCCACTGCCTCCTTAATTAGCTCCCTTTAAAAGAGAAGTAACGGTTAGTGAGAGATGTGCATTGTTCAAGGATGAGCTTCAGTTGTTGTTGTTGTTGTTGTTGTTTGTCCCCCCCTTCCCTCTCCCTCTCTCTGTCTTTCTCAACCCTCCCCTCCTCCGTCACCCCTTGGTGTGGTTTTCGCTCTTTTTGATTTTCTCAGAGGCTTTTTTGTGGGGGTAACCCCACTGAATGGGACAATGCAGCCTAGCGTGAAATTAAAGCTCTTAGTTAGTTTGGAGTTGCTCAAAAGAGGATTTTACACATGCATGCATTCATACACTCTCCCATACGCTATAGATATAGCTAATTAGAGGAAGTACACCCTATGTCGAGCATCAAGAGCCCAATTAAAAGAGTAGGGGAAACCTCTGTGTGGAAGATCTAGGCCAAACCGGCGCCGTGAATGCATTTCTCTGCCTTGTGTGTGAACAGTATGTCTGCCTTCCTAATCCAGGCGGGAGAATATGGACACGGCTGATATGAAGTTTCATTAACATATGCATGTCACGTACTCTGTAAGTAAACCAAGAAAACAGTGGGATTGATCATCCTGACAGGCGAGCGTCTGATTCAAAACAGATTGGGCCGCTCTCGCCGACTCTTCCAAGTCTCATTTTGGAAGTAGTCTCCAATGAAATGTCTGTCAAGCATGCACATTAGAGTTTCTGTTGTTCATGTCAAAGGCATGTATTTGTGCAATTCCCGTACAACGCTGGAGTCTGATGACAGTTTTTGCTTTGTCAGATAAGTTTGCTTGCTCGCAGAACCATAAAGCATTTAAAAAAGTTAAGTTTTACAATAAACACTAACTAATTAACGAATTACTGTGGTGCATGAAGTTTGTTGAATCCTTAAATTGTTGATGGAAATACATATGGGTTAACGTTAGCCTCCCTAATATGTTGAATGACTACCCAAGGCCATTTCTTATTTGTGTATGTGTGTGTGTGCCCCAAGGGAGCCAACAAATATATCTAATACTTGACGCAAATGCAATAATTATCTCACGATCGCCAATCACCAACAATCTTTGACTCCCATTAAGATTAAATAACTCAGACACACACGCACGCACACTCACACTCACACACATAGTGTAACTACTGGTCAAAGAGGCCTGCCGTTCCAGAGAAGCAGCCAGTGAATCCAGTTAGTGAGTCAGACTTTGTGGAACAAAGTGTGCTGCTCTCTGATCACCCCCCCCCCCCTCCCTCTCTCTCTGTGTGTGTGTCTGTGTATGTGTGTGTGGTGTGTGTTTGCCTGTGCATGTGCGTGTATCTCAGTTACTCTCTCTCTTTCCCATTGAGAGCACTGGCAGCCTGCCAGGGGTGGAAAAATCTATAAGCCATTGCGTAATATACCATATCTTTACCTTGGTTGAACCCTGCACAAGATCCACAGCTGTGTGAGCACACAAACAGAAATGAATGTGTTCATGCCTCAGTGTGTGTGTGTGTGTGTGTGTGTGTGTGTGTGTGAGAGAGAGAGAGAGAGAGATAGAAAGACATAGACAGTAATAGACAGAGACACACAGAGTGGCCTCTTTGTGGCTAGTTTTCCATGTGTACCCTCATATAAACAGTATCACACCATTTTGATCAAACGCTGCTGACCAAATATTTTTCAAAGCGGACTGAGCAGGGCGTTCCGATCACTTTCTGGAGCCTTGCGCCAAGAGGAAAGTTAAGCTTCGGCAAATATAAAATGTATCTGCCTCTGAGGCGGTAGGTGTTAAAAGTGGAAATCAAATAAACCTAATGTTTCAGCTTTTAATGACACATTGAGTCCATGGCAACACCCCTGTATATATCCAAAGCCAGTGGCGTAGGTAACATCCTCTACTGGAGTTACTTGTTCTCCATGCATGTCTTTAGAAATGGAAATGAATGTACAAGGCCGCAGGCTGAACAGCGAACAGGCCCTTCATGTTTGGCGCTCGTCTTTTTATTTGCAGATTCATAAAATTGCGTTGCGTTGTTTCCGATGTGGTTGGTCGGTGCAGTGCCTTTCTGCACCTGAAGCTTCTCCGGGAGCTGTGCAGGGTTTGAGCTCCCGAGAGAGGGAATGTAATGTTTTTATTGGAAGCCTTTTTATAGCAGGTCTTAGTCACTGGCTTTCATACTTTTCTGCTGAGTGTTTTGGTCCTGTAAGTTCAAAGGTGTTGTCTCTTATCTCTTACAAACAGAAACACACGCACACACACACGCACACACACACACACACACACACACACACACACACACACACACACACTAAAGACAACAGTAGTCTGCTGCTCACAAACTGTTGTGAATCCCTCTCTGTGATAATTTAATTGAGATGAAACGCCAAACATTCTCTAATCAGTTCTCATCTTCACTAATATGATCCACTCAGAGAGTGATATTGGCCGTCCCAGTGTCACATGCTCGGACTGATTCGTTTTTGATGGCTGTGATTATTATTAAATGGTCTCTAATGACTACTGATAATCCCCATATGCAGCCGAGTGTGCTGGATTCTCCGGGAGGCGGTTGTTTCTTAATGCACTGCTGCTGCTTAAAACACATACAGATGTGTCAGTGTGGGACGAAACCGCAAACCCGACTGAGATCCAGGCCATTGTTTTGGTGCATGCTCGTGCTTAATTTTTTACCGGCTTGCTTATGGAAATTGTTCAACAAACTTGTAACTTTTCAGCACAGGGCCACCCATATTAAACCCACTGTACCTTCCTCCCCTGCAGCTACACAGTGTGAAAGGTCAAACTGCGTTAGTGTGGTGACGGTGGTTACGGGTGGGGGGGTGACAGCTGTATGAGGGTGGCAGTTTCAGTCGAGTGGGAGAGGAACACAGCATCATTTTTCACCTCACGCACTGTAGCCTATGTATTTGTGCGCACATGTGAACGTGTGTGAGGCGGACTGCTGATACGTTTAGTGTTTATTGACTCAGAGAGGCCGGCCGTGGTGGCGCACACAGTGTTGTACGGGTGGCAGGGGTCCAGGCGTGGGGGAAACGTGTGTGTTTAAAGTACACACAGGCCTAATTATGCTGATTTAAGCATTCTTGCGGTCCTCCCTCTGGCTTGCGGTGAGTTAACTGGCACAGGGGCGTCCAGCAGAGAGAGAGAGAGAGGGAGAGTGAGCTTGGGTAAATATTAAGAGGAGAAGACAGAGATAGAAAGTAAGGACATTCATTTTAAAGAAGAAGATAGTGAGGCAGGTTGGAAGAGAGAAGGTGGCAGGGAGGTGCAGCGCACTAAGGGTGACTACAGAGAAAAAAAATGTTGCTCCAGACACTGGGGAAACAGAGGAAAAACATACACGGCCGTCAAACTTCCCAGCAGGTTTTTTTCCTCCTCACATTTGGGTTTTTAAGAGCGCGCCCACTCTTCGTATTTATTTTTATATTCAGATGTTATGGATTGCTCCGGGAAATGGCTGTACCTTTTCCCAGCAAGAGGAATTAATACTGTTTGAATGTTCTCTCCGGGGTCTAAAAGGAGGAATTTTTTTGCAAAGGGGTTTAGGAGGTTTAGGAGTGAAAAAAACCCTGACCACTGCTAAATAAACAAACTAGGCATGATTCAAAAACTGACCCTTGTTTGTTGACCCTCTGCTTGTTTCTGTGTGTGTACGCACCTGCCCCCTGTCTTTTTATGCACATGCATGTACCAGACAATTGAGTATGAATGCAGAAAGGCGGGGAATGAACAGTGCGGGATGTAATATTTACTAGTTACTGTTCTATACATCCTTTGTGTATATGTACTTAATTCTTGTGTACTTTTCACTGTCACTCGACCTAAAAAATATATATTTGGAAGAGGCCAGTCCAGAAACTCAGCCATCAATTTAGACGATGCATCATTCTTTATTAATATAACTGTATTATTCTTAACTATATATACAGTTGATGATGTAGTTGATCGTTGCTTAAGGGAATAGACAACTCTCATCAAGTACTTTTACTATTTATACTTAAAAACAAGTACTAATTTACAGGTAGAAAAGTGAATGTGCTACATTTGTGTCTCTATATTTGTACTTTAACACATGTAAAACATTTTCCTCCCCCACTGGGGCCACACACATCAAACAAAGTAAAATAATGATTAAAAAAAACGTGATTTACAGCTGAGCTTGTGTGTGTGTGTGTGTCCTGCACCTCATCACGACTTTGCTGCCTAAACAATATCCCAAACAAAAAGCCCGTACGGGTTCTCCCTTCGACAGAGCAGAGATTGATGATCGGCTCGTGTGTATTCAAGCCGACTTTCACTCAGGTGATAAAATCCTGTCGGAGCGGACTGCTCTGTGTCGTCAGGTTCATTTTGCCTCTTCCTCTATACGAGACGGATCACCCAACACCAAAGCTCACGTGTGACCTCATCTGAGAATATCCTTCTCACTTTCCTTGCACTTCATTTCTATCTTTTTTTTCCTCCCTTTTCCTGAAAGCCTCCCTTGTTCTTTTGCTCACTTATCTCTGTTTTCTCCATCATCCCTCGCCTCCTCCTACTCTTTGTCACATTACATCTTTTTTACTTCAACTGTCCCTCCATTTTTCACCTCATTCTTTCCAGCCCCCCTCTGCTACTCCTCTCTCCTTCGCTCCCTTAGGAAAGAGCCTCGGTCTTATCTGGGATATGTTGGATTTGGTGAGCTTAAAAGCCACTTTACTGACTCCCTGTCTGCCTCTCCTGAGAGCAGCCTGGACTATCTTAAACAGTTTTAGAGGTCACCAGGCTTTGTCGGCGGGAATTCCTCTCATCAGGCAACTTCTTACTCCCCACCACCTCCTCAATGCTAATCGTTTACCTGACTCCAACTTCCACCCACCCCCCTCTCCCTTCCCTCTGTCTCGCTCTGCTTCTTTTCTCCTCTTTTACTGACTAAAATGCTAGATACACACATATTGGGTTTCTTTGGTGATGTGAAGGAATGCTAATGTATCATAACCATATTACAGTACTTAGAGGAGGCAAACGGTGCCAAGTGCTATCTGCAGAATCAAATCTCTGCACAAGAGCCTTTCTCTCCGCTTCAGATTGAAAAACACTGTCCCCATTTTGATTTTCCTCTCTGGAAATACATAAAGCTGAAAGCCCCTCTAAAATGTGCAGAAACAATGGCGTTGTTGTATTCAATAATGCAATTTCTACAGGAATTGGAAAGCCAGCCTAAATAAAGATGAGGCCAAATCCTATTTTGCATCGGATTCTTTTTTTTCCTCTTTTTTGAGGCAGCGGAAGAACTTGAATTTCCCCCTGCAATGTCTCCCTGTGTAGTTGTGTGAAACAGGAGTCAGAGGACACTGTATATTGCACAGTTGTCACAGTTTGAAATACAGATATTTTTTAGGAATAGCCATTAAATACTGGAACAAGAATAATTTATTCCAATGCTTCAAGAAAAAGAGTGTAACCAGATGACAAGTGCAAACCCAGAAGCAATCCTAACATGATAATCAGATGCAGGGCAGAGTGGTAACACACTGCAGTGATGGATTTTTATTTTTGGGGCGTGTGTTGTTGATTGAGCGGTGCCGTCCGTGTTGACTCACAGACAAAGAACTGACGAGTGGCTAGTCTGAGCAGGGGCGTCATGACTTGGCTGATGACTCCAACTCCCCTAAACGCCACTGCAAAGGCAAACCCTTCTCTGTGTGTGTGTGCATGGATATGTGTTTGTGCAGGTTTGTGAATCTCCGCATGTGCAGGCCATTCAGCGTTTGCGTGTCTCCACTGTGTGTAAGAGTGTGTGTGTGTGTTTCAGTCCTGACAGCCAAGAAGCCTCAGCAGCATCTGACGTGGCAGCTCTTGCTGCTTTCAGTCCAGCTCTTTTCCTCCTGGCTCACTTCTCTGTGATACTATCTTTTCATACAATCACATGTTTATAAATGGAGACTGACTGGTATGTCATACAACACCGGTTTCACTGAGAGTTGATAAACACTGCACGTTTTGCTGCAAAATGACTTGGCGAAGATTTATTGCAGTTTAAAGATTTTTTTTTTTTCAGTGGATATCGAGTAAAGGAGAAAAAGTAAAAAAATAAATCTGGCATGATTCAAGCTGAGGCCAGCGAGGGTACGGTTACACGTATACAGTATTTCACATACATGCTATTCCATCTCTCAGCACAAATGGGAGGGATTTCAAGGTAACTAAGGGCCAATAGAAAACACAACCTATAAATATACCAGATGTACGTTACTAAGAAGTGTGGAGCATATGCTGTTCTTCTATTTGAACAAATTTGTGTATATTTTCACATTTTCTGATAATGTTTTGAATGAAAAACATTCACATATTTGGTTTTAAACGCAACACTAACCAAATGTGAAGGTTTGATTATAGATACAGCACTTTTGGTAAAAGTTCTACTTTTCCCTCGTCCTGTTTGTGAGGTGCCTTTTTATCGAGGTGGGTTTCCTCCATTTTATGTCCCCTCTGAGGACATGTACTTATGGCTGTCTGCCTGTGGTCCTGTGGTGCTACTGAGGTCTGTGTGAGGTGGTAGTTTAGGCTGGGGAAGTCAGCGAGTGTGGTCACAGAGGAGATAACTGCACACACACTCGCCCAGAGGCGCCCATCTGCATCGTGTGTCTGTCTGTCTGTCCTCTGCCCCCTTGCATTGTTGGAGGATTCTTCTTTAAAAAAGGAAAGTGCTAATTTGCGACGATAAAAGTTTCAAAAATGATTTAGCTGTTGTGTGTCTGCGCACGTGTCTCCATGTGTTTTTGTGTGTGTGCGTGCGGTTGTGAAGGCTCTTTGTTTCTCGCCTTGCATGTGTTTGTGTGTGCCCTCGGTTTCTTCCACCCTGGCATTGTGTTTGCCCTACAGGGAATGCCACTCAAAATGGGCAGAGCGACCTTTAACCCTCACGCTGCCAGCTCAGCGTCAGGCATAACTCTCCGTTGTATGCATGGGCCCGTCTCCCTTTAACCCAAACTCTGTCAGGCATAGCAGAGATTAAGACCCGGCTCTCAGGAAGCCATTTGGAACGGACACCTTTTAACCCTAATGGGATCAGAGTTGCATAGGAAGCCACTTGGAGCAGCCACCCACTCTTAACCCCTATAATGCTACCAACTCAGCACAGACAAGGCAGAGTGCACAGGCAAAAGCCCAGCTCATATCATGCCACAGGGAGCGGGCAGCGTTTAACCCTCGCGGCGCCAACCAAGTGCAGGCAAAAGTCCAGCTCACATGATAAGCAGAATTAAATCCGCAAGCTTCAGTGTCCCTGATAGGGAGCTCGCTGGTGCAGAAATAGGATAGTAATGTAACAGGGTTGGTTTCCCATATGCAAAGAAGCATGCCGCAGACGTTTGAGATGTTCCAACTGCAAATGACAAAGTGGGATCAGGGGAAGAGTTTCATGTTTTTATTCAGTTCTAGTAGGAAGTAAGAGAAAACAACTTACAATACATTCATTTATTTGGAAAGTTATTGAATCAATTATACACATATTTTGAATTATTCAGGAACACAACATCCAAAAAGTATTAATCTTTTATGTCAACCCCCCTTGTTTATCCAGTTAATCTTATCGGTCTTTATATTATTTCCCCACAAGTTTTCAGGAACAAATTATTTCCAACGTGATGAGTTCTGAGTTACAGTTTTAAAAGTTTTCATATAGCCAGGTTTTTATCGAACCTCATCTCACGGTTTAATGATTCTTCAATCAAAAAGTTTGGAACCAACAAGATTTAATACTTATCCTACCGTGCTTTTCAAAATAAAACTGGATGCGGTCAAAGCGTGTAAACATGACCCAACACATGTCGAAACCACTGCACTTCTTGTGTTTCTTTCCTGTGTGAAGGTTAGACTGTTTGTGCGCTCCGCCAAGGCCCGGTTCGACAATCTAGGAAGCGATCAGTCACACAAAAGAAGGGAATACGTTTACAGGGAAGTTATGGAGAAATGTGCCAAGTGGTCCCTTGCAAATGATAAATTTAATACTAAACGATGGTTCCGAATATAATTGTCACACAAACTGTAGCCGAGTGAGAAACTTTCCGTTCAATTTAAGTACCAGGGCATGGGTTGCAGCATGTGTGTGTGAGAGAGTGAAAGAGATAGAAGAAGTCGAGAGAGAGAGAGAGGGAAAAGGGAGTTTCTGCACTTGCCTGTCTGGCACCGGCCGAGTGAACGAGTGCACAAGTTTCAGTCTGGGTGAGTCAAGCTGTGTGAGAGAGAGGCAGCGTGAAAAGGAGGGGAGAGGGAGTTCCATGGTGAAGGGAGCGTGGGGGATGCTAGAAGATGGATAGCAATTGAGAAAGAGAGAGCACAGGCGATTGGTAAAAGCAGAGGGGAGACGCAGCAAAAGGCAGAGGGAGGGATGGTTGAAGTTCCACAACATTACAGGCCACAGGAAACGGAAACACAAGTGTTAGTGCGGGAGAGAGGGAAGTGGTGCAGAGTAAGAGGTGAAAGAAATAAATGAAGGATAAGGAGGAATAGGTGATGGTGGGGGGCACAGAATGAATGTGCGAGCCGGGCTTGTGGTTAAGCATTTGCATAAAGGGTGAGGGCACTCTGCCCGGCTTTTGGGGAGAGGTTGGCATCTCGCCTCGCCGACTGGCAGAACGAGGATCGGGGAGAAATAAAAGAATGAGGGGGAGCGAAAGAGTGAGAGAGAAAGTCTCTCAATAGTGCATCTCTTGTGTGGGGAGAAGCAGGCCTTGGCTGCTGCCGGCGCAGGGCATGGAGGGGAGGGGATATCGGGTTTCATTATCTGCTTGATTCCTGCTGTATTTGCTAACCATGTGCTTCAAAGCCCTCGCTGCAGCTGTAGGCAGGGCAACCGTGGCCAGTGTGCGCCGCTGGCATGTGCCGACTGGAGCACGGCTGTAGGTGTTTGCAACGTGCGCTTCGGTTATAGGGGTGAGACAGGAAACGTGAGACAGGAAGCAAGAGACAGAAAGTGTGAGACAGGTGCTGTACTTCTCTGTGGCTGAAGCACAAAGCTGCCAAACTGCCATCACCCCTCTCTCTCACACACTCACAAACACACACACACACTAACACACACTCTCTCTTTGTGTATCACACTGCCCACTTGACCTTATCAGGAATGGCTGCCCTGGTCGAGGGCAAATGTTTTACTCTCTTTTACTGTCGGAAAATGCCACGCCAACAGTGTGTGTGCGTGTTGTTTGTGAGGTTTAAGTGTGTGTGTGTGTGAGGTTTAAGTGTGTGTGTGTGTGTGTGTGTGTGTGTGTGTGTGTGTGTGTGTGTGTGTGTGCATGCCATGGTAACGCTACACAAACCGTTGTAATGTAAACACATATATGAAGTCGTCTCCATGCATTCACTTAGTGTATGCCTGCATGAAATCCTATACGGCCCCATCTCGCTGCGGCCACATGTTGAAATGTTTTTTATTAAATCATAGTTTGTTACATGCAGCGCCAGAATCTCCTAATTTAGTTTGAAAATCCATAATTTTGCCCAGTTTTATTTATACTCTGATAAGATCAACCCTGGGAGAAACATTCTTTCTAATTGACAGCACCGTTATCTAGATTAACAGTCAGTTTCGCATCATCTTAAATAAGAGTAAGTATAATATTTCTCTTCAACTCTCTTTGCAGTTCCCACAACACATTTTTGTGTATAAGAGTTAAAGTTTTGAATGCCATCCACCCAATCTAAGCCAATAAACCTCAACTGTATTCAACAACAAATGATCATCCTAAAATGTTTTCTCAGTAGTCCAAATTTAATTTGGTTCTCCAAATATTTAAAGTATTTTCAGGACATGAATTGGGAATCTAACTCACTTGTGGGGTTACAGTTATGTTTATAATTAAGTGTATAAGTTGGAATTCATGCAGATGAGCCCGAGTCGTTGAAATACCACACAAACCTCAAGAAAATCCCGGCTGAATTAATTTTGGATGCCTGAAAAACCCCAGAACGGCCTCTCGATCGGATCCTTGTTGTGCTTACATCTGAAGCTGCAGCAGTCTGCCCAGACAAATCCATTGCACAATCTTGGAAGTATATTTGAGTGTAATATTACCCAGGTCTGCAGTCATGTCAGAAGCCCCGGCTTGCTATCAGTCCCCGTGTCTCTGGAGCTGTTTAAAGCTCGCTCGCTCTGTCTTTCCCTCCCAGCCTCATGCCACAAATGGCTTCCAGACTTTCACACATAGTAATGCTTCAGTGTGTAAACAGGCGTAATTACAAACGATGCACAGACACACTTTTAACATCAATCTGTGCTGATGGGAGAAAGAGGGCAGAAACAGGGAAAGGAGTTTTTTCTCTTCCTCTTCCAGGGAGGAGAATGGATGAAAAGGTTTTTGAGCTGGATGGAAACGGAGAGACCGGCGGTGATGAGGAGTTAAGGAGGAAATTTTAAAGAGGAATAATGTGGGTCTGTTTGTGAATGCATGTGTGTGGGCTGAAATAAGAGAATAAGTGAATGAAAGAAGGAGAAAGAGGATCCCCCCCCACCCCCTATTTCCTGAGAGTTTCCAGGGAAATAGTAGTTTATATCAACTTAACCGTGATTATTTTATATCCATGAGGCTCGTGAGGTTACAACCCATCACCTCTTAATGGCAGGGTGTTACTCACCACCACAGACCTCACCTTACCTCTCTATTTTTCCTGTGCTTCGAACAGAAAAGAAAACATGGAAACTTCGCTGTGCAGCCCATAGAAAATTATTTCTCTTCCACTTCCCTTTTCGTTTTTAATGTGGACATAAATAACATCATGTCCATGCTGCGTAAAAAAATCCAAGCTCCCTGTTTAATATAAAGTAAAAAAATATTGAATACATAAATACATATATATATTTTTTTAGATCTTTTTAGGTACAAAGTAAACTATAACGCACAATATTTCTGTCCAACTCAAGAGATCAGAGTACACACACACACACACACACACACACACACACACACACACACACACACACACACACACACACACACACAGTCAGAGGAAAAATAGTTTAGATCTCTCAGTCTTTCCCTTACATCATCAAGTCATTAAGTGATTTTACACAGCAGATGTCAATGTTGAATGACACAACCTTACAAACGGTGTCATTCATCAGCTTTGTGTGTGTGTGTGTGTGTGTGTGTGTGTGTGTGTGTGTGTGTGTGTCTGTGTCCCACCCTTAAGGAACATCTTGATCCAACCTGACGAAAAACTTGACAGTCAGAAAAAAAAAATTGCTTCACACGTATCTGGCCTTCAATATCACACTTATAGCAGTGTTTAAAATTAAGACTCGTATTACTTATTTTAAGGTAAAATAAAAATATTCAAAGGACAAAAGGCTCATATACCGATGGTTTTCCTGTTATTCCAGCAAATATATTGGAAATGAAACAATCATAATAATTATGATAATTATAAAGCATTAAGATTAATAACAATTATTATTAATATTACAAAACCTTTGAAATATGTATAACATTAGGTATAATTCCTAAACATATATTTTAAAGCAATATGAAATTATTATTATTTAAAAAATGTTGAATTTTCAGATAAAACAGCAAAATGAAATGTTGCTAATTTTTTAATTAAAGAATGGCAGTTATAGTTTTAATGAATTCCCTCTTGCAATTCTTTATAGGCTTCAAAATGTATTGGATTTTATGTAATGAATTTATGCTTGTAAAAAATTGTAATTTTGAAACCACCAAGTCACATTTTTGGAATGTTTTGTTATTTAGGTCATGTTGGCGGTAAATATACGTAACATAATATACTGTGATATTAACAGTAAATAAAAACAAGGTGCATTTTTTATATAATTTAAACAAGACTTTAAGACTGACTGGAAATTTTGAAGAGGATGGATTTTTTTTTAAATGTGTGTGTGGTGTTTTTTTTGTTCTATTGCTTTTTTTTAAAATATAATTTTGTGTTTTATTAAAATGAAAATGTAAAAAATAAAAGAAGAAACCAAATAATGAACCTTCAAGTGTGTAAATAATATAATGTCAGACCTCTGGTTGCCTGCAGCAGTCCCACATGCAATGGCAGATGACTCACACATCCTCACAATGCAGGATGTGGCATCAAACAAATGCATGACCTGATCTTTTTCTCTGCAGGTGCCCCATTTATACGTGAACACTGACATTTATTTGAACACAGAACATTATTAACCACAAATTCATCTCAGGTAATTGCTTATTCTATCTTGTGGGGGAAACAGGCCCAATAGGTCACAGACAAAATTAACAGTATGATAATATAATCAACCAACAGGAACAACTCGATGTATTTCCTTAAACACACATGAAGGTGTTGTTAATAGTCAATTTGTAATGTCCACATGTTAAGAAGGCGACATGAATAAATATGCTTTCACTTCAGGAGGAAAAGCTGCTTTTGTGCGGTGGATTGTGTTTACTCTGGTGGATGTTTGCTTTTGAACAGATATGAACAGAGGTCGCTTTTTAAAGCTGCCTTTGTGTGTGTCAACTCCACCTGTTCTCCACATCCACCTGCTTTTTCTTTTTCACTTTGACTTTTTTTAGGGATCAATTTTGACCCTTCTTGTTTGACGTAGGCCGCGCGTGAGGGACTGGCGGGGCTCGAGCGCCGCCAGCGGAGCGCGAGCTGGAGGAGGAGGAGGAGGAGGAGAGGAAACCACGTTAGGTTTGAACTTATCTCATATTCACAGCGGGTTTTAAGCTTTTATTTTTAAATCTATAAATAGAAGAGTTACTGGGGGGTGGAAGAGTGAAGCGTGAGCTCACTCTACGTAAAGGCGAACGGACATAATGGCGGCCGGCGTCAGAGCTAATGATGATATCCCCGGTGAACGTGATGACAGAGGTGGGTTTATAACTTAGTTTGCATTTCCGTATTTTAAACGCGTAGACGCACCGTTTGAAGGCCGTTGTGAACCGAAGGGCAAGCCACGCTGAGGAAAAGACATTTACCCAAATGATAATATAATTCAGGTTATTTATAGTTGTTTGATTAGTCATTAAACTATCTGGGTAGCTGGCATCACCTGCCCCGGGCTTGAAGCATACAATCTAGGCCTCCATCTTACAGCCATCGTATGTTCTCAACCGCTGCACGTCCGGGTTCTTCACTCACAAGGTGGATTTACACTGGTTTAACACCACCAAGCTCTTTACAAACAGCGCTCTCAGTATTTTTAAAGTGTTTCCCCTTTGTCTGTGTGTTTTTGGCAGTGGCCGCTGCTCCCAGCTTTTGGCCCTGTTAATAAAAACCTGAGGTGGTGTCTGTCCTGCTCTCTGAGTTGTGGCCTGTCAGGGGCAGGAGGGTGGGGGTGACACACTTGTCCTGCCCAGTCTGCTGAACAAAGGTTGTAGTTCGTTTTTTCTGTTTTTTTTTCCTGGAAGAAGGAGCCGTGGCACAGGGAGATAAGCTGAGGTGTTGCTCAAATGATTCTACCTGCAGAGTCCAGAGGCAGAGGCCTGAGGGGGGGAACTCCCCCACACCCCTGGCCTTGCCCCCGAGGAGCTCTGGGCAAATGTGGGTTTGAAAAGGTCAAAAAAAAAAAATTAAATATAAGTTTGGCGCAAAGACTCTCTTTGTTTTCCAAAGTCATAAAAGAACTTGCCTTAAGTGGATGCTGTGGCCCGACGTCAGTGCCCTGGTTAGTGTCTGGTGCAGTATATGATCATCAGAGGCCTCGCAGTGAGTTTGAAGTTATTTTTATTTATGGAGTTCATGTTTCGTACAATATTATAAAATTAGGTCTTGCTCAAATTATTGCAGAGTGGATTCCCACAGAGTGGCAGAGGCCTGAGCCCAATGCACTTTGTTCTGTCTGCAATGAGCTAAAGGAAGTGTGGATTTGAAAATTTCAAAAAAATGGGACACAGTGAGTTTAAAATAATTTTTATTTTCATGGTTTAAAGGATATTATAACATTAGGTCTTGCTGAAATTATTAAAGATCAGATACCTACCTATGTTTTGCCCTGAGGAGAACCCCCCCCCACCCATTTACAATGAGCTGAAGGAAGTGCAGGTTTGAAAATGTAAAAATACGGACATTAAATATTATTATGATATAATAAACATATATAATACATAGTATATATAATAAATATAAGACAGACTTATCTCTTTTCCAAAATGATAAAAGATCTTTCCTTTAATGGATATTGTACACCAAAGTCAAAGTGTTATGCGTAATTTGGTATTTTGTCCAGTTTATGATCATATTAGGCCAGACAATGAATTTAACTAAGTGTGATTTAAGTTTTTTTTTTTTTTTTAATGGATTTGAATGTTTCATATACTATTATAAGCTGAGATCAGAGCAGATACCTGCAGAGTCCAGTTGCAGAGGCCTTAGAAACTGACCTAATAACCTTCGCTCTTTCAAGAGGAGAACCCCCCCCCACCCCCCCCCCCCCCCTCCAATGAGCTGACTGAAATGTGGGTTTGAGAATGTGAAAAAAAAGGGACATTAAATATTAGGATGCCAGACAGACATTTTTATTCCAAAATCATAAAAGATTTAACGTCATGCCCGTGTTATGCTCTCGTGTGTAATTTGGTATTTGGTCCGGTTTATGATCATATTAGGCTTGGCAGTTAATTGAGGTTATTTTGACAGAGTTCATGTTTCATATAAATATTATATTGTTTAACAACACATATTAATGTGTAGTCTTGTGATAGGTTTCTTTCAAGTTTCATTTTTTGGTGTAAAAGAGATGATAAGAATTATGTTACTGAGAAAATGTTGCAAGACAAGAACGACAAAAGCAAATGTGTTGCTGGTTCGAATAGACAAAGAAGCGGTTTGGATTTCCCTGATAGTTTCTCTCCTGATTATTATCATTTAGTCAGTAATGATATGATAGTGTTACAGGAAGTGACAGTAATACCTGACATATATGACTCCTTCTCTTTGTCAGTGACCCATTAATCAAAAAGTCCAGTGTTAAACACACCTGTTATTATTCTTCATAAACACACACATCTCTTAATTCCATTTCCTCATTCTTCATCTCCACCCATTCCTACATTTTCAGTGCTGCGTATGTTAGCATGAACAATCGGCACTAGGCCCGGCCCGGCCCGGCCAGATGGGGTCTGCAACCCCCCCAGCACTAGCAGTGATGAGCCAGTCGGCCAGCCAGGCAGCCATCTAGCCAGCAAGCTACCCACCCAGGTAGCCAACCAGTTATTCACCCTGCCAGTCATGCAGCACTTTCAGCCAACCTAACAGCCAGGTTGCCAGCCAGTCAGTGGACCAGCCAGTCATCCAGGCTGCGGACTCACTGTCAGACGCTGACAGGGGGAAGAGGCCAGGCTAAATCTGATGGTCCTGAAAGCCAACCAGAGGACTCTGGCCTTTGTAGGGCGTTCACAGACAGCCTGTCCCGTTGCACAGCAGGGGGCTTCATCCCACAATCAAATGGCCGGGCCCTCAACTTTGCCACATGACAAGTTAGCTTTTTGTGGCTGCCCATTGCTGAGATTCCAGATTTGACAATGTCTTCGTGATTCCTGTGAGCCTTGTCTTTTATTTCTATTTAACTTGGACGGCATGAATGAGCAAATGCCGTCTTTTTTATGTAATCTGGAAGCATGGCGTTTGAATACCCTTCTAATGGGTATCTATACGTATGCCATATCAGGTCATTAAGGCCATTATTTTTCTAACAAATACATCAGATTATATTGAATTGATCCTCAGTGGGAGCCTTTGTCTCTCACATATTTCTCCCATGGTGCACTGGTCACAGCCTGTCCCTCCGAGGTCATGCGGGTCAGCCAATGAGGACGAGACAATGTGCTTGCCAGGGCAGCTATACTGCCTGGTGCTCGCTCACGTTCTGTTGCAGTTCAATCCCAATCACGTGTCATTGTGTCCTTTTCCATAATGTAACAAGAGGAATATATGGGCAATTTAGTGACTGCAGGAGGAGACGATAATTCTTTTCACTAGTACAAAGATTACCATATCTGAATCTGAGAGCATTAGACTAAGCTTTTTGAATTACAGAGAAGCGGAATAGTCTGTTTTAGACAGATTTGATATCCGCTTTCCTCGGTAAACAGCTTTACGTGTACAGACGTCTTACACGAAGCCGTCCACCGCAGCATTTTGCAGCCTTCATTGTCCGCTGAATCACACACAAACGGGATTGCTCTCTAATTTGGTAACAGAAACTTTTAATGTTTTTCTGTGTCTGTGCGGCTGGTGCCATTAAAGCGAAGTAAAAAAAAACAAAACAAAAAATAGAAAGGGAACGAAAGGGCCAGTTTGGATTTGAGAGTACATTTTGAAACAGGAGAGCATTTTTTTGGATGGTATTTTTTTGTTAGGGGGGCTAATGGGCATTTTCTCCCCCCTCCTCTCTTTGTTTGTGTGGTAAATCCAGGAGCAGCTGCTGGTCCCAGGGTCTAGTGGGATTTTGGGCCTGTGTTTTCTCATGCCATCCCATGCCAAGGTGGTGTAACGCGAGTAGCGAGAGAGGGAGAGAGAGAGGGGTGTTTCTGTAGGGGAGGGTGTGTGTGTGTGTGTGTGGGGGGGGGGGGGGGGGGTGGAGAGCTGGTTTGTTGGTAGCGCTGTGACCACGCTGGTGACGAAGGCGATGTGGAGATGGGTGGGGGGGGGGTTTAGGAGGCGGGCGCTGTCTGGATTGGATGCATGTAAAATTAATATCCTCTGGACTTTGCCTTTGCACTAGATTGGAACTTGTCTATTTGGCTAATGACGTGCCTTCTGCCTGCACCACACACAATCCCACCCCGTTCTCCCCCTCCCGCCTCTTCCTCTCTCCTGCTCTCTCTCTCACTATCTCTCTCGCTCTCTCTCCCCCTCCACTACCAGCCACCAACCAACCAACAAACCACCCCCCACCCCCCCCCACCTCTTTGCTTCTCCCTCTGCCATCGCTCTCTCTCTTCCCTCCCTTTCAGTGTTGGGAGCGTGCGTATTGGCTGGGCTGTTTGAGACTCGGTGCCAAATAGGTGGGCCCTCTGCGTGTTGGCACAGACTCAGTCAATGGTTAGAGAAGGAAAGTGGAGAGGAAGAGAGAAAGAGAGGGACAGAGTTGGAGAGAAAGAGGGGGAAAAAAGAAGCTGCACTCGGGTTTGCCAGCGGTCGTGCACACTCTTCCAACATTGATTCGGTCCTCTTGTTTTTTCTTTTTTTTTTTCTTCTTCTTCTCCTCTGTCTGCACCCCCCTTCTCCAGCTCTCTCTATCCCTCTCCGTGAGTCTTATGCAGATCCTACAGAACTGAACCAATAGCACACGCTGCTTTGCCAAGCTTTTTTTTTTATTTTGTTTTTCATCAAGATCTTTTTTTTTTCCGACATATTTTTGCAAACAAACAAAGAGGCTTGTTCAAGTTTTTGACAGTTTTATCCTTTTGTTACGGCAATATCTGTTTTATTTTGGTTTTGCACGGTCAGCGCTTTTAAAAAAAAATCCTTTTAGAAAGAGAGATTGCTGAACTTCTACACTCTCCTTCTGTTGTGCTCTTGAACAGCACCTCTCCTGCAGCTCCTGCTACAGTACCTCCTGTGTTCCTGTGCTGGTATTACACTGCGCCCCCTTGGCCTGCCTCCTCTTTCTCAGCTTTTTCCCCCCTGCTGCTTTTGTTGGACAGTTTCTCAGCTTCTCTTTTTGCTTCATTTTTTTCCCCTCCTCAGCCTTTTGTTTTCTAAAATACGCTGCATTACCCCAGCACCTTTTGACTCTACACTCCAGTTTTCTAAACATTTTGCATTTTAAGTTTCTTTGCAATCGGCGGGTGAATTTATGATGAGAAAGCAAAATGGTAACTACCATGTTATTCTTGTTTTAATTACATGTGTTTTGCTATAATGAATTTTCAATGGAAATGCAGTTATGTTATACGTGCACAAATATTTAATGTTGTGGCCTTTCAATGTAACGCTTTGTTTCAATATTCAGATATTTTAGTTCGAGTTTTAAGATTATTTCAGCATTTTATTAAATGTATTTCAAATGATAGTTAATATAGTATCTGTATTTAGCTTTTTACAAAATGTAGATTTACAATTTTAAGAGTTAATAGCTTTTCCAGAATTAATAATGTTTTTGTTGTAGTTTTGTAATTGGTAGAGGCAGGGATATTTTTTCATTCTTGGCTTACACATTTAAAATTTTGATATTTATTAGCAGGCTCATGATTTTTTACAGTAATATAATTTAAAGAAAACCCTCACAGTAAATACTTGAGATATTTTTTCCTAATCTGTTAACTCAGTCTTTCACTGTGTTATGTGTTTTGTAAAATGTGTTCAATGTGATGCGTGTCAGGTGTAGAGTCTCTCTTTCTCTGTCTCTCTTTCTCTCTCTCTTCTTTCTTTACCTCTCCCCCTCTCTCTCTCTCTCCCCCTATCCCCCCCTCCTCTCTCTCTCTCTCTCTCTCTCTCTCTCTCTCTCTCTCTCTCTCTCTCTCTCTCTCTGAACCCCTCGCTCATTCTCTCCCTCCGCTCACACAGAGCAGGCGCCGCTCCTCCATGCTGCGCGCCGGTGCTAACTGCCTCTCTTCTCTCTTCCCTTCCTCACCCCCACTCCCTCTCTCCCCATCCTTCTCTCCCCCATTCTCCCCCTCTCTCTCCACTGCCTCCTCCTGCTTCCCCCCACCCTCTCTCTCCTCCACCCTCCCACCGTCTTCCTCCCTCATCCAGGATGAATTCCACCCCTTCATCGAGGCCCTGCTGCCCCACGTCCGCGCCTTCGCCTACACCTGGTTCAACCTGCAGGCCCGTAAGCGCAAGTACTTCAAGAAGCATGAGAAGCGCATGTCCAAGGAGGAAGAACGCGCAGTGAAGGATGAGCTGCTGGGGGAGAAGCCAGAGATCAAACAGAAGTGGGCCTCGCGCCTGCTGGCCAAGCTCCGTAAGGACATCCGGCCTGAGTTCCGTGAGGACTTTGTGCTCACCATCACGGGGAAAAAGCCCCCCTGCTGCGTGCTGTCCAACCCCGACCAGAAGGGCAAGATCCGTCGCATCGACTGCCTCCGCCAAGCTGACAAGGTGTGGCGACTGGACCTGGTGATGGTCATCCTGTTCAAGGGCAGCCCCCTGGAGAGCACGGACGGGGAACGGCTGGTGAAGTCACCACAGTGCACCAACCCTGGCTTGTGTGTCCAGCCGCACCACATCGGAGTGTCCGTCAAGGAGCTCGACCTCTACCTGGCCTACTTCGTCCACACGCCAGGTATGTGGCCAAACTTACACTAATAGAGAGGGATGGTGACACATATAGACTCCATACATGTGCACCTAGTTGTACACACACATTTACATCGTCATACGCATGTACACACAGAAAGACAATTACACACTTGCGTGTGTGGTACATAATTAAATAGAGGGAATAGCAGAAAGAAAAATAAATAAAAACTGACTTGTTTTTTTAATGTTAAAGTTTCCGAAATATTCTTTAAAGGTATGTTAAGTAAATATTAGACATAACAAAGATACCTGATAAGGATAAATGCAAATTGTAAATTCAGAGAAGTGTTAATTTAATAATATGCATTTTGTTTGGAGAACCAAACTATAAATCCCCTCTTGCTCTTTATTTCCTAACAATCAACAAATATTTTTGCAATATGCCTGTTTTTATATTTTTTTTACAAAACAAGAATATGTGAGTGTCTGTCAACGACATTCATCCAGCGTGCTCTGGCAAGTACATATTCATTTTTCTGAGCGAGGAATTTGCGGCTTCATATGGACATATAGTTTGTGTTTTTTTATAGGAAGGAATTTGAATTTGTGTGTGTGTGTGTGTGTGTGTGTGTGTGTGTGTGTGTGTGTGTGTGTGTGTGTGTGTGTGTGTGTGTGTGTGTGTTTTAATGAGATGATCACCACTGTCAAATTGTGTATTTTTTGTGCAACGAGTGAGAGTCACTATTTATAAGATTGTACTCAGTCGGTTGAAGTGTGTGTGCCATTGTAGCCAAAGAACGCCATTTGGCCAAAGCCCAGGTTGTTTGAGTGTGTGTCTGCGTGCGTATGTGAGTGAGTGTGAGTGTGTTTTGAAGAGAGAAGCAGCAGAGTCGCGAGTTTCCTGCTTTCAGGCCGCAGGCTGCTGTCGCCTTCACCGTCTGCCTGAACGCTAGCACCCCGTTGGACCTGGCTGCCAAACACACACTCGCACACAGTGCTTACAGACAGACAGTACTATTGCAGCCACCTTCACACCCATACACACATATACAAACACAGCTAAATAAAGATGCACACATCCGGTAAGAAAAACAAAAAAAAAAGAATAACAACTCTGTCATCTTTGTAGCACACTTTCACACGTAGGGCCAAACATGGTTTTAGTCACGATTGCGTACACACACCCACACAACACACACACTCGGCCAAGCAGTATCATAGATACAGTTTGATACAGCCAAACATTGTTGTATCTCAGCCACCATCATGGATACACACACTCACACCCGGCCAAACATTGCTGTAGCCTCCAGTGCGCATACTCTACACACATCGCCAAAACACTGGCTGTGTAGTAGTTTTTCCCCCCACATTGCAAAAAAAAAAACTGTTACAGCAAACACACGCACACAAACACACACACACATGAAAGACATTTCACAGCCAAATCCTGCAAATACACACTACCTCACCATTCGCTGGCTACGTATACAAACACATGCTCATGACCTAATATTATCTCAGCTGGAATTTTCTGGAAATTTCAAACAGTGACTCAACCAGCTTCACACACACACACACATATATATATGTATATACAGCAAACCTCAGCCTCTGCGCTCTCTCTCTCTCTCTCTCTCTCTCTCTCTCTCTCTCTCTCTCTCTCTCTCTCTCTCTCTCTCTCTCTCTCTCTCGCACTCGCACGCACGCACGCTCTCAAAGTCTCGGTCCAGGCCAAACACCTCACACGGCCTGAGCCAAACCCTGGCAGTGGCTTTGGTCTGTCTGTGTCTGTGGCAGTGATTTTTTTTTTTCTGTAAATTTGTTTCTCAAATATAATTGATTTTATCAGTTCAATGACTTGGAATTGATTAAAACTGAGAATGTGCTGCAAAAAAAGAAGAATCTGGGTCAGTGAGTTGTGTTCAGCGATTTAATCACTTTGAACATTTAGCACATAATAATATTTGTACATGTTACAAAATTATAGTTTTTTAGTTGTCTTACCTCAGGAGAGGAGATTGAATGTTATAATAATCCTAGTAAGATATTACCTTACTTTTTCACTTTTATTTTATAATAAATTATAATGATTGTAATTAGTAGTTTTAATTTATGTAATTAAAACAATTACCTAATTTCCATATTTTGACAATATGAAGGCACAATGGTCCATGAACAAAAGCAGCATTAAATATTTATTTGTGATATTATATAAGTAATTTAAAGGTTTTCAAAAAATAGCTGGTGGTGATTGAAATAGATTATTATGTTTGACAATTTCATTTATGCTATTGAGGGAAGATGTTGAAATGGGTAAAAAATTAGTTTTTAACATTTAGTCTCAAACTGAATGCATAAGATGTGTCATGACAATTTTTTTCTTCCTCACTCTGATGTCGTTAGCAGTCCAGTTGTTGTTGGATTGTTGTTAGGCTCAGTTATTTACTTCACAGCACTTTAGTAAAACACACAGCTGCTTGGAGGGGCTTCCCAGTGCCGCCATTCATAATGTGGACTCACTCTCTTATCTTAACTGGCTAATACAGAGCGCCTCTGTACTTCTATCTGCCTCCAAAGAGCCAACGCTCAGTTTAAGCCCTGGTTGGGGCCTAAAGGGAATAACAGAGGGCAAACCACTGTCTAAAAACCTCTGAGGGTCACTTCTGTGACCTCTCTCATTTACTTTTAATTTACAAATGGATATATGTGAGCAAACAGATGCTGTTACAATGATTGTGTGGTTGTGTATTTTTTTCAGTCACGTAATGAATGACAAGATGCGCTCATTGTTTGTTTTTGTTTGGTTTGCATTTTGTCAGTCTTTAGCATCTCTGTCTTCCTCGCTCCTCTTTGATCCCGTGCACACTTTTGTTTTGTCTCCTTAAACATCGCCCTCATTGTTGCTCTCACAGAGGTAAAGCCTCCGCTGATCTCTTTTGTTTATATTGTAGGAGACACAGAGAGAGGGAGAGAGAGAGAGAGAGAGAGAGAGGGGAGTCTGTTGGAACGGAGGAGAGGCTGCGATAGTGATTGTTCTGTTTGGCAGCGCCCGGGCTCCGTTGGTGTGGGAAGAAGAGAAAGACGTCTTGTGTTTTGTTTATGACAGAGTGGCAAAAGCTGCCATGGGGAATCTCTGGGCTTGCCGTCAGGCTTTCTCAGGCTGTTCTGCAGCCAGCCAGCCTTTGAGATCATCTCTGTTACGGGGCATAACGTACACCGTAGCTGAAGCAGAGCAAACCATGCTGCTACTACACACAACCTCCCTGTTTCTCAGGCACCTTAGATAAATAGCGACAAAACAGACAGGACAAACGTATCTTTGACTCTTGTCACTGAAATACTGGCAAAGAATAAAGGAGAGGAGATGAGTGGTTGAACACTGGCTAGTGCATTATATTTTGTGTTTTATTATGAGTGAATGGCTGGCATTATATTGGAGATAGTGATCTTTTGGCCCTGAAGTGCCAAAGGTCTGCCAGAGAACCACAAACTGGCAAAGCGCCTTTAATAACCCACAAATGGAATTTGTTTTAATAGACTTATTCCACAGCTCAAGTTTAGATATAGTTGTTACTTCTGTTAGTCTGACTACCCCTTTGGTGGGTCCACATATACACCATCTGAGGAGAAATCATTTAGCTGCTTCTCATAGTGTTCAGTGGACTATTTGATTTATAATCTTTGTGCTGCTTGAGCTTAAACTCATCACATTTCTGATTTATTCAAGGTTGGAAAAAATTGAAGGTTTAAAAAAAAAAACCCCACATTTGTCAGGTCCAAAGTTAGCTCAGTGCACTTAGTCAGACTTTGGACCTCATTCTTACTGCTTTTCTTTTCTCTCTCTCTCTCTTCTCTCTTTTGTAAGCTGTAAGTGCGATCATGAAAAGATCTTTTAAATGTGTTTCCAATCAAAAGTGCAGTACAGGAAATTTGCAGTCACTCCGAGGGAGGTGTGAAATGTGCTTGCCGTGCCATTTCTGCCATGACCGCTCCACACACCACGCTCTGCTCTGCCAGATCCCGCCTCCCTCTCGCTGTAGCAGTAGTCATGTCTTGGACGACGCTGTGAGAAAGCCCAGAGAAACCCTAGTGTGCTGCGGCCAGCCCCCCCACCCCCCCACCAGCTAAGTCACTGACCACGGGAAGGATTCACAAATAAAAATCCCACTTGTGTTCATCACTATGGAAAATTCCCTGAGTATCCTGGATTTATGAGGGAAAAAAGAGCTGAAATGTGGGAGAAAGAGAATAGAAATAGTGCAACAGAGAAAAAGAGAAGCATCCCGACAGCCATGGCTGACATGATGAATGACTTGCAACGTATTAAAAGTTGACAGGGTACTGATGGATTCCACAGGTTCCCACTGCTCTGCGGCTCAGTACTTTTTTTGTTTTCCTGTGAAAATAATCTGTTGTTAATTACTTCCTGGATCTCTTCTCCGGCTCCCATGACATCACAAGGGCCGGGTGGACTGTCCTCGTAAGTGTTTTTGTTTGTGTCTGTGTGCGCGCACAGCTTATAGAATGACCCTCAGCGGTGAAGTGAGCATTGAGTTTTGATTAAATGAAATCTCGACTCTGAGGAGGGGGTCAGTCAGGTCTGTGTTTTTTTTTTATTGTTTGCGGTGGGAACGGGGCCCACAATGGCTAAGAAAAGCTCTCGACATGCAGAGAGGTTTTGGCATCAGTAAATGTTCGCTGAAGGCTCTCGTTTAGCCGTGTCCGCATCTTCCTCTGTCTGTCTGGTGTCAGGGGCACACTGAGGTGGCTACGTATCAAATCTGAAGGGTTAAGATAGAGGGAGAGCCCCATCACATTAGAGAGGCAGAGCGAGCGGGTGTCTTCTCACTATTCTTGGCTTCGGAAAAAAGTCTGTGTATTTGGATTGCTAATGGTATCGGGCTAGCCAAAGCCCTGTTGTGTGCTCATTTGCTCCAAAACGCACGCACGCACACACACACACACACACACAGACACGCACAAACACAAACAAAAACATGAGGCAAACATTGGGATGTCACAGACTTACGTAGATTGATCCAAAACCGCAGGGTCTGCATTTATCTCATGAGACCATGATGACACAAGCAGACTTGAGGGAAAATAGAAAAAAAAGAAAAGAGCAATGCAAGTCAAAGACAATGTTGTTGTTTGGTCTTCCATTAGAATGACCAGTGAAATCTGGCCTTATTCGTGATGCGACGCCTTTGTCCTAGAAACACCTCCCTGTTTTTCTGGTTTTCACACAGCGATCATAAGCCTCAGTTTTTTTGGCTGCGACTGACTGGGGAGAAAGTGAAAACCCCCTGAACATTTCTGGTCGTCCCGCATCTGTTCCCTTTTGTGTGGAGAGTTTCAGTGTGGTAAATAAATTATTCCAGTGAAATCGAGAGACCCTCATTGTCGTGGAACAGACAAAACGAGGCAGTTTGTGTTATTTGGCTCTCTTATCAGTTTTTCTCTCATACTCTGTGTCTTTTCTTTTCTTTTCTTATTTTTTGAATGAACTCAGCCATCAGATTTTTGTTCTGTTTCCCCTCAGGTGAAGCTCTCAATTGTAAAGACACAGCTGATAGAAAAGCAGCTTTGTATATTCTTTTTTCATGGAACACAGAAATCTCATTGTTAAATTAGCGATTGCATGTTATTTTTTTTTTTTTGGTATTCCACTTTGATACAGAATGTATTATTTTGAATGACGACTTCCTTTTTGTAGTAATTTAAATTTCTTTAAAAATTATGGTTTTATCAATCACTGTCAGATTAAAATTTTCCAAAATGAATTACAATTGTATTAAAGAAATCATAATATGTATTATTATATAAAAAAAATACACTTCAAATTACAGCAAATTATTATATTAATAAAATAATATTAAATTTATATAATATTTTATACATATATATATTTGTATGTGACTATTCTGTCTAATTATTGAGCTTCACAGGAAGGTATTTACAGATTTGCTTAGTGTTTTTTCCATTTTGTTTGAAGGAAAAAAGGGCGTTTTCACACACCGCTGAACTCAGTATAATGCCTACTGTTGAGATTTAATTACACATTAAAACACACTAACGATTGTCATATAAAAATGGGTGTGGGCTAAGCTAAGCACGCGGTGATAAAAACTTTATTCTTTACTTGAGCTGAGTTAGCTTTTTTAACATTTTTTTTATTCGGAAAGAAAACCTCGAGAGAACAAGATGAGGGGAGAGAAAGACGAAGAAGAAGAAAATAAAAGAAAGAGGTTATTGAGAAAGGAGAGAGTCAGAAGCAGCGAGGGGGTGGTATTGTCTGTATTAATACTGTGTCTTCCCAGTGCCGGGTCTCTTTTCAGGCTTTTGTAGCAGCGCCAACCATGAAATGTGTCTGTCCCCAAAAACCATATACCCACTCAGGAGGGTTTCCCGACCTCAGAGAGACAGAGAGGAGGAGGAGGAGGAGGAGGAGGAGGAGGAGAAGAAGGAGCGAGAAAAAGAGTGCAGTGGCCAATGCTCACTATCAGGCACGCCAGCCAGAAAGGAGGGCGAGCCAAGGAGCATGGCTTATTCACCGGGCTGCACTCACAGCGAGGCTCTGGCATCAGCTGCTTAGTCTGGCTAACAGTACTATTCAGCACCATGCAGCCATAGTCATGCAAGAATGAGAGTCACAACATCTTAAATCCAAAGCATCATTGCTTCTCTTTTTCTTTATTTGAATTCCGTTTTTCCGTTAGTTTTCCTTTGAGACGTAGCTTTGTTTCTTTTTTGTAGCTGCCAAAAAAGTGACGTAAAGTCCGATTTGGAATAAACAGGTACAAAAAACCTGTTCCATTTTATTTTTCACATGCTGGTGGAGGAAGACATTTATGTGGGTGAAATTTACTGAGTGAAGGGGTCTGATGTTCAGAAAGTGAGGGGAGGTGTGAGAGGAGTTGTGTCGGTGGCTGATTTTGGCACGATGCTATCTCTCTGTATGGAAGACGCCAAATTTTCATACACAGCTCCTGCCAACCTCCTCCCTCTGATCCTCGCTTTCTTCTCTTTTCTTTTCTTCCTTTCACTTGTTCCCCTTTTCTTTTATTCCTCTTTAGGGTTCAAATGAATACCCTCCCCTAGCCTCATTAGCACCCCGGACTCCTGTTTGCAGCTACAGAAAAATGTATAATAACTTGTAAGCACAAACATTTTAGCGCTCAATAGGACCATTATCCTTGGTTTTCATGAAAGCAGGCCATCATGGGCTGTGAGCCTTGACTGTGAGTTTTTTTTTCCCTTTTTTTCATTAAGTATGTAATGAAGCTTTGCCACTAACCATTCGGTTGATAAATCTTTACAAAGGCTGACATTCGGTCTTTTTAACGGTATCTTTGCATTTCAGTTTTTGCGATAAGTTGATAAATTTAGATTCATTTTAGTAGCATACATGGGAACACGGTGGACTTGACCAGGTCATGAATGTCCACGCTTCTGTTAAAATGTCTTCCCAGTGTCGCAGCCGGCCAGTCGTCCTCCTTGAGAGACAACCTTCACAAGGGCATTGTTTGGGGTTTGTTACACCATGAGAAGAAGAGCAGTTCAGAGAATTCAGAAAGCGGGATGGGGGGCTGGGGGGGTGGGGGTGGGGGGGGGAGCTGAGAAGCACAACAGAATGCAGAGAATCAAATTTGGCATGCGTCTGTGTAAGCGAGTAAGCTTCAAATCAGTTTGGACACAGATCTAGGACACTAGACGGAGAGAAGAAAGCAGGATGAAACGGGATAGGGAATGACATGGGATTGAGAGGGGGGATAGTGTGTATATGTGTATGTGTCTTAAGCAGACGGGGGGTGTAGTTAAGTAGAGGATGAGATGGGGGTAGGTGGGTGAGTTTGGGGGGTGGGGGGGGGTGTTTGTGAGTGTCCCTCAATGACGACTTGAAAAACAGGCCGGTAAATAAATGGAGTGGCAGTAAACAAGGCTCGGCGCTTCATCAAAAGACTCCATTCATCTGTGAACAGGAGAGTCTCTCTTTTCTCTGAGGAGACAGAGAAAGGAACCCACTGACGCTGACGAGAGGACGGCGCTTGTTTAGATAACAGTTTGGAGTGGAATGGTTTGGAGGGGGTGCTAAGCAGGTGGGAGGTGGACACAGTCTTAACGAGTGGGGTAAGGTGGGGGTAGAGATAGTGTGTTTTTGTTTGTTCTTTATCACCAGCGCGGATTCAGGGAAGGATTGCGTTTTTTGGGGTTAGAATTGAGAGATAGGCCGATGACGGTATGTGTTTTTGTGTTCAGTACAAATCGGCGTAGGGGGGTAGTGCGCTTTTTGGCAAGGCTTATGTGCCTGTATGAGCAGTTGTGCATGTGTATATTAGAGTGAATATGTGCATATGTTTCAGTTTGCAGACCATGTTGTGCTGTATTTTGCATTATTTACAGTCTTAAGAGCCAAGCAGTGGGTCTTTTATTTAATACGACTTTTAGTTTGGAAGGAGCAGAATCTTGGGGTCTCAGGGACACTGTGGTGAACTAGCCACAGCAAGGTAGTTTGCACTGCTTACTCTATCAGCTGCTTCATAATTCAGCCTGTCAGCCCGTCTACCAAGGGAGCCAAGTGTGGACTAAGTGCTAAAAAGTTATTTTGTGCATTTCCATCATGCAAACCTTTTAATTAAGAGGAGATGATTTTATGAATATAGAGATCAGGATGAAGTCACCTCCAACCACTTAGTGGATTATGACTGACAGAGAAGCCAAATGCCACCTTTCAAATGCTTTAAATTAGCTTATATAATGTGACTGTGCCACACTCGATTGTGAACGTTAACAATTCTTAGTCCATTTTAACTGGCTACTAATTGTTTGAAAGCACATCTCGTTTGTCGACGTGGCCTTGCACTGTAAGCTGTGCATCAGACTGTCGCTTTAACTCATTTGTCAGACAAACTCAACACTTTTCAGTCACAATTTCAGAGTTACATTGACCTTTTTTATACATTTTCTCATGAGCCTCTTTTAAAAAGCCCTTTGTGCAGATTGTCAGCTGCATTCAGCAAATACACTCAAATTTTTCTGTTTTAATTTCCTTCTATTGTAATATCTTTATCTAAGCATACATTTTTTATTTGACTCCTAAAACAACAGGATTGATTTTAAGATTACAATAGCGCTCTGAAATCCCCCTTTTCTTCTCTCAAGCCTGTCTTGCCACCCCAATGTCCCCCTCCTCTACCCGCCGCCTGTTCGCCTCACGTTTATTGGACCCAAATTCGGCTGGAACCATGGCAACCAAGGCTCCCAGGGAACCTTGCCTGGGTAGAATCCAAGGTGGCTCCAGGGTGGCACTGACTGGCGACGTTGGCGGGCTGTCGCCGCTGCAGGTTGCCACGACGAGTCACAGCAGCGATGGGAGTGGTAGCCCGCTAACCTCTGTTAACTAACTACCAGCTAACATGACCCACCGTATCTGGTGACATTAGCCACCACTTCCCCTGCTGCAGGCCTCGGCAACTGCAGCACGGGGGAGAAGCAGGGGAAGCATTTCACCAGTACGCATATTGATGTGGCATGGCTGGGTGCCCAGTGCTGCCTCCCACATGAGAGAGAGACAGGAGAATGAGAGGGAGAAAGACAGCATAGAGATGCATTTTCGATGTATAATGTATGAGCATATACGTTTTTTCTTTTTTAACAATGCCTTTCTCCTGTGTAAATATTCAGCTGCACACATTTGGCTCAATGTTTCTTGCCGTAACGTTTAAGATATTTAAATGCATGATTATGATGTGCACAGCACTGTGCATCTGTTGAGGCAATATGGTTTTGTGACTGAAAGTGGAAACCATCAGTGAGCCGAGGCTGTGAACGCAAGATGAAAATTCATTCACAAGATTTTTATTGTTTAACTGTATTTTTCTACAGATTCCCTTTTTTTTCTTTGCATAGTGAGTGTGAGAGTGTATGGTTTCCTGTGTGAAAGTGAATGTATGGTCAACTGCTTCACCCTGTTTATTTGGAAATGAAACAAGCAGGTGACACAGACTCCTCATACATACTGTGATGATTATGTTTGTGTGATACTGATTTTATCCTAAATAGAAAATACACTATCTTCACCTCTTCTGGATACTGTAGAAATCCTGCAACACTTTCAGGTAATGGATTAACATGTGGTTCATCCATCCACCTTTCTCACATAAACACACATAAACACACATAGACACACATAAAACAGAAACATGGGTAGCCCCTGGTTCAGCTGGTAGTGGTAACCATGTGGCACTCATTGGGCTTTCCTTGCTGTGGCACAGATAACTCAGGAGAGTGGAACTTGCATGGTTCTGCTGACTTGAATTCTATGTTGTTTCAATTTTCCCTTGCCCTGATATTTGACGATTTAACTGACCATACTTGGCCAAATCGGAGTGGTTTTGATACTCTTTGGCACATAATTTGGGGTTGAACATCAATGGAGTTGTCATTATGGTCATAGATAGATACTGTAGCAGACTGCCATTGAAAAGTAAATACAGTAAGTTATCAAATGGTGATTGACATTGTGAGTGAAATTCTCGTGATTCAGTTTTTCTTATTATCAGTACAGAAGTGCAGTTTAGGCAGCCCTCTTCCTGCCTCCGACAGAGACTTGAAGCTGTAGTGTAGCCTGACTAAAAGTCTGCTGCTCCCCGTTCAGTGCATTCCAGATTGTAACTGCACAGAGGGTGGGTTGGGCAACACATTCACTCTGCAGGGAAGGAATGGATATCTCATCACCCTGCTTTCTTAAGCTATGACTCAGTATCCGTAATTGGTCATGGGCCAATCACTGCTACAGTAGGTTTCCACTTGATTAAAGTAGCAGTATGCAATACGCCTGAGCCTGGGTTCAGATAGACGAGGTAGTTTGTAAAGGGATTTATGGACAGTTTAATCAGAATTTAGTATTGTGAGTGTCCTTGTATTTCAATCTCCACCATTTTTTAAACCACTCATTTGCCTCTGTGTTTTTTTTCTCTCCCTCTTTGTGAGGACAAAGTCTGTGTTTCTTCCTCTCTCCTGTAAGCGAGTTCAGCCAGTGGCAGGTAAACCGTGGATTCGTCATGCGAGGTGTGTAAGGAGATATGGTGTGTGATCCATGACGGTGCTGGCGGCAGTGGGCATGCTGAGCGCTGCCAGCCAGTGTAAAGCGGCCAGAGGTAGAAAGTTGAACACAGGGAGAAAAGTTTGATACTACTGTGTGAACAAGAGATGGAGGATTATTAAGCTGCTCCATGCTTGTTTGTCGCTTCTTTTTTTTTTTTTGCTCCAGTCCCTCTCTCTGTTCTCTCCTGACCTGAAATTGGGGGTTAGATTGAGGATAGTGACGGACTAATGAGCCCCCTTTCCTGCAATTACCCTCCTCTCTCCTATTCTCTCTGTCTGTTTCCATCTCTCTCTCATATTCTGTTTCTTTTAGCCCCTCTCTTCCTCTTTCTTCTGTTTCACCTTTTTTTTGCTGTCGCCCTCTAAGAGAGTAGTGGTAAAGCAAGGTGGCACTTTTTCTTTAAAAACAAAGTGATGGTCAATTAAAAAAATCTGGTCCTAATTTGTGGAAGATTGCTATCTGAGATGTTGGATGGGAATGCAGTTTTTTTTATTAAAGAAAACATGCAGAGCTGTGCTCCCTTTCTCTCTGTTCCCTCCTTTGTTTTCATTTGATCAGGGTTTTTATTTTGGCTTTCTCTATACGTGAGTTTAAAATAGTTTAATCACAGTATTCTCAGAATCAAGCGTACAGTTTTCATTATGTGTAATGAGGTTTGGAAAGTGTATTTTGCTTTATACTGTACATGCTTGAGTCTTGGTTATTGGCTCGTTGGCAGTGGCTCCTGGTATACAGGCTAATTATTTCTTTCCATTCACTCACTTTGTGGTCTAAACTGCTTCTTGAACACAGGACTTTTGTGTATGCGTACCAGTGTGTTTAACTAGAGGTGTGCATGAAAAAGAACATGATTTCTTTTCCTTTCATGGTGTCTGGCTGCTGTTTGTGTTTAGTTTGGTTGCTAGCCTGCAGTGTCTTCCTCCCCACTGTGTGCTGGACATGAAATGGAGCAGAATCGTCAAGGGTTTGGTTGCCCTTGATGCTTTTTATTTCTTTTGGCTTGATGTATTCGTATGGACTGAATACCCCCCAGCCCTCAATGAGGATATACAGTAGATAGGTGCAACGGGTGTAAAGTTTCCTACACACTCTTTTAGCAAAGTGAGATTATTACATTAAAATGTTTTTCAGCTTTATTTTCTTTTTGTCGGTTTAAAAATATATTTTTTGTCCCTTTCAAAACTTAAAGCTAGGGTTGGTAAGCCTTGGAAATCTTGCAAGAGCAGGCTGCACTTTGAAAAAATGCAATCGATATATCAAGCTACGCCCGCTACGTGACAACGGCTAGAAGCCAACTTTTTTGTGAGTCGGCTCCTGAATTCTGTCTATCGTCTCTGCTTCAGTGGTGTATGTGTCTCTAGTTTGTGAAGGCTTTTATTTTCAATCAACAACTTTTCGACAACTTTATTTATTGATGGCTATCGGGACATATTTCAAGAAACAAGTTTAAATGTGTCACAGAAACAACCCTAACGTTGGGGTTAAAATACCAACAGGGTGACTTAGTGAGTCAGGCTGAAGCTTTGGTGGTTGGCATGTTCCTGATCTGATTAACTAGCCTTGAACAAGACATAGAATCCCCACCAGCACCAGAGGTGCGACTCTGTAACCAGCCCTAACCTTTGACCCCTCTGAGCATGTTAACTATGGTAAAGAATTTTTACAGGGCATTAATGAGGTATCACATTATGAGTAACTCCTATGGTAAATGCCTTGCACAGGTGCTAATCAGATGCTACATCCTTTTCTAGCACCAACTGCTTCACATCCTATCTGCCTGCCTTGTGCCAAGTAAAAGTCAGTCTGGATGCTAAATCCCCTCCTATAGTACACAGTGCTAACAAGTCCCAATCTAGGCTAACTGGCATACAGCTGCCCTCCATGTGGCCCGGTGTTACTGTAAATTCAGCCCTGTGCCCGCCTGGTAGAGAGGAAGATGAGGAAGAAGATGGATGGAGTTCTGACTGTATGTGAAGCATGTGTGGTTGTTGTTGATTAAAAGTTGTTGTTGTAATTGCGGGGCTTAAAATGCCAGGTGGCGGATGTGTCCTGTTAATCCCCTATCTAATTTCGAGGTCCAGGGGTGAAGCTCTTAATCCGAAACACACGCACAAATGCGCTCGCTCTTAGTCTTGCACACACATAAACACACATATGCACTTTCACAGATCCTCCCACTAACACACATATGCCTGTACACATGTTCTCAGTCTTCTCTGTTCAACTCACTTTTTTTGAAGTGCTTCAAACATATTATTGCACATAATACAGTGCATAAAAGTATAGCAACACAAATGCATTACACACATGAACATATGTAGCTTCACAAGTTTGACCTCACCCCACGGATGCATTTTGAATGGTTTGTTTGTCTTGATGGACTAAGCATACACAGTATGTTTTCATATAAGATAGCTTTAATTTCTGAAGCATGCTGTCCTTATGTCTGATAACTACATGCACACATACACACACACACACACACAGACAGACAGACAAACATGTCCTAGATCATTTTATTTAAGTCCATGTGATTATTTCTGTCTCTTTCTCTGTTTTTCTCTGTCCTTTGTTTATTTGTATGACTTCAGCAGTTTACTGTGGTTGCTGCCTCTCACTCAGGCCATGTACAGGTACACTTAAGATAAACGAAAGTGTCACAGTGACTGGGAGATAAGAGGTCTGACTGGCTGCTCCACCCTTTACCTCAGTTCACCCCTGCTCTGCTGCACTCTAATGAATGTGGGTCAAGCACACAGAGCTGCACACAGTAGATAGCTACAGTATAACATGGGGAGGCCTCATTTAGAAGGGGGGGGGGGCCGTTAGAGGTTTTATGACTTTGACATTTATTTTAGTTTACTTCGTAATGGCTTCTGTTTTACTCAGGCTTTTGTTAGGCTGTCTTTTTGTCCTTTAAGGGCTGAGGTTATGTAAACTTACAGCTTTAAAAATAATTTTATCATAATTCTTTTCACCATGCAGTGACAGGTTTCTGTGGCCCCAATACCCATTGATAGCTTTCCTTTTCGTACTTAATCGGCATTATATGATTTGACAACCACCAGCTCTTCTCCACTAGTCTCCTACTTTCTATGTCTTTGTCTTTCTTGCAGCCTTCTGCCTCTTAGTGGCAGGTGTGGCGGCCATGTGCTTTAAGTATGTGTTGTAGTTTACAGCCTAAGTTGAGAAGGGTAGGAAAGAGGGAGGGAGGAGGAACCGCCTTGCCCTGGGCGTAGGGTCATCTCAGGTGAAATGTCTCTCTGGGTATGTGGGCATGGCCTCAGAGAAAAGGGAGGAGTCATAGGAGGAGTCTTATGACTAATAACAAGATATAGAAAGTTTGTTGCAGGGGCAGAGATCAGTACAATAACCAATTATCTCAGTACACACTTCCTGTACTGTGTATGCAGGAGCAGCTCCTAATAAAGGAAAAATATGCATCTGAGTTATACACTCAGTGACACAGACAGCATGAAATGTTGTGAATTCTTAGTTACAGCAGCAAGATGTGTGTTTGAAAAAAGGTGCCTCATTAGGGGACCTTTGTCAGGGGAAAAAAGGGGGAGCGTTGAGAATAAACTTTAAGAGAGAAGGAAGGAGAGAAAATATACTTGGGGAGGGGGTGACAGATGACTTCCCAAAGTTCAGATATGAAAAGAGGGCGGAGAGAAAAATAGAGAGGAAGGGAGGGAGTGAACGAGAGAGACGGGGAGAGAAGTGGGGAGGTGGCAAGAGAGAAGGAAACAGAGTCGGCAGAGAGAGAGAAGAAGAGGAACGTGAGAGAGAGAGAGAGAGAGAGAGAGAGAGAGAGAGAGAGAGAGAGAGAGGGAGAGAGAGCTTCTCTGCAGGGCGGGTTTCCTGAGGTCACAGTACTGAATATCACAGAGGAATGTGGAATGCTGAATCGCTGCCAAGCCAAACACACCGGCCCCACCACCACCGCCCCCAATGGCTGTCAAGGGCTGCTTTATGTACACACAAAGACACACAAGCATGCAGTCATATATGTGCATGAGCATATACAGTATACAGTGGAGTCACATGGACTGCCCAGCACACACTGAGATGGCATATTCCTGCACAGCCCACTGATACAGACACTTGTAGAAACATCAACACTGTCAGTACCTGCAGAAGATGTTATTTTGTGTAAGTGTAGTTGACGGCACAGACCTTTAGTGATCAGAGACCAAGTGTGGGTACATTTCACTGATTACTCGACTGGGATATTCTTCTCAAATGAGTGTTGTTCAGAAATATTTTCATTAGTCTGTGTGTGTGGAGGGAATATCATAATCGACCATGACAGCATAGCTGAAATGCAGGGAGCTGTAAGTTATTACAGCTGTGACACACTCACACATAAAAAACACACACACACACACACACACACGTATAGACACGTGCATGTGCATTTGCACACAGAGTGATTGACTCATTCACCGCAGGTTGGACAAACATGTTAAAACACACTCACACATAAACTGATCCTGTGACTCATACGTCGTGCACACACATGCTCAACCAGCATTTGATATTTTTCAAGGACGTAAGTTATATCCGCCGTCGGCTAAAAATAAATGCAGCAAAGATTTAGAGGGGCGATCACCTTTGAAGAATTTATTTCGTACAAATGATGAAAAGAGAGAGACAGATAACGTGCTCATCCGAGGGCCAAGAAACTCGTCCGTTTGTCCTCAGTTTTTGTGCCAAAGTCGAATGAGAATCATTCCGAACATTTGCAATTGATTAAGTCGAGCAGAGACGCTGCGATACAGACGTTCAGACTCAGACAGGTTCAACAGGATGGAGGATGGGCTGCGCCGCAGGAGAAGACAAGCTAAGGGAGAAGGCAGGATTATCTGTGTGGCTGTTTTTGATTTACTTGTGTGTTCCTGCTCACACGTACCTATAAAAGTTAACAAGATAAATTGCTGCATCTCACATTCAAGGTTGTTTTTCTAGCTGTTGTAAATTTAGAGGCTGTAGTGTGTATCCTACCCTTTTCCTTATATGTGCTTGTGTGTGTGTGTGCGTATGTCTTTTCCTCCTCCTCCGCCACCCTCCCTCTGTCTTGGAGCATGCCAGGGTCAGAGGTCATAACAACTGAGTCACTCTGTCGTGCTTTGATGTGGTTCACCACACAGATGCGTATGCGCACATACACATGCACACACACAGAGACACACGTGCGCACGCAGGCACCGAGGTCAAGTCAAGACAAACAGCACTCACACTTTGGGCCTTGTGCCTCCGTTTGCTCTTTCTCAAGGCGCTGACAGCCCAGGAGTAAAAACAAGGCTGTGGTTCTACAGCACTTGTGTCTGTACTTTGATGTGCTCTCATGTTTGCCACATGCACATGAGCAGCTTTTGACAACGGCCCCTTAAGCACAGGAAGAGGTACATGCTTGCTAAGCTGATGCACAGTGTGTCTGCATGAAGAACTGGGGTATTTTGCATGTAAAGAGAGAGAATGTGACATATTCAGATAGGAAATAATTACACAGATCTTAGATTTATGGAAAAGGCCCCTTCCCTGATTTTCTGTCTGTGAGATCAGGCTATGATACTTCATCATAGGTTGGAGGTACCAAGCGTCAATAGCTAAACATAAAATATCTAACTTTTTACTTAAAGTAAAAACAATAGTACATCAATAAACAGTCTGATCAGTGGAATTTTTAAACATAAAATGGAAACATAAATTAACATCTTTATGCATAATTCATTCTGTAAAATAAGTTTCTTATATTGGCGCATATCGGCAAACATAAACGGCAGTACCAATATGTCTGTGAAAGGCTCATATCGGCCCAACAGATACATTGGTTGGCTCTACTTCCTTTTTACCAGTAGCGCAGGTGTATTTTTGTATAAAACTGTAGTGCTGGAAAAATGGGACGTCCCACTTGATTAAAAAGGTAGAGTGGAGATGTAATTTTTAAATTAGCAAAAAATTGCCTTCAGGGATGATCAGTCATTTTTTAAAAGAAGGAAGGTTCTATGTGGGTTTGTGTGCTTTTGTTTACACCACAGGAGTTAAAATGAGCTCATTTAATTTGCACAAGTGTTTGTATGCACACATATGTATTTGTTTATGTGGTTGCTCACACATGTACAGCCAGCGGGCATGTGTGTGTTTTTCATTCTGTCCACACCCTGTCATCTCCCTCCTTCTCTCCCTCTGTCCCTCTGTTCTTCCCCTCCTTCGTTTGTAGCTGTGCAGTTGGGAGAGGCAGGCCTGGAGTCAAAAGTGCAAGTGTGCCGCTTGGCTGATGAATCACAGAGAGGCAGCTTTCCCCCCACTGTTTGTAAATATGTGGTTACCCTAATTGAACGCAGCTCCAGTTCCCAACAACTTTCATTTGTCCTTTTTCTTTGGTGCGTGTGTGTGTGTATCTGTGTATGTATATGCGTGTGAGAGCATGGCCACAGCTGGAGCAGCAGGAGACACATGGCACTGGTACACACAACAAAATCACACACACAAAATCACACATTACAAAGGCACATATACAAATATACACACACCTAGGATTCAATTGATTGTGAGGAGAAGGATGTAATCTGTATCTTCCGGCCTCTCTGTTCCTCTGTCTTTGTCAACACACACACACACACACACACACACACACACACACACACACACTGAGCAACTTTAACTCCTCTCCATAATTACAGGCTTTGAGATCCCAGTCTAGAGGCTGTGGTTTGGCTGGCCCTCCTCTCCCTCCATTAAGACACTAAGCAGCGTGTGTCACTCAGCACTTGGACGACTCCTCCCCAGAGGTGGCAGCAGGGGGCCAATAAATGTACACTCTCACTCTCACACACACAAATACACACACGTTCCTTCCCTCTTTCTCACACACACACACTCACCCACGCAGAGGTGTTAGTAAGGGGCCAGTAAATGTTTTCCCTGAGGGCCCTGGCTGGGTGGTACTGGCATTGCTACTGCCAACAACCACAACTCATCTATGTCCATTTAATCTGAGCTTTGATGCATTTTATTTAAATATGTAAACTTCACTTCAATTCAGAAAGCGCCAACTTCATTAAATTAATGTAATTTCGATGTAACCAAAGTAGCCTCAGTTAAACTTAATCTGCCCAAAGATATGGATTCCATGTCGACCTTATTCTGATGCCTGAACAAAAATTTTAATTATGTAATTCTTTCACATTTTACTTTGCACAAAACTTGAAACAAATTCCTGAAAAGTATGAAGACAACATGTTTTGCTAATGAACAGCACCAAATGCAGGAAACTGCTATTTTGACAATTTCGACCCGAATCAAGCCCTTAACTAATCTGTTTATGTTATCACTGCAGACCCAGAAGTACCCTTTGCTAAATTTATCTCACCAACTCAACACAGATTTAGATTTTTTTTTTTAAATTAACACATTTGGGCTCATAAATGGTTTTAATAGAACTAATTAGATTATGTCCGCCTCAACAAGCCCAGAAGCTCCCTGTACAGAATTAGACTTTATTTTAACCTATTTTTGACTTTTCTACCTGTTTTTTTTCTCTTTAGTCTTGACTTAAGTTAATGATTCATGAGCCTTCCAGTAAACAAACATGACAAGTTTTTTTCTCCCAGATTAAACACACAAATCTAGAAGGTGGTGACGCGTGGTTGCAAATCTATATATTTCACTCTCACATTACCTGGAACTCTAAATCCTGGCTTTAGTGGGAGCTGAGTGCTTATGGGAAATATAGTAGCTGTACCTTAATTGAGTGAACTGTGAAATCATCCCCAAGTTGTTTTCTCTCTGTTACCCACAGAATATGTTTTTCTCTAAATCTGAGGGATATTATTTGAAGTTTATTCATCAGACCACAGTTTTCTGCTGTGAGAATCAGCCTCAGTCTTTATCAATTTAAGCTGCAGTTAAATAAACAGAATGCAAACATCCCTGCAGATCCCCCCCATAATAACATAAGGTAACATCCACATATGAGGTACAAACATAAGCTCTTAAAGATGTAATTTTATGTCTTCCTCACCCCTTCATGACCCCATTAGCCTTACGTGCTTTGACGGTCACCTGCTGCTCCCTCTGTGCACATCATTTAACTTGTTTAGTTCCTTTGTACCTAAGTCGAATTTGATTTGATTGACCTAAGTTGACTTTTGCCTCAACCAAACATTTAGGTTCACAGCACATTCAGTTCCAGCAGTGGTCTGATCTCCTTTGACCCTGCATGCTGCCTGACTTACCAGTGTGTGTGTGTCAGAGCCATATTAGCATTAGTCTCTCAGGCCTGGCGCGGTAATGGCCGATTAATCGACTGGTGACAGTATCAGAGCTCCCCTCAGTTCCAAAGCAGCTAAGCCTCTTTGCGCAGAGCCAGAACACCCTGTCTTGCACATGTGTGGATGTGTTTGTGTAGATTTTTCCCATCACAAAGTACACAAGGGACATATTTTACCTACCTCATTACATGTATAAAGAAGTGTGCTTCAGTCTGCAATATGATTAGTGGTATGAAATCGAAAAAGAGTACGGACAAGAGTTTGTGGCTGAGGGAAACAGATGCAGCTGTGCAGAGACACTCGAATCAGCATGCATGCACACACACACAATGGCACAGTGACAGTTAACACAGTTTAAATCCACTCAGGGATTACAAATCCACTTATAGTGGGTCAACTTGAGCTTGTCAGCTGCAGATTCCACAGTGATCCTGCTGCCCTTCCACACCACTGCATTTCATATACTGCATTTGAAAGAACAAATATGAATATGACAAAATGGTGAGCTGCAGCACATGAGGTATGTAAGACTAACACAAATAAACACGGCACTGACTGTAGTGTGTGATGGCATTGTACTCTTTGTTGGTGTCACAGTGTTCAGACCTCACAGTTCGAGTCCCAGAACTGTTTGAATCTTGGGTTAAGGTCTTTGCACACCAAGTCTACATTATTCATCTGAAGTTGTGCACGTTCAAAAATACAAACAACCTCAGGTTGTGTCAATCCTATTTACACACTGACTCCAAAACTTTCATTGGACAGGACATTTTTAACTTTAAAACTTTACCTACATGGCTGTAAAGGAAGACCAAATGAAAGAGTAGCAGCAAGGAGCAGAGCTTTTGTGTGTGTCGGCTTTTGTATAAGTGTGGAAGACGGTAAGGAGTACAACATCTGAATGAGTAATGACACTTTTGATATTCACTTTAATCACATCTGTTAATATGATTTCATCTCCCTCCATTCCCATTGGACCTCCCCAGGTTCTTGGAATGAGCCCTGGACTGGTCTGCCAAAAATAATAGCTTGTTTGCTGCTATTTACTTAAATCTGTCAAAGAGGCCCTGTTGGAGCCCGTGCTGTTATGGTTCCCTCTTGTGTGTGTGTGTGTGTGTGTGTGTGTGTGTGTGTGTGTGTGTGTGTGTGTGTGTGTGTGTGTGTGTGTGTGTGTGTGTGTGTGTGTGTGTGTGTGTGTGTGTGTGTGTGTGTAGAGTATAGAGTATAGAGTACACAAGGATGTACCAATGTGGGTAATATTCTATACTGTTCTCATTGTTGTGTGTGAAAGTCTGATGTACCCAAGCATCCATGGCCAGTGGATGCACTCTCCTTCTTTTCCCTCGCTTTTTCTCTCTCTTACATAAACACACACACATACAGTCGCATCAAAGCCAGCCAGCGAGAGAGTACGAGACGCCTCAATATCTCTGTGTGTAGAAACCTGGCAGAGGCACTGGGTTCATCTCAACGTCTCTCTGTTTGAGACCAGAGGCCTGTGAAAAAAAATACACCCTCAGAATATAACACACACACACACACACATGCGCATAAACACAGCACCACTGAGAAGTGAAGAAGTGTTGGGGGGGTTTGTGTGGTTTGTATGTTTGCCTTTGTCAGATGAGCGATGTCATTTTTCCTCCTACTATATGAAATACGGGGGGGATGGTCAAAGAGCATGCGAGGTGAAAAGGATGCCAGGCAGATGTCAGCTCACACCTTCCCTCCCCTTTTCTTCATCTTAGGTGCTGTCTTCAGTCTCTGTCTCTGTCCCTCGTCATCAGTTCTCCTAACCTCTCTCTCTCTCTCTCTCTCTCTCTCTCTCTCTCTCTCTCTCTCTCTCTCTCTCTCTCTCTCTCCCTCCCTCCCCCTCTCTCTCTCCCCCTCTCTCTCATCTTTTCTCTTTTACTCCCGGGTCTGGAAGCATCACAGACCGCTCCCAGCTGGAACGGGGTCTGAAAGCATCCAGGGATATATCAGTTATTATTAAACCTGCTCTCCAATTGCCAAATACCTCATCACTCATGTGTACACACAAAACGTATGCACACACGCCACCTGGCAGAGTGAAGCAACCGCTCTTCTCACAGAAGATAGACATTAAAAACGAAGAACAGAAAATACCCTTCTGATTAGAAGTTGAGGAGATTGTCGTAAATCTTCTTCTGTGTGATGGCAAAATGGTAAACACATGTCAAAGCTGTCTTCCCAGAGTGCAAAGCTTGCAGTGTCTTTTTGGAAGTCCTACAATAATGATTCCACCACACCCAAGGGCCCGCGATCCTTATCCAAACTAGACATTTACAATCAATCACAAATTGATTAAATGCCAATACTGACTTCTTTGATTAAGATATTACAAAATTGAGTGTTACATTGACTTTTTTAGACTAGTTGAGTCAAAAAAAGCATCATGGAAGTGCATAATGAGATCTTGATTACAGTAATCCACCATCTATTTTTTTCATTCTGTTGAGGTAACTGTCAAGATTAATAAAACACCGCAGATGTTCATATATGAAACAATAACTCAAATACGCTGTTCTGAAATATTTTAATTCGGTCCAGATCTGTCTGTCATAACCCTTTTTTGGTCATAGACTTGCACTGCTTCCACCTCATCCCTCAACCATTCCTAATCATGTCTGCACACACTCTGTTAAGTTGTTGTTGTTTTTCTTCTCTTCACAAGAAGATATTTTGCTGCCATCTTATTTTGAGCAGGATGAAAAACAACTTTCACAGAACAAGATAGTAATACATCTATAATGGCAGACATGAAGCCAAGCTGTTTGTTATATTTTCTCAGACATTATCAGTGCACCATTATGTTGTGGCGCATCTCCCTTTTTATTGGGTCTTGATTCTTAAGATATTGATATTGAACCCCTGTGACAAAGAAATAACCCAGATATATAGAACTTGATTTAGGACAATATAGTTGTGTTTACATAAAATAGAAACATAAATGCTCATTTCTGCATAGTTTATTCTGTAAATTAAAAGTTTTCATTTTGGCAAACACTAACACCAATACCAATGTCAGCCTCATATCAACCTGCACCTTTAGACTGTGATCTTTACATAGAAGTTCATTCTTTACCATGACATATGGTAAAGAATGAAAAAGCTAGTAACTAGACCCTTAAGTTCATATTTGTCACACTACTTTGAATTTGAAAACATCACTACCTCTGCCAAGGAGTTTAATCTTGATCACACAAACACAACAAGTTTGATTTCCCCAAAAATTGTTGGAAGAATGGGTCAGAATGGGTATTTCCCTTCTTCAACCTTGCGAGATTGGCAATTTTTCAAAATTTTCACAGTTTTCCCAGATAATAATTCATGGATCTTGACAAAACAAATCAGACAGATTTAGTGAACCATTATGTACGAGTGTGTGTAATTTTGTACAGCTTGATTGAATAAAAGGGGATTGTTGGGCCTTGGCGGTGGTATGCTATCTACTCTACTGAGACCCATTCTGTTTCAAAATTGGATTAGTATTTTAGTATTTAGTACTTCCCTAAAAATACTATTAAATACACATTTGTAAACATTTTTAAGCAGCCCTCACATTTATATAATTTTTAACGGTCACATGATTGGAAAATCTTACATTCCCCAAGAGAATCATTTCAACTAAAAGTTCAAGTTCTCACATTGAACTTGGACATGAACTTGACCTTGATCCTGAGCTTGAACATGAGCCTGGAAAGGCCCTCTCCCTTGATTTGTTGCTCTAACTCTCCCTTCCTCTCTTTCTCTCTCTGCCCCCTCTTTCCCGCCCCCTTCCCTCTGTGTTGGGATTAAGGTGCGGTGGCGGCATCAAAGGCCTGTCACCACTAAAGTTAATGGAGCATCACACGTGTTCACTAACACACACAGACAGACAGGTCCTGCAACTGGAGATGGGGGTATTTGGAGATTTGGATGTGGGTATTAACAGCAAAGAAAGGCAAGAGCAAATGTTACAGTAAGGTTTATAGGGTAGGGTTAAAAAAGCATGTGTGAAAATGAAATGTTGTGGTTTTGAATAAGTCAGTGTGTGTGCGAGTGAAAAACCTGGAGTTGAAGTTTGTAGTCATAAGGAGTAGAGAAGAGAGGCACTTGTTCAACATAAAGCTTAATGTCATGCTTGCTTAAACTTCAAACAGAGAGCTTGCACGCTCGCTGGAGAGAAATGAATACCGTTATCAGACACACACACGCTGCAGGCAGCCATATATTATATACATTGTCACACACAATGATGTGCAATTTCCTGAAATATATAGTTTCACACACATACAGCAGAGTCTGGCTAGCAGGGTGCTGTTCCTGTTGCTTCCCCTGATCAAACAATGGCAGCTCTATTACAGGCCTAACAAGCTACATTGTGCCAAGGGAGAGAGAGGCGGACAAAAAAAAGAGAGAGACTAGGACAGGGAGCAGACAGAGAGATAGAAGGGGCAGCAGACTGAAGAAAAGTAGTCAACAAAACAGGCTTGGCTGAAAAAAAAAAACTAGGCTGAGAAGGAGAAAGAGGGTGATCCTCTTACATACAATCCTCCAGGGTTTTGCCTTCATTGAAGTTGTGACACAGAAACTGTATTTTATTACCTGAATCCAAACTGCCACCTGCAAGGAAAACCCAAGATGTGCGTGTAATTGCATGTCTGCGTTTGCATTTGTGTTTTGCGCATGAATATGAGAACAATTTGGTTTGTGCTTGTCTGTGCATAAGTCCTTGTGTGTGTGTGTGTGTGTGTGTGTGTGTGTGTGTGTGTGTGTGTGTGTGTGTGTGTGTGTGTGTGTGTGTGTGTGTGTGTGTGTGTGTGTGTGTGTGTGTGTGTGTGTGTGTGTGTGTGTGTGTGTGTGTGTGTTGCTCCATATATGCTTCTCTCCAGTGTAAGTGTGTTTGGTGCTCCATAGTTTGTGTGTGTGTGTGTGCTTCTCTCCAGGGTGTTGTACATCAGGAAGTGTCCAGCTAGTGTTTTGTCCCCCTCTGTTTGACACTAGCGTGTACAGAGCCCCTGTAAGGACACAACCTCTGCTTGGAACAAGCCACCCCTGTGTTTCCCCTCCTCCTTCTCCTCCTCCTTCTCCTTCTGCATATCCTGCTGGCCCCGTCTCTCCAGGAAATGCTCCTCCTCCTCCCTTCCTTCCTCCCTCTCTCCCTCCTAAGCCCCCCTTCAGTGCTGTCTGGGCCTTTATCACTCCTCTGCCTCTTTCCTCTTTCTATCTATCTGCTAGGATGAAAGAGTCAGTGAGGGAGCACTTGTGAAAGAACGTTCCTTATGTGTATAGTTTTCTGTGTTTGTATGTGTGTGCACCTATCTGGCTTTGTGTGTACATGTGTCTTTGTCTGTGCAAGTGTGTCTTTGTATATGTGATTAAAATTCTGTTGACCCTAGCAAGCTAGCTGTGTGAGGGCTTCCATTGAGTCAGAGCAGGTGGGCTCCTGCCACTACAGTCCTGCTAATCACTCCTTCCTCTTGGTGAGGACTGGGTCAGGCAAAGGGCAGAGGACATACAGACAGCCCACTGTTGATGCCAGATTAAGTGAAGAGATGTCGATTGCTCATGATGAGACACCTTGTATAATTGTTTGATTCGATTGAAAGGCTGCAGTCAGTGAATTTGTTTTGTGGTGCTGCTGTTGCCTTATAGTCTTCTGTTGACAGAAAATAACATTCTTGATTTTAAAAGCAAAGCAAATGGCTTTACAATATTGTTTATGCAATGCACGTACAATCAGTGCAATATTAAAGCAGTAGGATGTATTATTCACCACAGCCAAGAGACTGCAAGTCTTATTCCAGCACTGGATTTATCCTGAGTGATACTGAAGTATGGGGTGTTGCTGCTAAAATGAAGTTCAAACTTTAGTACCCAAAGCAGCATAAAAAATGCACAGAATGTAAAAGATAGTGTGGACAGCTTGTCAGACTGAATGTCTTAAATTGAGGATTTTAATACATCTGTGTTGCATTGACACCACAGATATGATGTTGCCACCCTACTCCATTGCCTGAAATGCACCGCTCTTTAAATGTAAATGCACATTGCAGATACGCAGACTGCAACATCAGTGATTGGTCCCCTTGTTAGCTTGTGTTGTCCATGTGTTCACCGGACACACATTCAAAACTCACCCTCCTCCTTTTGGCCAAAGGTCAGATAAGCTTCTGTCGTGTAGTGATAGCCAGACAGTCAGGCAGTCAGCTTATTATCCCTGTGGGAAGACTGACTGCATCAGATAGCTGGTCACTCGGTCAGGTGGATTATTGGAATCTGTGGAATGGTCAGACGTGATGATAGATTTTTAAGAAGGAGTTATAGGAGTGACCAGGAGTTTTTCTTTAAGGTCTCAATTACTGTATGAAGGGAATTGAATATAATATAATTTAATTATTGATTTGCTCCATAAGCAAAATAAACCTGTTGTATGCTTGCACTGTTTGTCTTGTTTGGAAAAAAATAGGCTGTAAAATGTGATTTCACCCTGGAGAAAAAATGGAGCAACCAATTTAATGCTATGAATGAAAACTTCTTTCATGCCATCGACTTTTCTTGGTTAACCTTGCGTGTGTGTAAATGTAGTGAATGAGAGTGCATGGAGAGATGAGTTTAGCAGGCATCACATCGAGGGCCGTCCAACACAGCTGCAGAAAGACACACTGAGACACACTGATGGCCCAGAGCCTCTTGATAGAAGAGAGAGCGAGTAAGAAAGAGAGAGAAGCTGCATTTACTTTTGTCCTTGATCAGTCAAAGGTCTGAACAAGTGCGTGGGAGCTGCGAACCGAGGCTGCTGAATAAAGTGTGTGGTTGTTTCAAAGATGGGGAGCCCTTATGTGTTTTTTGTGGGCACGTCTTTCTTTCTGTCATCTATGCCTATGCTCTTCTGCCCCCTAAAGTTTGTATTTCCTAACAAATGGCAAGTAAATTAATGTATTTTTAGACAAGCCTCATGGAAAGCAAATTTTACATTTAGAGAAATATTAAAAACAAATAGCTTACCTTCAGTTTTCATAAAAAGTGTTTAGTTTGTCCAGTCTGGGCTACTACAAGAAACATGGCAGCCTCCATAGAGAGGACCCCCCTGATGTAAATATGAAGTATTTCAATATAAAGGGTCCATTCTAGGGTAAATAAAACAACATTTTGCATAATTAAGATGAAACATACTCACGAAAACATCACTAGATCCCTTTCACCTAAATCTTACAGACTGGACCTTTTAAGACTTGAAGATTAAAAGTCTACATGTGTTATAATGTATATACTCAGATAATGGAAGTTTAAAACATTGGTCAAGTGGAGGCTTAGGTCAGATGTGTATCTATGTCTGAAGTATGCAGCCATATATTTTCAAGCTGGACTGCTGCCCAGTGCTGCCCATGGTTCCTTTCCTGGCCTGTATCCAGTGTAAACTACAGATGCACCAATAAGACTGGTCGGAGCATTAACAGTGAAAGGAGATCACCTCTAATCTCTGATTTTCAAAAAAGTTACATAAAGTATTGTGAGCTCTGGAGTATCAGCTACCTTGGCTAACGACCAATACGTTCTTAAATCTGGCAAGGATTGCGGTGGAATTCTTTTTTTCTTTGCGTGTCCCTAGTGTAGAAAGTACAGAGGATTCATTGTGTCTTTTTCTGTCTGGGTGAGGAGGGGGAGCATTTGTGTGTGTGCAAACCAGACAGCGTGTACCTTCCCCAAAAAAACCCTGCCTAAGTATGTTGTAAAGCGGAGATGAAAGTCAGAGTGTTAAATAAAATCCTCCTCCTGTTTCTTCCCTTCTTCCCCTCCCTCTCTCCCTACTTTTTTCCATCCATCTCCTCTTTTTCTCCAGCATTGGTATTTTTTTTTCCTGCTCCCTTTCTTCCAGTCAGGCTTAATGCCTGCTTACAGCTCCATTTAGGCTGCATGCGTGGAAATTGGGTAGGGGATCTTATGGGTTTTGTGTCCTTGGAGATAACCAGTGTGTGGGAGGTGACAAAGGTAGCGTAAGCCGTTAGAGTGTGTGCAAGTATGTGCCTTCATGTATATGTGTGTGTGTGTGTGTGTTAGAGAGAGAGAGAGAGTCTGCTTTAAGTGCAGGAATAGATCTCTGACAAACGGGAGTGCGGAGGGGTATGCATCTGTCAGCGTTGTTTGAAAAGCCAGAGGAGAGTTAATCTGAGCGAGTCACTCCACCTTGTGTTTGATCAGCTCGCCGTCTCAGCTCAGCCTGCGTTACGCTGCTGTGTTCTGACTCGAGTCGTCAGTCGGTCCTCTCCTTCACTGAGCACAATAATATCTTTGGCTTGTGCAGACTTAACAATGTCTATAAGCAAAACACAATTGAATTTACATACAGTAGAATATAGCACATCCACATTGAAATTAATGGTAATACAGCCTCGCACATTCTTCCTGTGACATATATTCATCTCTCTTAACCGTGTGATTGATTTCTGCTTTCTTTGACCTTTTTATCAGCATGTTTTAATTATTGTTTGAAAATTTCAATTCCACCATTGATATTATCCCTTGATAATATGATACTTCACAATGAGGATTAAGAAAGATTTATATATATATCAAAATGAGCCCCATTCAAATCAATCAGTGTTAAATATAATATTACACCTAAAGCAGCTGCATTCAAACTTCTACATAAAATATGGTCTAATTAAAACTTTATTTAAATCAATAAATATCCAATCAAAGAATAAATTAACAAGACAAAAACTTGAATGATCAATCACACAACGGCAACAGCAATTGATCATCTAGTTTTAATAAACGGGTGAACAGCTCTTTGTGCAGCAGAAGCAGTGGCACACTTTCAGATTTTGTGGACTAAGTCCAGTAGCCATTCTTTACTGGCTGTGGCTTTATTACTGCAGGTCACGGTAACAGTATTGTATTATGGTTTAGCATGATGCCCAGCCCTAACAGAAAGATACAAGAGCTAAGAACTAAATGCTTTAAACCCCATACTGTATTTCTTTCCCTCTGCATCATTCTCTCTCCAGAGTGTAAATCTCTATCCTCTCTCCTGTTTTCTATCCCTGCGATGATCAGCTTGGCTCCATCATCAGTATCACTCCCGCCATCGTCATGGTCCCCACATCCCCACGAGTTTAGTCAGTAATCCTCTCTGAACAATCCCTCATAACCCTGAATCACCATTAGTTTATCGATAAGCCCAAATAATCACCATCAACTATTGAGGAGCCAAAGCAGGATCTGCTGCTGTTAAACCAACTCCAGAGCTAATGATAATAATAATAATGATAATAAGGTCGTACTGGGCCTCATGCTCCAAGTTGAGCTGTGTGATTTCCCCGGCTGAGCACTGACCACCAGCCAGCCTGAGCTAAAACAGTCTGACACAGGCTTATTGATCACGCACATTGATTAGAGCAACTATGACTACTGATGTACTAACACTGTGAGAATGAACCCTTCTCTGACAAACACTGTATGTCATAAACTTCTTTCCTTCTTTTACATTAACCATGCCTCCTTCCTCCTCCTCCTCCTCCTCCTCCTCCTCTTGTCTCCTTCTCTGCCTGCTGTCTCCCATGAGAGAGCCAATCAGTGAGGGCGTCAGTAGTTTCGCTACAAAGCCCCCGAGTGGATTACATCACCACCTCTGTTAACGGTGCTGTCTGTCACAGGCCATCAGCATGCTGTTGACTTCATGCAGTTCTCCACTTAACTTTATTGTAATATTGGAACCAGTTGGAACCAGTCATCGAAAGACACAGGCATGACCTGTTATGTCAAGACCCACTCCTCACTGAGATACTTTGGTACATTGGATTGTGATCATTTGCAGTGGTTTTTGGAAAGTCACTGAAGTTTTCAAGTTTCTTTCTTTCTTTCTTATGCTCTCTTTCTCTCTCTCTTTTTTTCTTTTGCTCTTTTTCTCTTTTTCTTTCTGTCTTTTTTTATTCTGGAAGTAAACACAGCACACATCTGCAGGATTGTGAAACAGGATGTGGAATTTCATAACCTATCTATGGAAACCATGGGACACTTGTATTTTCATTGCTTGAGTAAGCCAGACTTTAGGCTTGAAGAGAAACGGTGATCAGGCTTGATATTTATAAGGAAGAAACAGTGAGTATTCATATTGCGTATAAGGAGTTTCTGTTAATGTTTGCATGTAGCTGAAAGAAGGAGTGGAAAGTCCCTTTTCTGGACATGGTATTGAGAAAGGATACAGTACATGGCATTCGCTCTAAGGTCAAATTACTTAGACACAGTTTTTTGACGGCTCGGCCATGAACGGTTGTGTATTTATTGTTGTTTACATCTTGGGAACAACGTGCAACTGCAACATTTTTTTTCTTCGTCAAAGGAAATAAACGGAGGAATTGAGTGAGAGGAAAAGAGGAGTAGACAAAGCTGAGCGGTGATTGAAGGGGAAAGAGAAGACTTAAGAGAGAGCGAGAGAATGATGGAGAGGAAGGGGGAGGATAATTGCAGGAAAGGGGGGATATTAGTTTGTCACTATCCCCAGCCTAGAGACTCTCCGACCAAGGCCGTGGATAAGTGAAATCATATGGCTGTCTCATCACAGAACACAGGCAGAGAGTGTTGATAAGTGCACACGGTTACATTATGGCAGTAAACATTCATTCAACAGCACTCATTAAAACAGCCAACTCATTTATGCTATGGCCCATATGGTTCTGTGAAGAAATGTGTGGAAGAGTGCATGTGTGTCTTCTCTCTGATGAATGATCTTTTCTTGCACAGTTTTTTTTTATTGAAATCAAGTGGAAATGTTGTGGTGTGGAAAGAAGTCGCACCATTCAGTAATGTCTCCGTGAAATAATTGGTATCAGTGTTTGGTAATGGCAGTCGCTCTGTTGCATGTTGCCAGAAGAAAACACCTCCTGCTGTGGTGAACTTCAATGTGCAGAGTTAAGAACCAATCATGTACTACAGTTTCAGGTTCAGATTTGGGTTTGGAAAAATGAAGATGTGAGATTACAATGACAATCAATCCTTCATTAAACAATGAATCCCCCACAAATATGTCAAGTGCCAAGGAGGTCATGTTTGTTTATTTGTTGGCAGGATTACATTTAAAAAATGCTGAATCCATATCCACTGAACCAATTATATCTAAGGTGTGGATGCAGATGTTTTTACAATTTCTTTAACTACGTTTTATGACAAATACATAATTTAGGCTCTCAGACCACTTTCCTTATTCTTTTATATTTCTAATAAAATAACTAGATCATTCAGTGTAGGATTATTCTGCTTTTGCGGAGGTTTAAAAAAAAACATTACAGCTTATATTGTGTCCTCACATCAATATAAATTACATTAAGATGATTTTTTTTTTAGGTAATATAGGTTATATCATAACCATTCCAAATGTATTATATAACTGTTTTAAATTATATACACTGTATAATTTGTGAGTAAAACATTTTAACCTTAAACACAATATGAAATATGAGAGTAGCTGTTGCTTTTACCTGATCTACAGTACAAACTACTGCAAATGTATCTGACTTTACAGGGTCATAAATGTGATGAGCATGATACAGGAGGTGCTCTATTTTAACTTGGTGCAAACATTCACCTTTGTCTGGTACGGGAAGAACACGCAGTCAAGATTAAATTAAATTATGAAGCAAAACAGCAAAAACAATAATAAATCTCACTACAAAGGTTTCATCTTGGTCTTGACAAATTTCTGCTGGCGAACCCTGACTTATTGGCCTTGACAAATTAATGAAAAATACAGAAAATGTTGGGTACTGTTTGTTCAGTCTCAACCTCCAGCTGTGCTCTTGTGAAGTCTCTTCTTTATCGCCGTCTGTGATCATCTCCTCTTTACTCAATGTGAAGGTCCTCGTCTATAAATCGCCAGGAGAGCAGCACAGCCGAAGATAACACTAATGCACTTGTAAGCTCGAACCAGTCACTTAGCTGGAATATTTACAGCTTTCTAAAGAAAGCTTCGCCTGAGGGAGACACTTCAAAAACAGAGCTAGCTGAATGGAGGAGAGTAATGATGTGTTTGATAGAGATAGCTTGAGCTGCCCCAGCGTTTGAGGCGATGCAGAATGTTGCATCTGCAGTGGTTTTCTTCAGCCCTTATTTAAGTGGGCAGGTTGACTGATGATGTGTTTTTCTTTTGAGGCACTGGCCCGGAGGAGTATGTACAAGTGGAGGGAGCGTTTAACACACCTGAGAGCTGTCCAGCACAACCACAGCCTTGTACTTGTTGATTGATGTGTGGGGCGTTGTGGTGAATGAGTGCCATGCTAAGAGGACAAAGCTGGTGACAGTCTGTACTTTTCTTACTGTCAGCACAGCCAACGATTAGTTCATTCTATGGAAAAGTATTGTCTGTGTAGCCAAAGCATGATATACAGTAATGGTATAAAAGTTATTGAAAATATGAATGGACCACACTGGGAAACTGTGTCCCTTCATTATGGCTCATTCGCACACAAACCATTCTGCTATTGTAAATACAAACTCCAGGCTGAATAGTTACAGTTTGATCCTGCAGAACTCTAACGTGAACTTGTTGTTATCATGTAGACAGAACGAGAGATTTCTGTAATTAAATAGAATAATAACTGCAAACTTTTGATTACTTTTTAAAGATTTACATCTTCAGCAAGGACCAATGGACTTGTCACAGAAAGAGCAGGAAAGTTAAAAAGTAAGAAAATGTCCATTCATTGGATTTGTTGATAATTGGAAAAGTAAAAATAATTAGTATTCTTAGATTAGTATTTTACAATAGAGAAATGCACATAAAGGCATCATTTAGTACAAAGTCTTTTCTCTAAATGTACCATAATCCTCGTCTGACTTGGGTGAATGTGATTATGCATTATTTCCCAAATTAACTGCTGGTAAAAGTTTTATATTGGCTCACCCTGTGCAAAACCACAGTAAAACCTCAACACTTACGCCATACACACAAAAGGAAAAAAACAGCTGGACCTCGCATCAATCTGAAAACTTTTCCACATTAATTTCAGTCACAAGACTTTCAAGGCCTCTGGTCATCTCACACCTCCCCACAACCGTCTCTCTGTCTTCCTCCATGTCTGTCTGTCTGGCTGTCTCTCTCTCCGTGTCCTCAGCCAACCCCAAACAGCTTTATGTGAGGGTTTGGTGGTTTTGGGAGCCGCTTTGCACAACATCAATCCAGGCAGGACAAGTGAAATGCCTTAAAATGACTGAAATCCCCCTCAAAGCTGATAGTACAGGGATAGTACAGGCTTATGTGTTCCAGTGGGATCTAGAGGGAGTTACATGGAGGGGAGTTGTTCCACTGGAGTGCTCAATTGAAATGAATGCAGAAGAATCAATGTGTTTTAGTACATGTGCACTACATGACTTGAGGCATATGATATATGAGAGTATAGCCATACTGTTGTGGATGGAAGCAGGAAAGACAGAAGGAAGGACAAAGGACAGGAAAGAGTAATATGGACTTAGAGAAAGAGAGAGGGTGGTGGTGAGGTATCAAGAAATGAAAAGCACATTTTCATTATTTAATTCCGTCACACTGACGCACCATTCTCTCTTTCTCCCCCGTTCCCTCCATCTGTCTCCATGCTCTAACTCCCCTGTATGTTTATTTTCTTCCCTTCCAACTTCCCTCACTCGTCCATCCATCTCTCCTTCGTCTTCTCCCTCCCTCCCTCCCTCGCTCTGTCAATTAGCTCATGTAAACTTTGCTTTCCCTCATTGTTTTTCCAGGGGAAAGTGCCTCTGCTTTTGATTAAGCTCAGGGCCCTACTTTAATACCATGCCCCCCTCTCCTCACCCCTGCCAAACACACACACACACACACACACACACACACACACACACACACACACACACACACACACACACACACACACACACACACACACACAGTACCAACATCATATCTTGCTTTGCTGTTGAGCAGCATAACATTCAGGCTTTTCTAGTCAGATCTCTGCAGAAGAAGAAGCTCACTCATATAGTTGACTTTTGTCTGTCCATATAGACACAGAGAGATAAAGGAATACACAGTTACCATGTACCAGTGTGCACCTACACACAAACACACACAGAGGCACACACCGGCGCTGGTTTGGGAGTTGGACTGTAGCACCTGTCTGGCAGCTGTTTGTTATCCCTTGGGGGTGTCAACCGTCTGACTGACAGGTGAGGAGGCCCCGGGCTGAGAGCTACAACACAGCTGGCCTGGCCCAGATGCTGAGGAGGGACAAAAATCCTGTGTGCTTGCGTTCGTGTGTGTGTGCGTGCATGTTTTCCTTTTTTTTGTAGAGCCTCATTATTCCTTCATCCCCTCTTTTTTGAGTTTTGAATAAGTAGGGGTTGTTGGAGTGTGGTTGACTAAGGATTGTGAACAGGTGAAATTGACAGATGAAAGCACGGCCCTTCATTTCCTCCATTTGGTTTGTCTTTTTTTTTTCGCTTTTTCACTTTTTAATATCTCCTAAACCACCACACTTTGTCATTCATCGTCTTCCTCTTACTCAGACTACACTCTTCATAATTTCAACTCTACCCCACATGTCACTCCTTTCTTCTTCCCACTTTCTCTCTTCTTCCTCTCCGTCTCTCTTCCTCCCCTCCTTCCTCTGACTCCTGCTCTCCTTCCTTCCCTTGTTGCCTCTCTTTCTCCGGTTCCCTCCATCTCCCCTTTTCCACATAAAGCTGTTTTTCATAGAAGCCCATGCAGCCTGGAATAGCATTCCCCCGGGCGCTGCAGGGTGAAACACTAGACTTTTCTGAGCCCCAGCCAAACAGATGCTGGCTCTTGGAGTCCCACCAGAAACAAGCCATCATGCTTCTCTCTCACTCTCTTTCGCTCTCTCTCTCTTCTCTCACTTTCATGCTTTTTGTCTCTTTCATTTCGTCTTCCCAGTCTTTCTTCCTGGTCTATCGTTCTCCTGACACTCTCACTCCCTCTCCCCTCCTCTCTGTCAAGGGCAACATCTTAGTGTCCTAATCTCTTCATGGGAATGTCGTCCAAACGGCCCGGTGTCTGGCCCTCGAAAGTCTGTTCAACCTCTGCTTGGTCAAACTTCCTCAATCAACATCCCTTTGTCAGGTGCCTGTTGCTTTGTGCCTCCTTTTTTGAAGACCAGCCCTGTGCTTAGAACCAAGTGAACTATAGTGGAAAAATGGTCTTTTATCCTGCCTGAAGTCTATATTTTCCTTCCTGGCTCTTTGCTGTCTTTCTTTACAAATCTCAACCCACCTCATCCCTACCATGTTTTTTTTTCATTCTGGCAGAACTTTCTAGCCTGCCCCCCTCTTTCACCCTCCCCATATAGGTCCTTCCTCCACTCTTTTCTTCCTTGCTTGCTCAGTCTTTAAATTTCCCTGAACCCAGGGACCCCGTCTGTTACGTAAATGGGTTAAACACAGACACACATGTGCTCACATACTGTATGTACACACTCATGCCTGCACATACAAACCCTCTTTTCACCGCACGCGCACGCACACACACACGCACACACACACACGCACACACACACTCACACACACACACACACACACACACACACACACACACACACACACACACACACACACACACTACACAAGTGCTATAGGGCCAAACTTGGCTTTGCAGCTTTTGGCAGCCGCTCAACTCTCTCTCGGTCTCTACTATCGCTCGCTAGCTGATGCAGTGTTTACATGAGCTGCCAGTCACAACCAAATCAAAAGCTTTTCCCTCTGAGCTAAGAACAGTTGGGGGCCGAGGAGGTATGCTGTTGTGAGTGGGCATGTTAATACTGATTTGACTATAGCCATTTTGGCGGCTGAATGTAGCTGTTTGTTTCAGTGCTGCTGCTCTGCATCTACTCAACCTTAGTTAAGTCAGGTCCTCTTCAAAGTGGAGGTGCATAATGACTCTTGACACGTTTTGAAAATACTCCAAGCTGACTGGAGGTACTTGATTTTTCTTTCTCATAATCAAAATAGCAGTGCAGAGTGTGAAATCTTCAGTGGCTTCAACAACTTGAAAAAGTTTGTTTGAGTAGCTCATTAGTGATTAATGAGTTTTTTTTTTCCATCTTGGTTATTGTACATCTGGTCATGACAACACATTCATTCATGCTCAGAATAAACCCTGTGAACCCTAGGGTACGTAAGCCTGTTACAAGGTTATATAACATATTATAGTGGCTGCACCAGGCATTACATCACTGGTGAGATTACTGGGGATCAGGTCTGCTCCCACACAACCTCTGCCCCAGTATACACACACACACACATCACTTCCCTTTTTATATAGGCCTAGTGTTGATAATAGCTCATATGTCTGTTAAATGAATTTAACTAATTTTGGGATGACAATGATAAACAGTGGAATTAAATTTGTGTTTGCGTTTACGTTCTTGTGTCATAATATCAGGTTTCAGAGGATCAGGTTTGTCTTCAGGGAGGCCTCACCTGTATATTTTGGCAGGGTTTGGATGTGACGTTACACGAAATTCAATTGGTCAGGGTCCTAGTCTGAAGCAAAGCACTATTTATATGGATTAACTATACAGCACAGTGAAGTACCGCAGTCCACTTGCCATGTGGTCAGTCAGATATTTTGTGTGTGTCTGTAGCTTAGCTGGGGCCGAGTACAGGGATGATGTGTGGAGTGATTGCGATAAGGAGGTGAATTAGATTTAGAATTAGAATTAGAGCAGAGACGTTAAGCGGGATGGGCTTACAGGCTAAGCGTTACGAGGTGGTGGGCGGACGTGATCCTTACATAAACGCACGGGCGCATACATGCACACACATACACAGAGCAAGATCAATCAATAGATGTGTGCCTATCTGATTGGATGGAGGTGTAGCTAGACGACTAGTGAAAAGGAAAGGGGGGGTGACTGAAGAGAACAGACAGACATAGAGAGAGACCCACACACACATATGCAAACAGTTTAGTGTGTGTTGTTTTGAAGTCTTGTGTTCTGTAGGTACATACATGCTTTGTCTAAGATCCAAACTCTTAAAACACTGTGGGCCTCTGTTGTCTGGCAGAAGCCTTGGAGTTGCCTGCTGTCTTCTGCCCAGACTGAATGCTAGACAGAAGGTGGCAAAAGGTCATAAGAAGAAAACAAATCTGGTCATACTAGTCATGGACACAAATCTCAGGTGTGTTTCATCTTCATCCCTCTTTTCGCTGTCTCTCTCAGACACACATTGACCATATGTGGCAGCGATGTGGCTCCCCAGTGAGTTCCTATACCACCAGACAGATGGTGGTCCGCTTTACCGCACATCTACGTCCTGATTGATTTATCTGCTTGTCTGTGTTGGTGCCATCACTTGTTTGTTCGGAGTCCAAGCTGTTCTGATCTATCCTAGCAGTGAGGGTTACCACCATGGCCGTTTGTTGAATTAGCTTATTGACATTGTTTTTGCATTGTTTTTTTAATTGTCTTTCCCGCAGAGTTTTAAAGTATTTTTTTTATTTATGTTCCCTTTTAATTCCCTCCTCAATTAGCAATCCTCTCTTTCATCTAATTTCTACTGGCAAGTACAGTGCCCGTTCTAAACATTCCTGTTTGGAATGGGTTGTTTGCTTGGTGATAATGCAGGTTGCGGCTTTTCTTTTTGAAACTGTAAAAGTGGCAAATGAAGACTCATACATGTCACATACATTGATGTGTCCCAGCTGCTGATGCTACACGTGCCCAAATCACACCAAATTTGACGCTGGACTTCCTTAGGGCCTTAACAATACACATGCCATGTGTGACGCCACTCCACATGAGCATATGCTGTACATGTGCGAATGAGTACCCTCCTGTCACCCATCTCTCTGAATGATTTTGTTATTGGCTATTTGTTTTTTTTTACCCAGCTTTTAATGGCGTTTTCATCAACACCTGTGTTTGGGTGATGTAGTAATGAGGCATTTCCTGGTTGACTGTTTTGCTGTGAATGGTTCTGCCAGCTGTTCATTCACAGACCTGTTTCTTTCCTTATTTTCTACACCCATCTAAGGTTTGGAAATTAACCCCTGTTATCTGTGCTGGTGGCCATCAGCTGCATCAAAAATCAACTCCAAAGACACTCAGACACATCCTCGCAGGGCCACCCCCATTTGTGATACTGACTACTGGGTTTACTTCAGGCTGACCATCGCGCCTGGCTCCAGCTCCCTCACATGACCTCACCCTTCGCCTCGTGGCACTCTCTCCATCTGCCCTTAGGAGGCCACACAATGGACAAAGAGGGCCTCAAGAGTGTATGTGCTTATGTGAAAGCCTATGAATATGTCCAAGCAACATGACAGTCATTCATCTCTTACAGTATATTGTTTGGTTGAGCCAGATATCTTCCTCTCCTCTCCATGCGCACAGCATCCAACACAAACGCATATTGACAGGGCACAAAATGAGTGAGCATCAGCCCTTTCTCAACCTCGACAAACTTTGCTTTCATTTGCTATCTGACTTCATGGCTATGATTGGCCAATGCGCACCCACACCCCTGTGTACACTCAAACACACTCACGTACACACAGGCATAAGGACGTTCAAACACACTGTTTGCTCTATTTCCTGCGTTGAGCCGTCTGGCTGGCATCATCTCCAACTACAGTGCCAAAGGGTCAAAGGTGACCACCACTTGGCAGCGCAAGCTCCATGTCCTTCCGCTCCTCTGTGGGCATGGGCCTTTCTGTGTGTGTGTGTGTGTGTGTGTGTGTGTGTGTGTGTGTGTGTGTGTGTGTGTGTTGTCAATGTGACAGCATGGCCTCTTTGATCAAGCTTGCTCTCCTGGAGTTTTCTTCCATGTATATATACAATATAATATACACAGCCTTTATTTGTTTTTACTCTCCCCCTCTTCTTGCCAGCAGCTTCTTTCCTCTTCTCCTGCTAGCATCCCTGCTCCTCCTTTTCTTTTGATTCCCTCCCTCCCATCTCCCACAGCCCTCTTACTTTCTGCCTCCCACCCTCCCTCTGTCCTCTTGGCACGGATTGACAGGATTGAGTCACTTGGATTGTCCGCACTTCACAGTGAGACACACATTGTGTCAGTGTCCAGCCCACTGAGTGCTGCACTGTATGTGTACAACCCAGCAGGGAGCCACACTGTCCAATACCCTCTGTAAATACCTGCCTGTGTCACTGTGGAATCCGATGAACACAAGAGCCACAGACTTAAACACAGTCTTTATATGTTTACACTTAACTAAAATGACACAGATCAGACAGAAGATAAATGACTTTTGATAAATGACTTTATCATATTATACCAAAAAATTCTTTTCCCAACTTAAAACATTTTGATTATGACTTTTCTACATTCCCAGCAGAACAATCATTATTTTCAAATTCATTCAAATGGATGGATTCTCTCTGTACTTTAATCATCTCGGCTCTCAGGGGCAAAGAACTTACGAGTTCCTCTGTAATTGGGTCTCTTGCTTTCCAGTTCAGCACATTCACCCAACTGACTTATTGAGGTATTGTTATGTTCATAAAGTGGCACATTTGTACAGAATTTTCATTGAAGTGTTCCTCGGGAGAAAAAGACTTGGCTGTAGGAAGAATGTTTGTTATCACTGTTATCTCAGTGGTGCTTTTGGAGGAGTTGGCAACCTTGCTCAGTATCACTTTGTGGGTGTGTTTGCGTGTGGATGTGTCTGTGTTGAGGATGTTTTCTCGCTCTTATCAATGTGTCCTTGGCTGTGCAAGTGCACTAGCTTTCTATTAGTGTAATTTACTTTCTTTTATGTATCTTGTAAAGAAATGCAGAGAGCTGGCGAGATAAGTGAGCAAAAGTAAGCACCAGAGTAGGAGTCTGGTAAAAAATAACTGTCAGAAAAATATAATGTGGAATAGGACAGGACATATGTGGCCAGAAAGCAAAAGTAAAGATACGTTGGAACCAGATAGATAAATACAAGTAAAGAGAAAATTAAAGGTATAAAAAGAAAATGGAGAGAATGACAGTTGTAGCGCTACAACATGGAAGAGGCTTACCTTAAAAAACCCCACTGCTGGCCAGACAGGAAGTGTATGTAACAGCCTCAGCACAAAGACCCACAGTGTGTATCTGGGCCAGCAGGAAGAGGGACCGAGGGAGGAGAAATCCAAGTCTTAACACAGGCCTTCCCTCGCTTCGCACTTTCACAGTTCTGTATTATACTTTCTTTGCAACATTTGCAAAGCTGCGCCCGAACTGCAACTGGACGACTTTATTCCAAGTCTCTCATGCTTTTTTTCCTGTCTTAACAATGTTCTTGTTCTTGACCTGTCTTGTTATAGATACTGCAAATCGTAACTCGGAACAAGGCCCACTAACGTACTGTTTTATCTGCTGTCCCTCATACGTTTTCCCAAATTTCATGTGCTTCTTTGGTTTTTCAATTTTTTCTCATTCTTTTATTTTATTGCTGTTTCCCTCCCTGCTTTATTTTTATTTTTCTGACTGCACTGTTCTCTTTTGCAAATGCACATTCCTTCCGTTTTCATATCTTTGCACTCTCTGGTTCGCGCCTCTCTAACTGCCTCTTTGTCTTAATAGCACTCTGCTCCCGATGTTGCGAAGTGTAAGGCATTTTGATTTGCAACACTTTCTTTTGAGCATAATGGTGTGTACACTATGTGTTGGATCCTGATATCTGAGGGCAGACTTGCAGAAGGGATAAGCTCCTGCTCACATCTCAATAATATTCACAGCTCCATATTTCACTTTGATTTTATTCACATCACATCTCTCTCCCTTTTCATCTCTTTGTCTGCCTTTCTCTGCGCTCCTGGCCTGCTTCTCTCTACAGTCTAGAGAGTGAAGTCTGAGCTAGCTGAGACGCTTGGCCCAAGGCCTTGTTGCTTTATTTGCATTTCACCATGCTCTCTGTGTGCCAGGAAAATGCCACCTTGTGGTGATAACCCTCTACTGCAGCAACCCCTTAAGCAAGTGTGTCTCTGTTTGTGTCTTATGAAAGCGGCATTGGTAGCGGATAGAGTAAGAGTAGCCCCCCTCATTGCTCCCCCCTTCTTCCTCCTTCCTCCTGACTCCCCTGTGTTCCCCATCTCTTTCCCCTTCCGGCCTTTGTGCAGCTGTATTTATTTGGGCTGGAGCAGGGCTATGCAGAGACACTGGTTCTTAACACGCTGGGGCCCCCGCCCCGGTTGACTCCTTTAAGCTGACTAGAGATGGAGGTTGACAGGGTAATAATGCTGGTGTCAACACCACTTACAGGACAGTTATATCAGTATCAGCTCGGCGGGGGGACGTTCACACTCTGTTAGGCTGGGTCGTGAACCGTGCTGGGGGCCCCCTCAGCCACACACACACACACACACACACACACACACACACACACACACACACACACACACACACACACACACACACACACACAAATCAAGTTAGAGCCTCTGCTAATATAGCAGCTCAAATGTGCATGCATGCAAAATACTCAAACGCATGCAGTTAAAACAGATGTACAAAAGAGAAACTTTTTTTCTCATTATGTGTAAGTGCACGATTTAAGCCAATTCTTCTGCTCATATTTAAGTATGTACATTTAAATTGAATCAACTAATGCAGTGACGCATTATCGAAACCATTTGTCCTTCTCTCGCTGCCACGCGTTAGCTCAAAGAATACAGTTGTAGACGTATGTTTGTGTTTGGTTCCAGACTATGTACGTCTTGTCCGATTAAGTAGGATTCTCGCTCCTTGAGCCCTTGCCATCCTTCTGGACTTTTTGAGCGGCTGTCCGAAACCAAATCTTGTAAGCGTGACTCCAAAGCACAGAATCCCATTTACACTTGACTATCCATATTAATTATGGAACCGAGTTGTGTTGGAAGCCTCTGTGACTGCACTGCATAACAATGATCACAGTAACCAAATGGAACACTCATGTTGTCAGGGTTTATTGTTGGAAAAGCTCCATATGCTTTAAAGGAAATTATGTATATGTATAACACCGTAGGATCTTGTTTATGTTTTGCTTGGGGGTCCTGAATTAATTCTAGGTTTGTTTTCTGTCCCGGATACACTCACGCTTTTAACATATATTACCACCAAACAGAGAAAACCCAAAGCTTGGATTGCTAATGTTTTTAAAGTAGCAAATAAATGGTTTCCAGACTCATTTTCAGACTCATTATCACATTTGTAACAAAATTAAAAACTTTATGATAATAACTATGGATCTGATTATATCAGTCTAGCAACAGCAGAGAGTTTTATATTTTCATTCACGGTAAGTTTACACATCCTGTACTTCAGGTCACAATCTCATGGGAAGCTATTTTACACCCCTGACCTTTTGGCACTTGGCTCATTTTAAATGCCACGAGTGAACGAGTTGAGCCTTGATGTACAGAATATAACCTTTCACTTTGAACTCTTTCAACACAAAAATCTGAATTTATTTTTATTTGCCATTTTTACTGCACACAGTAATGAATGACTTAAAATTGGGGTAATTGGTATAACTTGGCTGAATCCAAGGGCTCTATTTTAACGATCTCAACGCATGGTCTTGCACAAGTACATTTCGGGAGTCTAAATTCACTTTTGTTAGTTTAACAGTGGAAAAAAGGGCACCGTGCCAGGCTGGTTCAAAAGGGTTACACTTAGTCTTTTAATTAATCATGGGTGCGTTTTGGGTGTAACATGCAATAAACCAATCAGAGTTCCATCTCCCATTTCCTTTACAAGCCAGGTGTGCTTGCACTTTGGTGGGTTGCTATTATAAGGGTAGATTTTCCAGGTAGAAAAAAAGAAGGCTTCTCCGCAGAGGAAAGTTTGGAGCATACCATCTGTGTGTGTAACAAGCATCGTTAATATAATAATATATAACAATAATAACAAACACTGTGATGTGTTTACCATCATCACCTCAAGTCTAAAAAGGCAGGATTCCATAAGCCTCAAAATGGTTTCACTTGTTTTTGTGAAAACGTTTGAAGCAACTACAATGTTGTAGTGATCACTGCCACACATTCTTCTGATCATCATATATCAGCGCCCATTTTTCCACAATTCTGCTTGGCACTTCTATTAAGGACTACAAGAAGAAAAAGCATTTGATTACCTCTATTTCCTGCAGTTCTATAGATTTCTATATCAGGATGTTATTTCTGTCCTACTTAATTCAAGAAACAGTAATTAAATCAGTGAAGTCTGGTGAAGACTGCACCCCAAGATGACTCTTTGGAAGTCTGCAGAAAGTATTTCTGAGGCCCCTTGTGGACTGGATGAATTCTGGGTTTGGACAGACTTCAGCACTTCTCAGGAACACACCAACTAAGCCAAGGAGTCTGCAAGTATGGTGGACATTCAGCCCTTGGGTTTTCATGCTCTCACACTTGGAATTTCCCAAAATTGATTTTTATACACCTTTGGGTTGACTAATTTGATATAATCTACCCCATTTGGGGATACTACCTCTGAGCCTACTGCCTATTTAGCCAGCTTTTATTGTAACAGCTTGGAAATACCCCAGTGACTTTACAAAGCCAACAACTTTGACTAAAACATGTCTCAAGAAAGACTCAGGGACTCATTTTTAGGAGGCTCATAGAACCCACTGTTAGGTCCCAACCTAGAGATAGAGAAAATTCCCAAATACTGTGTAGCTGTGTCACACAGGTCCACAGTAATCTGCAGTGATGGAGCCAAGAGGTGATGGTGGGGGGGTAAGAGCATGAATGGAGACAGGGAGGGACAACGGGAAGGAGTGGGGGGGATAAAGAAGGGGGCGAAGTATGTATGGGCATCCAGCCAGTCACCCCCCCCCCCCCCCCCCCCCCCCCCACTACACTCATTCCCTGCAAGTTCATGCATACCCTCTGGACCCATAACCTCCTCCCTTTCCCTCTCCCACTTTACTTTGCTTCCTTTTCTATCCTCCATGCTCCCAGCCTTGTAATCCCCCTCCTCCTTCACTCTGTGCTCCTCCCTCCTTCCTTCCACCTCCCTCCTCTCTTCTCCTCCTCCTCTCCATCTCTCCCTTTCTTTCCATCCTCCCCTCGTCTCTCAGCCTCCCTCTCTCCTGGGTCTTCTTGCTGTGGTGCGGAGCTGTTGGCAGAGCGTAGGCGCAGGCGGCACACAGACGGGAGCACAGATGGGCAGCAAGCTGCGCAGGGCGGCCAGGCACACCTGCTCCACACACACTCTCTCTCACACAAACACACACACACACACACACACACACACATACACACTCATACAAAGCCCATCTCTGCCACCTTGCCACACAGCCTGCCTGCCTGGCACAGTGATACAGGGATACAAGCACAAATACACACTGACACACATTCATACATACTGTACATGCATCATACATTCATTTGTACATCCATACGTACATACAAATGTTTGTCCATACAGATTTTTACATGCAAGCAGTGCACATGTCACACACGTAAGGCATAATTTCATCATATACATTTTTTAAATTTATATTATCTGATGTATTATTTTCTTTTTGTAATTACTCTTTAAGATAACAAAAAACTCATAAGTTTTTACTTTGAACGGAATAAGCATTTGAAAATGTCACATTCACACTAATGGGGATCTGGGATAAAAGCAGTACTGCACACACACATATGTCAAACAGTCGCAAGGATAAAGACTTCTTAACATTGAAACAGAAATATACCCTTGTATGACACAGAATTAAATAATTAATAAATGAAACAGAAAAAATATACATAAATAAAAAGGGAAAAAAATAATAAAATAACGTCCAATAAAAGAACTGAGTGAACATCTGTGTGGGATAGCCGGGGGGATTAGGAGGGTTTGGAACATTTTAAGCGCATTAAGGATTAAAAAAAGGTCAGAATGTTTAGCAACATACCGATAAACCTCTTAAGCGAAACCCAATTGGGAGGCTGTACCACGTTATCCTGTGTTTTGGGGAGGAGAAGAGAGGAGAGGGGATCGAGGAGAAGGAGGGGGAGAGTGGAGTTGACATTTGTTCCGACAAGGAGGGGAATATGTGAACCAACAGTCTGTGCGCATACATGTAGTTAAACACGTGCATGCATGCACATATGGACACACACTGGTTTGATGTGGCTACAGAGTACATTAGCTGACTTCTTGGTTTTTATGTTGATGATGTTATGGGTGTGCATGCCTGTACTGTACAGACTCACAGATGACCAGCACTGTTGATGCACTGCAGAGTTCACTTCTTTTTGTGTTGACCTTGACTTTGGTTTTATCCCATGTTTGTAATTGTAAATGACGGGTGGGTTGCTTTGAAAGACTGTGTAACAGATCAGTTTGTCTTATCTGACTGTAGAGACCAACAGTGCTAAAGGTGATTGCAGAGAAAAGAGGAGAGTCGTGCAAGGAATAAATGGAAGAAGATGAGGTGGAGCTTGACAATGATAGGTTGTGCAGGTTTAGAACGGGTGTGCGGCCATTTCTAAAAGACCAGATTAAATAGTCACACGAAACAAAAAGAATGATAAGGAGAAGCACAGATGGAATTGATGCAGAGAAAAGCCACAGAAATATGTGCTGTATGTATAAATGATTGTGAAAGGAAGAGAGAAACCACAGTGTGGGTAGGGTGGGGGGGCTACAGTGCTGTATGTCAAGGCCATGATGACTGGGGTTACGTTGATTGTGGTGGGGTCGTGAGATTTGCCATGGAGCCTGTAGGGAACCTCTGCAATCAGCAACCAGCGATGGACACCATCGTTAATCTGCAGCCACAAAGAGCCATGGAAGTTTGAAAGCAGTCTCTCAGCACAAACTTACCACAAAATCCTTGAAGTTTCAATTTACAGAGTACTAAAGGACTATGTATTGGCAAACATTGAGCTGTCTTTGTTGTTAGTGTATTAAAGAAATAACATGTAGCAATTATTCATTAAAATGTCTAAACGCGACAAGACCTCTCTTTTATATTTTGTTGACTTGCACTTACATTATCCAGAGTCTTTTCAAACAATCACAATTTTCCAGTTTTGTTCAAGGTAACAAGACATTTCATTTGGAGTGCCTTTTAATTGCAGCCTATCCACTTAGCCCGTCTCAGCTCAAATTTTCAGGGCAAACTAGGAAAAAGGGAAAAACACGGCTAGCGTCTACTATTTTTTCATTCCACTATTACATACATTACCTCATCCTTGAGTCTGCACCCGAGTCGCTTCAGGTATATTTCCATATCCTGTTGTGGTGAAGACAACAACTCCCATAACCCCATGCTGCTTCACGACATCATCAAACTAGGTCTTTTGTTATTGTTTTACTTGAGAGTCCCTTGTACACATTGTACATCAAGAGTGACTCATGCACAGAACCATTTATAGTACATTTTGTCAATCCACCATCTTATATGTGCTGTTTACAAAGATTATGCAGTTTTATTTGCAACGATTGTCAAACATGGTTGGATATCCAACAAATTATCATACCTCCAACAGTTGTACATGTGCTTCTTGATATATCATCATGCCACACTCGTTTTCTTATGTGTCTAGTTGCTTTTAATTCACTGGCTGGAGGGTGGCTATATGTTTGAGGTTAGAGATGAGGTTGCTGGCGGTGGAGGTGGAGGGGCATCTGGAGGGGGTGCTGCAGGACTATGATTGGGGTTGCTGAAGGGAGGGCTTTGGGGGGCTGCGGTGGGAAGATAAGGCGCTGGATGTGGGGTTAGGAGGCTGGAGGGGGGGTTCTGCTGTTGTAGGCTGCAGCTGGCAAAGCGGCGATAATCAGCAACCAGACCTGCTGTCTTACCTCCCCTCCCACTGTATTCCAGTCTCTACCGAACTATATGATGCACTGTTGAACTCAACAGTGGCACTGATTTCCAATGAGTGATGTAGTGTTGTGTTGTAAGTGTTGGTTGGCTAAGGAGCCTGAGCTCATAACAGTAGAGCCAGAGCCATTGAGAGCTTCAGTATCTAGCCAGGTCATCTCATTGTAAGGTTTCCATTACTTCAAGAGCTAAATAAACTCATTCTTTGGAGACAGCAAAGAACACATGATCCCAATTTCTTTTCTTAAAATTGAAAGTATAAATTAGAAGGGGTGTAACACCAGCCCCGGTGCAGACACCCAGGGAGCCATGCATAGCTCCACTGCCCGAGGTAGAGCGCATCGAGCCAAACTGAGCGCCCCCATCTCCTTGAGCTCTCCATACATTGTCTATGTTTGCAAGTTATGTTTTTATTACCCATTCTGAGTTTACACATGTGTCTGATCACATTGTTTGTATTGTTTGTATAAAGAGAAGGAGAAGTGAGTAGCGGAGTCAGTGTGTTTGTGTGCATGTGTGCTGTTACCTTTCCCTCAAGATCTGGGACTACCATACAGAAGCAATCGACTGAGTGATGAATTTGATAGACAATTGCTTATAGTGGTCACAAACGTGACCACTATAAGCAATTGTCTATCCAGGAAAAACCCTGTATTGTGTCTTGCCGTATGATCTTCACCCTATTGGTTACACTGCCCCCACGATTTTCTTTGAAAGTGCTACATTTTGTCAGAACGAAAGTACAGAACGAAAGCTCTATTCGTTTCTGTATATGTATCTAAGGTTGAGCATAAAGAGAGACTGTATTGTTCAAGTGAACACGAAAAAAACAAAATTTCTGGGTACACCTCTGTCCCTTCTATATTGCTGATATTTTTTTAACATTCAGGACTAATAACTGAACATTAAGTGCTGCAAGTTCTTCCACCTTATTGTGGATGTGTGTGTGCATGCACGTTTTATCAAAGTAGGAAGCAGGCTTTGCTAAAGCACTGTCGAATCTTGTATGTTGTACCTCCATCTGTCAACTTACGCTCTCTTGACGTTTTGCGAAGCTTTGTGGCAGCAAATCATCCTCTGCATCTCACACTCTAACACTATGAGATACATATCTCTCAAGCATACTGCACATACAGTAAGGTGGCTGTGTATCCAACCAGTGCATAGTATGGTGTGGGAAATAGAGTGTTGACAATATAGTAGAGCCCTGTGGTGAAATACTACACGCCAGTAAAAAGTTCATTGAAGTCAGGTTGTTTTCTCAACAGCTTTCATTGGCCATCATATATGTTTACTCTGAGTGTGTGTACCTTAGTGTTTGTACACGCATGTGTGTGTGTGTGTGTGTGTGTGTTTGAATGTGTCTGGGTGCGTGCACGGCGGGGGCACAGCCTCGTATGTTTGGAGTGAGTGCCGTCAGTTAGCTGGAATGTGGCGCTACCGCCAATGCTAAGATGGCTGCCAAGCTCTAAGATGGCTGCCAGGATTACACCCAGCCAGTGAGAGACAGAGAAGTGTGAGAGATTCTGCATGCGAAGAGAAGGGGAAAAGAAACTCTCTTTCATTTCTGTTCTCTTTCTTTCTCTGATTCTCACTCTGGTCTGTCTCGCTCTTCTCTCTGTGGATAAGCAGTGCTTCGTAGGCAGAGAGACAGGTCTGTTATTGTTTCTGCTCAGTAATCTGTGGCTTAGTGTGGCTGCAAGGCAAGTGCTGCTGGCAGGAGTCTGTGTGCTCTGTTATCACCTACAGCCTGCAGATAAACACCTCCTTTAGCTAGATAGCTAGCTAGCTGCAGCCTAGCAAGACCTGAATGGTTGGCCAATAGCATTAGCCCCCACACCACACACCAGCCCTGGAAATGGAGCACAGGCTCATTCGCCAACTCATACATGTGGTCGTACAGGTTGAGGAAATGCGGACAGCTGACAAGCATGTGTTACGAATTCATAAACATATATGCATGGACTCATCTGACACATTTTCTTCACGACCTGGACAAGAATGCACCCCGACTCTTCTCAGGACTCATGTTACAAAACCTCATCCTGCAGCCTCCTCTTTCTGCCTGTAGCTCCTCCAGGTCTAATTGTGGCCCTTTGCTGCCAAGACTTGGCATGTTTGTGTCTGCTATTGTGAGTGAAGCCCCAGTGCTTCCGTAGACCAGTCATAATAGGTGTGTGTGTTAGTGCACAAGTGTTTGTGTGTGAATGTGATTGCACTTGATCCAAATAGAAAGAGTTTTGCCTCAACTTTTAGATGCACTGCATGAAATCCCCTGGGCATGGTGTGTGTGTGTGTGTGTGTGTGTGTGTGTGTGTGTGTGTGTGTGTGTGTGTGTGTGTGTGTGTGTGTGTGTGTGTGTGTGTGTGTGTGTGTGTGTGTGTGTGTGTGTGTGTGTGTGTGTGTGTGTGTGTGTGTGTGTGTGTGTGCATTCATGTGAGTGTGTCCAACAAAGGATTATAACATGTGTTAAAGTATGAAATGACAATTAGAGAGAGAAAAACAGATTGAGAGAAAGTGTGTGTGTGTGTGTGCTTGTGTGTGTTTGTGTGTGTAAGGTGTTCTGTTTACGCAGAGTAAATCCTTACCAGCAAGAAGGTATTAAATGGGATTAGGTTGAGGGATATGATTGCGTGGTTAGATACTAAATAGCATAGCAGCTCACTGTAAATCATTGCACCTTAAGTCAGGAGGGACAGAGGGAGATAGGAGAAAAACATACAAGACTGCCACGCAAAAATATTGTAATTCACACACACACGCATACAAGACGTATACCATAACCCAGCACATGCTGCAAGTTCCTCTTATTCCTTTTCACACCTCAAATATCACAGTCCTGGCAGCATGGATACATAGCTGTGATTCATCAAGACTTACACTTACCAGTATGTTTTTCATTACTTTTTTTAGCATTCGAAGCAGATCCTAACCATTTGTCTTTCTCCACTCCCTCCTCCCTGTTTGTGTTTCTGTGCAGACTCCGGACAATCAGACAGCTCTAGCCAACAGGGGGACACAGACATTAAACCACCGCCCAATGGTAGGTACACACACACACACACACACACACACACACACACACACACACACACACTGTCGAATCAGCACATTAGAATTGATTTCATCGTACTTATCAGTCTTAACATATTCCAATTATGGCTCCAATTAGCAAACACACTCACACAGATGTTGATCCACAAATATAGTTGCAGATGGTCAGCCTCTCAAAGGCCTTTGATTTTTTTTTTTAGGATTTCTTCCAATTTTTTTTCCAAACACAATTCCATTTGTTATGTTGTGGTCTTTGTTCTCCCTCTGAAGCTTCTGTGTGTCCTGATCACATCCTTGTCTGTACAGGGCACCTGAGTTTCCAGGACTGCTTCGTCACCTCAGGGGTGTGGAATGTGGCTGAGCTGGTCCGAGTGTCACAGAGTAAGTAGTTAAAACACAGCACACAGAGGATTTGAACAAAACAACAACTAAACATCTCTATTTTAATTTGATGTTTACTGACGGCACGCAGTGGTATCCAGTGTATCCAATTTAAGTGCCTGCTATATATCTGCTGTAATTATATCAACTCAACCACTTTCTTTTATTGTTCTCCCTGTTAGCTCCTGTAGCCACAGCGTCGGGTCCTAACTTCTCACTGGCTGACCTGGACAGCAGCCCCAGCTACTACAACATCAACTCTGGGGCAGCTCTGGCTCTGGGGCGCCGTTCCCTCACCTCCCCTCCCTCCACCAGGTACACACTGTGAGCTCTAATTCCATACATACAAACAGTAGTTTACAGGTGTATACTGCTCAGGAAACACCAGTGACCGTTATACATGTCCAGCTGTTTGCCATTAGAAGAGTCCCCCCGGTGGGTGAAGCCACCATGTGGCTTTAGCATTGCTACTCTGGCACGTGGTTTGCTACGATGCCAAAGGCAGACTAGAGGGAAGTGTGATGTCACATTAATGTCTGCCAACGGTATATCGCTTCTTCTTGCAGGAATGACTTTACTGGCAAGTAGTACGCCATTTCATTGAGGTTTCTTGCTGTGAAAGATGTTTAGTACTGTAGCCTATTTCCACTCTTGGAATCTCTCCTGAATCTCTTTACTGTATAGATGTGTGCGTCTCTCTCTGTGTTAGCTGTTCTCCTTTTCATGTGATGTGTGATAGCAATTTCTGCCTTTTTCCTCTTTTGTTTCTTTCTTAACTTGTCTCTTTCTTTCCTCTTACCTCGATCAAATGCTGTGGTCACTATAGGTCTGAGGTGGAGTTGTACGCAAACCTTCCACGGAGGTAGTTATCAACACCTACAAAGACACAAACAAATGAGACACGTGCACAGAAAAACACCCTGACACACACACACACACACACACACACACACACACACACACACACACACACACACACACACACACACACACACACACACAGGTCTTACTGTTTCGCTCTACCTTCTAACTTTTCTTTCTGTTTCCTCCTTTTTCATTCCTCCTTATCAAATTTCTTGTCCTTTATGTCAATTCTGCTCCAAGGCATTGTAATTGAATTATTGTTTTCACTAAGATGCAAAAGTTGAAGCAGCTTAAAAATTTTAAACGCATGATAATGTGATTACCTTTTAGTTACCATGTTTACATGTATTGTGTCCTTGATCCATGCATTCTCTGCCGTTATGTATTTTTTTAAATAAAATCTTCTCTCTTAAACCCCTCTCTTTTCTCCCCATGCCCTCAGCTCCAAGAGGAAGTCGTTAGATGACAGTGAGCTGGAGAGCCCCACAGATGATGTTTTCTACCCTGGACGCTCACCTGCCGCCAGCTCATCCCAGTCCAGCGCGTGGCCAAATGACATGGATGCAGGTAACACCCCAACCCCCAATATCCCATCCCCCACCTGTCACCCACTAAGAAAGCATCATGAAGCTTTTTCACAAAGTCAACAATGATGCCTCCATCTGACTTGACTCTTCTCCACACTCTCATTTGTCTCATTCTGACAAAGACATGAGGATACCTGCCAAAACAAAGGAGACTTGGATACACATTATACATTACACATCACTCTTACATTCTGGTTATTTGACACTATTTGGAAAATTCAAAGTTTAAAGGAATCAACATGTTTTAAATTAAACTGAGAATGTTTTCAACCCTATTACCCCACAAAGTTGAATAAATCACTGATAAATTGTGCTAAATTCTATCCACCAAATAGCTGTAGACAGTTGGATTATGAATGTCATGATGAATCAAGAGTGAGTTTTGGCAGTAACCTCTACCTCTGTGATTCCACTTTAGACATTACCCTCTTCTTTCTTTTTTATTTATTCCCCCCAAAAATCCTCTCTCTTGTTCACTTCACTTTCCAAATCTCAAGGCTTAATGTTTCCTTACAGCCATTTAAAGCCATAGTCACACTTAGAAGTTACCTGATTTTGTGTCAGTCATCTGCCATTTATACCCCCATCATACAGAAATGTTCACTCTTACTTTCTCCTTTTCCCTCTCTCTCCCAATCCCTCTATTTCTCTCTCTCTCTGTGTCTCTCATTGTTAACAATACCCTTCTCCACTTTCAGTGCAGCACCATTTGGCGAGTGTGCAGGAGAGGAAGATAAAACATGAAAACGATGGCGTGCAGTTTCCTTACCATGGTTAGAACAACATTGATTACATTCATATACATTTTCACTTTACCAGCCTTTATGTAGCTCAATCATTCCTCTGTGTATGTGTGTATATATACTGATTTATGTATATATAATACTTATACGTATACATTATACATACTGCAGGTGCTTGTGTTTGAAAGTGAGTTGTATGAATGTCTGTGGTAAAGACAAAGATACCGTACACAGAAATGGGACTACACTTGTGTCATTGCTGCTGATTAAAGTTTCTTTAACAGTAATTACATTTCTTGTGAAATACAGCAGCAGGGTTGTCAATGATTATTCATTTCAGGCTTTACTACTTTCTGTTTGAAACATAAGGCTACAAGTTACTAACAAGATGAAGTCAGTCCTCCCAGCAGATGACACACATGCAAATATACAGTACTTACACAGACACCCCGCCACACACACAGCAACTCGCACACCTCCAACTCCCCCACCTCATATGCAGACATTCACACATTGAAACACACATGCTTATCATGCTCCCCACCCCTGCAGGTGTTCAGGTGCCTGCCTTGCCGCCATCCCTCTTTCGCTCCATCCCTCCCTCGCTTCAAATCCCCATTAAGACGCTTACCGTCTGGATCAGAGGTGTAAAACCCTTCCTCCTGCTCCCTAGCTCCAGCTTCATCCCTCCATCCCTGTCTCCCTTCTGTCTAATTGAAAATGTGTACAGCAGGAAGGACCCCTGGGAGGAAGAAAACATGTCAAAGGATAGAGGGAGGAGAGGGAAGCAGAATGCTGGGAAGTGGATGGGAGGTGAGAGAGGGCTTACATGGTGATAGCTAATGAGAGAGAAGGTTTGTGAACTGAGGGAGCCAAGAGCCCTGGTTAGGTCTTGCCCCAGTCTACTCTCACTGGAAACTCAGCGGCTGCTCTCCTGCTCCTGCTCCACTTAGCTGTAAATGTAATTAAGAGGCTGCTCATCAGAGCCTCAACAGAGGATGCTACACGCCTTAGCGCACCAGAGAGCCTCGCCTCCCATCTTGTTTCTGTCTCTCGCTCTCCCTCTCTGTGTATGTGTACCACCCTCTTACTCTCCAAAGTGCAGCACATAGCCTTGTACACCTCCTAATGAGTTTGGCAAATAGAGGTGTAGAATAGCATGCAAATCTGGACCCTCTACCAATTAATTTACAGAATCCAAGTGAAAAATTAGGAAGCCAAAACGTTCTGCAATTATCAGCCTGGTTTTTTTTCGTGTGGGTTTAGAAATAATTTTAAACAGTAGCTAGAACAAAACGTATTTCACACTTGAGAAACCAAGGCATAAAGGAGACACTGATGGGAACGGGAGAGCAAAGATGAAGCGAGTAGAGAATGTGTGATTTTTGGTACGGTGTGTGTCCAATTTCCAAAAGATCCCACCTGCCACAGGCAAAGCTCACCTGGGAATTCCTGTCCACATTGGGGGTACGCAAACAAGCGAGAGCGCGCGCGCACACACACAAACAGACACTTATGAACAAACTAAGAGGTGTCCAAGAAAACAGAAAACACACAGGTGTGCCTCACCGTCTGTCCACTGCACCATCTACTCCCACTTGCTCCCTCAATAACCAATAGTACACACACACACACACACACACACACGTATGAAGATGCATTCATACATATACATCACACAAACACGGTTACATTCAGATACACTCATAATAGATTTCTATACACATATCACACACACACACACACGTACACACACACACACACACACACACACACACACACACACACATACACATACACAGGCACACAGGCACAGCTGAAGCATGGTCCCAGATGGTGTTTCCGTGTGTGTGTAGCCTTGGGATCCGTGAGGATGCTGGAGACATCTGCTCCACAGGGCCTAGAAGAGGGGTGGGGGGAGGTTAGTGGAGGCAAACAAAACCTCCATGATTTCATATTAGTTCCGATGATTGTGAAATTTTTTCTGAGACACCAGAGACTTGTGGTGGTGGGGGCCTTGTTTGGTGCTTTGAGTTAAATGTTACAGGCCCCTGGAGGAGCACGGCTGGATGTACATATGTGCTTTAAATCACTGGAGAGGAGAGAATTCCCTGACTTTGCTTCACTTGTTTAAGCCACTATCTCCTGTCTTTTCCAAGTGTGTGTGTGTGTGTGTGTGCGTGTGTGTCTCTGCCTCTGTGTGTGCTTCAGAGGCGCATCTGGTGGCAGGCCTGTTAGTGCAAAGAGACAGAAGGGTCATCATGGGAGCGCTTGATTGGTTGCCAGTGAAATACTAAGGCTTTGCCAGGAGAGGAAACAGTGCAGTTGTGGCACACACACACACACAAAGACATACACATACTCTCACACATAAACCAAATCAGACCATTGCAGACTTTCTGAAAAATGTCCCTTAATGTTACCTCAGTGTATTCTGTTGTCAGTCTTCATCTGATCTTCTGTGTTTTCTGGCTCAGATTTTTATACCTGCCTTTTTGAGGTTAACTTCCAGATGAAAAGCACATAACCACCTCTTCGACTCCATAACTCTTTCATCTATATGGTTCTGATTTATTCTAAATCTAATTCTTCCTCAGTTCTCCCCTCTAGGTGCCTTTCCTTGTTTAGGTCTCTGTAGACTGCTCTTATTTCCAGTGACAGTGTCATAGCAATCACTGCTAACGATTGGTGTCAGAAGTGGGATCGGGGTTGTGTTCATGCTTGGAATTTGTCTGACAGTACAATACGCCCCCAGACTCCCGCTAAAGCGGGGGGAGGAAGAAAAAAAATGAAATATATGTCTGCTAAAGACATAAATGGTTCACACATATTCACTCCCACCTGCTTGAGACTTAACTCTTTCACACAGGGAGGGATGGTTTTACACGCCCCCACACTCCCATAGACTTTCACACGTCTCCAGCTGGAGAACTGAGGAGGAATCGTATTTAATGCCTTTTTTGATGCGGAGGGGCCACAGAAATAGACTACAAAACAACAGTCTATAAAAAGTTACAAAATCAAAGCATTATCACATTACTCACTCAGGAAGATTAGAAGAAAACTTGCTGAGGAAGAGACTGTGTGAGTGTGTGTTGTTTCATCAGTTAAATGCGGTGGTGTGGTGCTACGGGCCTATTAGTTTTTTTTGTGATGGAACATGTGCTTTTGCTTTCGAGTGTGTTTAGACATCGTGTGCGTGAGTGTGTGCGAGCGAAAGATAATAACCATATTTAACATCTTATGACATTCCAATTTCATACATGTCGTCAGAGCAACGCACTGAAAAGCAAGACACTACTGCATTTTTCACAGGTTCTGCTTTGCTCCCTCGCTCCCTCGCATATTTTCATGTCTCCCACGTTCTTCTCGCCTCCTTCTCTCACTCTCTCTCTCTCCCTCTGTCTGCTCTCTCCGTCCGTCTGCTTGTCTTTCGCACTCAACAGCTGCCGTGTTCATACTGTACAGTGTGCTATTTCTGAATGAAGCCTTCTTCTCATGCAGCGAGCCCGTGAGCTTCACTGAAGCCCAACCACAATTAGCTGACTGTGGCTGTATGGTGGCCATACTCATAGACAGAGACAGAGACTGGAGTTGGCACCTTAAAGAGAAGAGAGGAATGGAGAAACAGAGATGCGACAGAAAAAAACATACAGTTGCACATTAGAGTTTATAATAGCTACAGATGTGCTTTGGCTCTGAAACAAAGAACAAATTCAGATTGGCTTGTGCAGTTTTTCATCTTTTTTATTTAGAAGACACAGACTCAGGCTATGATTGATTGCTCATGGGAACCGTATAGTGTTATTCTGAATAACAGATTACAGATTAAGGGCAGCAAAAACAATCAAAATGTGTTAGGTTTCAATGATCGACAAATTGATTCTGTCGGAAGTGAATGACCATCAACCAAGGATAGGAAGCAATGCACTGCCATCAACCAGTAAAGAAATTAAAACAATCTAATCATAAACTCATGATTGTTCAAGTCCCCTTTAATAAGAATGAAAGACATAATCTTTTTTTATAGTGTAGCCAATTAAATAAGCAGCATTTTATTGATTAAAACCACCTTTCTCTTTTCCTCCCCCTCCCCCCTATTTTTTTTTTTTTTTTTTTGTTGATCCCATTTTTTTTCGCCAGGACTGTCCTCGCCTGGTTCACTTAAGAAGCCGGGGAAGTTTGATTTCAACGCCCTGACTTCCCAGACGAGGTCCCCCCGCATGGCGTTCACACACCACCCGCTGCCCGTGCTGGCAGGAGTGAGACCAGGTGAGAGCCCTGCCATGAACCCAACAACCCCAACCTCCCCACTTTTATAATCTGAAAAAGAGAGAGAAGGAAAGGGAGTGTCAAACTTGGTCCTAGATTTGCCATATATTTATTCCTTAAAAACGTCCCTGGAAACAAACAAAAAATTCGGCAGTCGAGTGCCCGAATATGAAAATGCTAAACGTACTTGCTGAGAAAGCAATACCAAACTTTCCAGTTCCACAGTTGCAACTGAGAAGCAATATGCCTGCAGAGTTTCACCTGTTCAGTGTTACTGCTATCATCATGGCTTGGCATAAATTTCTCTCTCTCTTTCAGCATCTCTCCATCCATCCATTTACCACCATCTCTGTGCCTGTGTTTGTATTAATATCGTCATTGCATGGTACCATTGCTGCATCCATTCTTTTGTGATTGATTTGTCTTACATCTTTACTGCTTTGTGCATTTGTTGGAATGTTCTTTTAGAAGTCAGTTCTTGCATTTTAACTGACAAAACTGTTTATTTTGATGTAATGAACTCAAGGGGTTGTATTAACTTACCAGATGGAGCTATCAACTTAGTTTAATTTATGCTATATGAAGACCAAACACTTTATGTCCAGTGCATGAGTGCAGAATTGTATCTCTAAATGGTCAAAACAGCTGCTGCACCAAGAAACTAAATCCCAATGACAAACTGTCTGAAGTTTAAATAAACCATCTTTATCAAAAAGGCAAGAACAAGACAACAGAGGTATTTGGTTTGTTGCTTTGCCACAGTGTACCTATATACCTGAATATAGAGCAAATACAGGTATGAGAAAGAAGAAGTAGCAGAGATTCATACAGAATTCAAACCCATGCAGTTGCAGATACAATTCATTGTGTAACCTCCAGTGTTACCAAGTTCTTGTTCCACCAGAGTCACTGAGGACAAGTTGTCCTCATAAGAGTGTTTTGGTCCTATAGGATAACCGACATGGTTTCTCCATCTCCAGTCTGAGAATTCCCAAAGTCTTGAGGATCTCAAGTTTGCCAACAAGTCCCTGTAGGCTGGTCTCACTATTCAGGAGGAATAAATATGTCCTCCTCGCTATAGCTCTCCTTCTCATTCCATTTGTCTCTCAAAGGGATGGTTTGGTCCACAGCCAAACACGGCCTACCATCTAAAGGTCATTTGGACTCATTGCCCTCCATGTTGAAACGTATTGAATTTTACTTGCGGAGCTCCCAGCAGTATATTTAGAAAATTCAGCACAGGCCGGATCTTGCACCATTAAGCCGTGTTGTTTATCTGCACAGAGCAGTCCTGTCCTGAACCCCCCCCTCGAGAACCCAAAACACCAGATTGAATTTTGCTTTTGAGTTGATTTCAGAAAATTACCTCACCAGTTTTGTTGTGCGAGTTTAAGAGGTGTGAGGGACCAGCACAGGTTTCTTTGTTCACCGACTAACTTCTCACACTCTTCAAACCGAGTGTGTGGACAGTTGGCTAAGAGGTTTTCATGTAATAGAGAGGCTGTAATGAGACGATGTTTAGAGATTGTGTATGGGTGCATTTCAGCATGTACTCACACACACACATGCGTGCATGTGTAAATTTACACTCTTGCGGGGGACTCTCTGTTCTAAAATGGCTGCCATCCAAATGGAATGTCCCTCGGAGGCCTTGGTTCTATAAAGAGACTGGAGGATGATGGGAAGGAAGAAGAGCGAGAGAGAGATGAAAAGAAAAAGGGGGCTAGACACAGAGAGGGGGAAGACACAGTTAGCAATCATGGCTTGCCTTGGATAGACTGGAGCTGTTGATTCTCGTTGTATAGGTCTAGTGAGTGCTGGTGTGAGGACTGGATGGTTTATGTCCTGTTTTTGGCTCAGGGCTGATGTGGAGAGCTGCCAGGTTGACAATACTAGTCCGGAGAGGCCGCCATTGTGGCAGCAAGTAGACACACACATACACCAATATTTGTACAGACACATCAAAGCAATAAAGACGTAGCATCACCTTTGTACAGACAGAAAACAAAAACATATAACCAGAACCATTAGACATTGAAAATTCGCTCAACTACACACACACACAAAAACACCAGACCACCAATAAAGAAAAACTTAAAAGTTTGAACAAACAGACACTTGTGTATGGTGTATACACAAGAGATTGTAGGTGACAGACATAATCACAGATGCTTGTTCGCCAGGCTCCCCTCACCTAGCAGCTTGCCTCTTTAGTTTGGTGAGCCAAATTGCCAAAGCCTTAGAATCTCAGCAGACAGGACAGACATTGGAGCTGTGTGTGTGTGTGTGTGTGTGTGTGTGTGTGTGTATGTTTGGCTGGCTGGCTGGCTGATTAATGTCTCTGGGAGGCGTTTTGTGGTCGGCTGGGAGCGGAGGGTACATTCTCTCTCAAGCTTCAAACTACAAGGCAGAACCACACAGCAAGGATTTGCTGCTGATTGATTATACATCACCGACAAGCAATAAAACAAAAGTGGGAAAAATCCTGTGTGTGTGTGGTTGTGTGTTTGAGGGAGAAATGGACAAGGAGCATTCGGCAGAAAATACTGTAACACATTCTAGCTTGTATGGGACTGTGAATGTGTGTGTGCATTTGTGGCGATGCCAGGCCAGAGAGGTACAGAGAAAGCTAGTGGGCTGATTTACAAAATGATTGAGACCAGATGTTGCCCACTAGCCGAGGATAATGCCAGTCATTTGTAAGCAGAAGCAGCTTCAGTCAGTCACACGAGAATGTCACAGCTATTTTCTGCATTATAACAATAACAGGCCTAAGCAGCAATGTGGTCCCTGATGCCAGCTGTGTTGGTGCTTAGTTAAAACATATGCATGTCTTATATACTGTCATAGGTGTGCATGTTAATGTACTGAATGTCACAGTGTATGTAGTCTTATATATACCTAATAAGTGTGCTGTATGTGAATGAGCTGAGCCTCATTGAATTTATTCACGCTCTTGGTCTGTCTTACATCTTCTCCTCACTTTTCTCCTCCTCTTCTGCTTTCCCTTTTCCGGTTTTTACTTTTTCCTCCCCAGGGAGTCCCCGTGCCTCAGCCTCAGCTCTGCACTTCCCCTCCTCCTCAATCATTCAGCAGTCCAGCCCATACTTCACCCACCCCACCATACGCTACCATCACCACCAGGACCCGCTTAAGGAGTTCGTGCAGTTTGTGTGCACCGACGGCACAGGACAGCCCAGCGCACAGGTAAGTGATCTGTGGGCTCAAAGAAAGAGGACTTGAAAGTGGGACAGTGTGCGATGGAAACTGACATAACAGAAAAAGTTAGAATTCAGTGGATTTTTGTGGAATCTACTGAAGAAAAGAAGATTTGAGAATTACTTCTACGTGATTTTATATATTTTTTATAAACAAGTGCAACAAGGTCAAGTGAGTCTAGAAAAGAGAATAGATCTTTATGAGGTGAAGCAACTTCACCATGGAGGAGGAAAATAGCTTTAGGGAAAATGAATTGACATGAGGAGGCAGCCAGATGTGCTTAAAACATCAATTAAAAACTCAGCTGGACAAAGGAGCCAAAACCATTTTGACTCGTCACATGTTCATATGAGGTAAGAGGTGATCTTACCTGTCAGGTGTGTTCAAGAAGAAAATGTTTTTAGGCAGATGGGGCTTTAGGGGAGGGAGAGTACCTAGAGGGAAGTAAGGCTGCAAACAGAGAGGCCTGTATTGGATTTGTAGACAGACCGATATCAGCAGTGTTTGGTGAGTTGGTTATTCAGGACAGAACCTGAAGCAGACTCCTGCTGCTGGAGACTGATGTGTTGTTGTTAACAAGCCACTTTCATTCTCAGTAATGTTCCTTTGCTCTCAATTGTGGTGTTGGGGCACATCTCAGCCAGTCTTTTCATTTCCTCTGCACAATACATTTTGGAGGATATATACAGTTATATTACACTAACATACTATGACAAAAAAGTTAGTAAAACACTCCAGGTGTCAGATGAAGCTGAGCAAGAAACTGTGCAAGCTAATGAGGCACAGAGGGGAGACCTCCTGGGACACTTTGTTGAGCTGTCATGGGCCTAATTCAGAGAAACACCAGTGCAATGAGGTGCCCCTTTAATAACCCCAATAACAAGCCTGCACTCATCCTTAAAGCTAGAGTTTCCAAACATGAAAACGTAGGCACATTATGCAGCTGACTGTCAGCTGGCCTTCTTGGGATATTTCAGAACTTTTTGGACCCTTGTAGTAAGATTCTCGGTGCTGGAAAAAATAAAAACTGTAAACCTCTACTGTAAACTTGGCCTTCTGAGCAACTTTGAAGCCACTTATCAAACCCCTTATTCATTCCCTTTGTCCTCATCACTCCACCCACCAAACACAGAGTAAAATCTTTAACACATAATACTGCACACTTTCACACACGGAGACCCTTTTTTACATTGCTGATTTTTAAAAGTCTTACATTGCACTATAGCAACGCTCCTTATGACAGCTCAGTATTTCTTTCCCCCCATGTGTGACAATGTTTTTCACTTTTCCTCTTCTTATTGACCTCTCTACTTTTGTCCAGACTGTCTGATATTTTTGTGTTTTTATTTCAAAGCTGTGTGTTTGGGGATCTCTTTTTTCCCTGCATGAAAGAGCGTGCGGACAACTTTTGTGCATGCTGTTAATTTCTCTAAATATGAGTGTCTTACCCTCACATGGGACTGTGTGTGTGTGTTCTGGGGGGGGTGTGCGGTGTGTGTGTGTGTGTGTGTGTGTCTGACTCCCTGCTGTGCACTGTATATTCTTGGGGTGTGTCCCTCTCACCCTGTCTGTATGGTCCGTCTGCAGCCTAATGGAGGTGGCCAGAGCAAAATGCCGGGCTCCTTCCTGCTGCCTCCGCCACCCCCGGTGGCACGCCCTGTGCCCCTCCCCATGCCCGACTCTAAAACCATCAGCACGCCCACTGACGGCGGACTCAGCTCACCCGCATCTCCGTGTAAGTCACCCCCCACTCCCACTCCCCTCCACAAAACCCCCATTACTGCCCCCAGTCTCCCCACAGACTTCTTACAGAGGCCAGTCCAAATCAGTGTTAGACTGATTAGCTTTTAGCTGGTGGCTACATCAAGTCTGTGCTAGAACGTAGTCATTATAGAAACCTTGGATGTATTTGCAGTGTAGCTACACAATGACAACTGCATAGTTAAGCTGGTTGTCTGCTTCCAGTGAGGATGCAGTCAGTTCAGTCCAACACTCAGCAGCCCTGGAGGCTTCACTACTATTTCATCCATCACCTTATGAACTGTACGCCACAGTACTGTACTGTACTGTACCGGCAAGATCAATTCTGACGAGGCAGAAGCCACGCCTTTGCCAAACCAGAGAACCTCTTTCAAGCTCTTCTTTATCTCTTGCTCTCACTTGCTCTGAACTTCAGTCTCCTTTTCTCTCTTCGTATCTTTGCAAGCCTCTTTCCTCCTCCCTCCTCAAAATCTTTTGACTCTCTTTTTCTCTCTTTCTCTGGTGTTGGGTTTCCTGCTAGCACCACGAGAGGCAGTATAGCCTCTCTCCCTTCTTTTTGATGTGTTATGCAGTTTGGGGGGAGCAGAGCAGTGCAGGGCCCTATGCACGTTGCCTCTGTAGCCGAAAAGCTTTGATCAGTGCAGACTTTGCATGTCTGTGATAGCGGGCAATACAATCTACCCCCTTCTCTCATTTCGTTTTTGCTTTGTTCTTTTCTTTATTTGATATATTCTCATATCCTCCTTTCTTTGTTTCTTTTCCTTTATTTCTCTTTTTTCTTTTTAAAGGGAGCAAAATTAGGGCAGTTGGCGTGGACTCCAAAAAAAACATCATGCCCCACTTTACTCACCCAATCCCCTCGCCGCTTTCACACAAATCTCACAACAATTAAAAATTGAGAACAACAAAAAACATGAAAATCACAGTATAACAAGAACAACCCAGTCTCTCTAAACATGAATGATAAAATATAATCAAACCTGTCTAATTAGCATTATATACTGGGGAAGTGGGAGAGAGGAGTGTCATCAGGGAGTGGTGAGGCTTTGGTTGGTTCCACTGAGACAGGTGCAGTGCGAGAGTCGGGCCACGGGAGAGGCACACCAAAAGGGGGCACTGGACGGAGCAACCTCGGCACCTTCTCCTCCTTTTGTTTTAACTTTTTCTCCTCTTCCTGTCCTCTCAACCTTTCCTCCCCTCCCCCTTCCAACTCTCTCAGATTAACGTGTCACTTTTTTATTTATTTATATCTATATAAATAAAGATCGCAATTTCCGTCTCTTTTCTCATTCCAGTGACTGTTATCACTGCATTTTTCCCCCCTTTCTAATTTTGTCTCTGATTCTCAAGATATCGTAATTACAGTCATGAGGAAAACACACACACACACACAAACATGCATATGATACAAGCTCACCCTCACTCATGCATCAGTTTCCAGCCCTTTCACTGTCACTCCCCAACACATCCCCATCCCCTCAACCTCACTCAAGTCATGCACAGCTAAAGTTCGACTACAGCCGCCATGTTGGAGTCCAGTGAGAACAACTGCCCTAAATTTGATCCTGTGGCATCACTGAGTGATGTCACTTTGTAGGCAAGATGCTCCTCGTAGCCTGTTAAATTTAAATAGAGCACTAGTCATGATTAGAGTTCCTCCATTGGTCCACAATAACTGTAAGTCCTCAGTGGTTTTCTATGATTACGATGGCTTTTTACCAAGGAGCACCTGTGAACAATAGCACACTTGTTTGAGGGAAGTAACTTCTTCATGTTAGAGCTAATCATTAGACACTGTACATCTCCTTGTTTACCACTGATTAAATGGCCAAGTGAAGGAAAGTAACAAAGAATCTGCCTGCAACATGAACAAATTCACTCATGTGACTAATAGGTCATCAGTACCCCTGATCCAGTAATTAATTGACAGTGATACACAGACCTGCAGTGAGTTAATATTATAATAAAATATATAGAAAGTCTAGATGAGAGCATCAAAAACTACTATAAGCTCAGTGTGTATGCGTGTGTCTATAAAAGCATGTACACACTTGTCTCTCTCTTTATAGCATACTCCACGCCAGGCTCAACAGCTCCCAACCGGTTTGTCGGCATCGGAACACGGGACAACTTTCTGAATATCCCCCAGCAGACTCAGGTACCCCACCAACCTCCCTCATTTAATTGACATCCACCCATCCTCCTCCTCCTCTGTTTAAATGTCTCCTCTTCTTTGTTCCCCTCATTACTGACTGCAAGCATGACTGCACAGTGCTGTATGCAGATGCAACTCCCCACCACAATGTTAATCCAGACATGTTTGGGTTCACAGGGTCAAACATGCCATTCAGAGCAAAGGCAGTGGTAGAGAGGCAATGCTCAGATAATGGCTCTACATTTAATGATTCAGCCCTCGGCACCAGTGAGCAACTCTATCAATATTTTTGGACTTTTAAAAGTTGAGATGACACAGGAAGCCATCCATAACTGTTACCAACATCAATTAGCTAAATCAGGACTTTAGTATTTTGAGTCCCAACTAAGGTTGGACTTCTGAGGGTTTTTTCCATAATTATCACACAGAGTCGTCATCAGCAGATACAATTCGCTCAGTTATTAGCTTTTTTGCTTATTAGTCTAACTTACCAGGCTCGGTGATAAATAGATGGAACGCCCCTTTCTTTCCCAACTTCTATGAGTTCTGCTCTAAAGCCAACACTATACCAATGACTTCATGAACTTGAGAGGGTGTAAAGTTGAGGTAGTTGTCCCTCATTGAATTGACACATGGCAGTGGACTAAGTAAAAAAATGAGCTCTTTAAATAAACAGCATTGTCAGATAGACATCCAAAAGAGACATTGTAAATTCTGAGTTGTCTGTTATTGTGATTTGGTTGGGCAGAAGAGGGTTTTTGCGGAAATATTGTTAAATCTTTCAAGACCTAGATTCTGGGAGAGGCTCGTAATTGAAGGCTTCAGGCTGCAGGTTCGGCCCTTTGCTGCGTGTTTTATAAAGGCTATAATAACTAAATCTGTATGAACTCAGATTTAAAAACAATTAACTAGTGAACTTTTTTTGTGTTTTTTTTGTTTGGATGTAAGAGATTAAGAATAACGGTTTCAAATGAGATAGAATCAATTTCAGGTACAGGGTTGATTCATGAGGTGGTGTGGACAATCGCTGCTCCCTCGCATCCTGGGCTTCAAGGAATGTGAGAGTTAATATGAGTGGGGGGGTGTTGATTCATTAAGACTCATTCATCTTCATGTAAACAGGTTCCAGTTATGTAGAATAAATCAAGGTAATGATCCATTATCAAATCCTGACTAATGAGAACTAAGATAACATTGATTAAATATTCCACATGTAATAGTCCTATTTAGTGGTTCTCCTGTAGATGTTGTCTTCATAAGATACACTAGTTGAACTAGAGTGAAATTAACTGAGTAGCAAAACATCACAAAACAGAAAATTCTTACTGCAACACGTCAGCCCGCCCCTGGAAAATGCTAGTAAGTCGACCTTGAGTTGGGATAGTGTTGCCAAACTAATATTTCCAAAGACATTTACGAGCTTATACCAGTTTTAGAGCCTTTTAAAACTTAAAAAATGTGGAGGTTGTTGGAGTTGACATTGTGCTTGTCCACATGTTACACATTGCCATCAAATAAAAGCTTTATTATAATGGACAGGGTAAAAAATGATGTAGCATAGAGCAATTGTCGATCATTCATTTGTAAATGTTCCCACCTACACTGACACAAAGTGTTGCCCATGTATCAAGGCCTTTAGTTTGAGTATTGGTTTACAGTTTCAGCACCACAGTAGTTTCCCTACAGAGAAAAGTAAGCGGTGCCAGTTAGTTTCAGCTCCAGCAGTGTTGATTTATCTCCGCTCGGCCCCACAGTGTGTGCTCGTGCAGCGTGTGCTCGTGCAGCGTGTGAGGCCAGTAGTGCACTACATTGTGGTTTCAGCTTTGGCTGCGCTCTGCCACTGGGCTGCAGTGTCTTGGGCCTCCTCCATCACCAACACAACTTTTCTCATTAGGGGCTAACCGCACCTGCCTGCAGCCAACTCGGCTCTCCTGTCCTCCCCACACATGGAAACAATCTGCATTCCTGCTCCGCACAGCTTTGCGCGGCTGCCACCGCCCCACCACCATGCATCAGCAGCCCACCCTCTCTCCCCTTCTCCCTCCTCCTGCTGCTCCTTCTAGTATTTTCAAGCTCCCCACCTGCACCACTCTCCCACAGATGTAGCCCTGGCACTGGGTGGACATCTACACATCATCCAAATGTGTGTCAGTGCCTATGCACACACGCACACACACTCTTCAACTCTGTGCCAGAACTCTTGCCCCCCATTTTCTCCCCTAAAAAACAACAGGGCTTTTACAACAGTGTGCATCTGTTCAGAGCACTTATTATCTCCTGTGATTGCTTATCGAATATTATTGAAAAATGTCAACGTTGAACACATCTGCCGGGTTTGCGCCACGCACAGCAAGAACCTGGGCACTGGTATTGACTGCTCCCAGTTAGCTGAGCCTAGTAGGTCAGTAACAGCCTTGGCCAGAGTGAGTAACAGAGGTCTCTGCCTTTCCTGCTGTTCTCTGGCATATGGAGAGGTGCAGACGATGGTCCTGCCAGCCCGCCTCGCCGCCTGCTAGCCAACTAGCCAAGACAGAGGGAGAGAGTCTTCTTAGTGCAGAGAAAAGCTGGACTGAGGAGCTCTCTAGTGGTGAGACCTCAGCTCTGCAGGAGGAGCAAGGGAGATAGGGGAGCGTGTATGAAAAAAGTACAAGGGACTGACAGAAAGGGATGGAAAAAAGCGAGAGGGAGTTAGTCGAAGCTCGCTGCACTCCACAGTCACGTCCCGGCTGTCTGGTTGCCCGCAGCAACCAGACATGATGTCATAGGCAGTTGAACTTGGACTTGGAGGGGGGGTTTGCGAGAGGGGGGGTCACTTTCCACTGCCAAGGATTACATTGGGAGAGCTGGAGTGGGAGAGGAAAAGACAGAGAGAAGGGGGTTAAGGGAAGTTGGAGCCAGGAGGAGGAGTTAACTACAAACGGTAAAGAATCATGGGTAGGAAAGCAGGGGGGGGGGGGCAGAGGTGGTAGAGGATAAACTGAGGTTGACGGGGGTTAAAGCTTCCTCTGAGTTTGCTCGAATGAGGGGGACAACAGAGCGTTTGCTGTTGAAGATGGGGTGATTCGCAGGCTCTCCCCGGGGCCGAGGCCTGTGGAATGTCAGACGCAGCCAGAACAGCTCCGCCTGTGCCAAAGCCTCCACTCTGCCCTCTTATCAAACTGAGAAACCGGATCCCGAGAGGAGCTGCCCTCAATAGCTCCACAGTGTAGCCTGAGACCACTAGGAACCGCAGAGCACAGATATATTAGGAGGATCACTTTACATGTAAACTGGTAGCACATGACAGAGCAGTCGTAGTTTTGTGTTTGCTCACTGCAAAGCCGTTTACACAGATACACAAAAAGGGCCGCTCTCATGCTATTTGTAGGTCTGTAACAACACAAGTGTTTTTATTGGGCGAAAAGCCGGAGTCAGCCCTCCTAATAGCAGCAAGTAGTCAAGTTGAGGTAGTTATTTCTTCCGACAATGTGTGAGACAGCCGAGTTCAGCAAGTACATGTGGGCAAAAAAGGAGGTGTAGGTTGCCACCTAGTGGATGAAGCATAAACTCTTTGTTAGTGCTTGCACATGCATTCTAGTTGGAGGCCTAAGGAGGAGAAATTTTCCAGTAATTCCGATTTTTTTAAAATTAGAGCAGTGTTAAACAATACTTGTGTAGAAGACGTTTTCTTTTTTTCTTCTGGTTCCTGTCCTATTAATCAGCATGCACCCAGAGGTGTTGTGTTCTTTCCTGTATTTTCCACTCCAGCAGTTCAAGGCTGGATCTTTTTGTAAATCTGCTGATGTTGTGTAATAACTAATTTCCTTTTTTCTTATTTCTTCCACAGTCCTGGTTCCTCTGACAAGGCCTCTCTGAAATCAACAACTAAAATTGTGTCATGAAAATTGGAAATTTGAGAAACAAACACATCACTGCTGATTTAAGAACAGACTGCTGACACTAAAAAGGTCCTTCTCTCTCGCCAACACTATTCAAAGTACTACTACAGAACCCCGAAAAATAAAACCCCACGCTGTCCCCCAAATCCAACACGATTTGAACAGGAATGTTCGTACCCCTACGTCCAGAAGACTTCAATGACATTGGGTGGACAGCCTCAGAATGCAAGGAGGAGGAAGAGGAGGAAGATGAGGAACTGTCTCACACACCACGAAATGTCAGAAAAGAAACGCAATATGGTAACCTGACATATGACCAATTATACATGTTTTTTTTATTTTGTCGTCTCCACAATGAAACTCCATGCATTGGCTGGGAGATCCAAACAAGAAAAATTAGTGGTAAATGATGAAGTCAGATGTGCACGTTTGAAAAGATTTCCACCCAGATTGCACGGCTCCATTTCTTCGTTTTTCTCCACCCCCCGTCTCCTCCAGGGCCACACGGTCAACACCCAACTCACATCCCCCTCCCACCTCACCTGGAGCTCAGTGCTGCTCAGGGTCCAGACCTAAACCACAGCCCCACGTGCCTGCGTGCGTCACCACCACTCTGCCGCTTCATTCGCTCAGCCCTGAGCCTCTTTCATTTCTGATTGGCCAATCATGGTGACACCATCCAATGGTGTGACATATATGCACTAAGTGGCTGGTCTTTGTTTACCTGTCAAATATCAGGGGCGTCCTGCTGTGGGAGAAGTGATAGCCGTGAGGCGAGTGCGAGCGAGTGAACACACGACAGACAGTCATAACACTAACTCTACATGTGCTCTTTCGTCCCCTCACCTATGCACTATTAGTTTTTAATAAGGGATGAACAGTATTGCACATCAATGGTCAGATGAGCGATTAGAGAGGTAAATGGAGGCTGGTCGCCACTGCAGGAACGTGGCTTTGCTGACACTTGAGTCTCGGCCCTGAAACACACAACACACACACACACACACACACACACACACACACACACACACACACACACACATGCAAAGACGCTCTCTCACAGGTACACTTGCTTACAGTACAATCAGACAAAATTCTACAGAATAGTCTGTCTCACAACCACTCACAATATCGTCTTGTTTTTAATCATACAAGCAGATTTGGATTTGCAGGAATGCACAGCATTAACTTCATATTATTAGCTTTAATTTTGTGTTGTGGATGTTTTCTTTCAAACCTTTTTTTTTTGACAGATTTGGTTTTGGTTTTGTCTCACTTGGATTGTTTTTAACCTTCTCTGCATGTAAAAATTTATTTTTCTTTAGTTTGCAGTAAGACATTAAGTATCATGCTATTACAGCTTCACAGATTTCAACAAAACAGTTTCTCAAATCTCTCACGTATGGACAGCACTGTAGCATCAGCTCATCACATGCATCCCTTGCATTGCTTTGCCCGGTTTCCCCCCTAGTCCAGTCACAGGTACACCCAGAGGAAAACACACACACACACACACATAAAATGCACACTAATACCACCAACAACCTGACATAAACTAATAAAGGGAAGCCTTTATATTTGGTTCTCCAAACTGCCTTTGTTAATGGTTTTTCATTTACTTAAGATTTGTCTTTTTAATTTGAGATATCTTTTTCTATGTAAATGTTCACATTGAAATTTCTCTCGGTATTATTTTCATCATGACACAACCCGACAAAAGCCGACCTCACAAAATAACTGGACTGCCCAGCTGTTGGTTCTGTTTTGCAGGGATAGTAAACAGGGCTGAGACCCCGTTCTCAGCCTCTCTAGTAACATTAGCTCTATGTACTAAAACCTTATATCAAGACTATAACATTATATGAAAGTGCCTCTGTATTCCCTTCATGCAATTAGTAATAAACTTGACTTCAGGTTCTCTTCCCACATATAAGCTAAAGCTACAGGGAATGGTAGCGCTGGTGCATGTGGAAACCATTGGCCTAGAACAGATCTTTATAGAGGACTGCAAACTTTTTTTTGTAAAGACAGAGAGAGAGATCTTATACATATATATTTATGATATATGCTCCTTTTTAACTTTTACTACATGAGCTTGTTGGCAGTCTAGTTATTTTCTGAACTTTCACCTCCCCCACACAACTTGTTTTCAGTAACATCACCTTACTGTTACCAGTACGAATCGAACGACACACACGCCACCGCCATCTGCAGCGCAGCATCATAATACCTAGATGAACATGTCAAAAATCGACAGTAGGTTTGAAGAAAAAAAAAGTGTTTGTTTTTTGATGGAAAGTATTATTATTGAAAAATATGTGTCGATTGAGCCACGTGCAATGCATTGGGTAGATCATTGTGTTTGTCTGTTAGAGATTTTTAAGAAAGCTAAGAGAAAAGTGAAAAAAAAAAAAATATTTGTTTCAAGTCCATAAGCTCCGGGACTCTAAACTAGAGGGCCATGAAAAATCCTAGTCTTTGTATGTTGGGGGTATTTGTTTTTATTTCCTTTTGTCTTTTTTTTTTTTTTTTTTTTATGTTTTATGTGTAATCATTTGTTTATAAAAATGTGGGAGGGCTGAAGGAAAAAAAATCTACACAACTTCAGATAAAAAAAATTCTCTATCATCAAATGAAAACTGGTGCTTTAACACTATAAAGTACATTCAGAATTATTATAAATGAATGGTAATGAACAAAAATAACAGACCATTTAGGAAACAGCATTATTCCTCTCTCTATTTGTATTCTTCTATTTGTATCAAGTGGGGGGAGAGGTTCCTATTCCTTAAGGTTGTGACACAAAAGGCATTTTGGTTCAACCTTTAGAAGTAAAAAACCTAAACTGTCAAGCCCTTGAAACTCTTCAGAAAACGTACCCATGCACTGCCTGAAACTCACCAGCAAAAACTAAAAGTAGTTGAATTCATTTTTTTTCACCCACATTGGCATTAAAAACATGACAAGTTCCTCCCAGTGCTTGAGGGAAATGCTTCACACCCGCAAATCTTTTTATCCCCATGATCATCTTGATATGTTCCTGAATCCAGACCTGGATAGAAGCTCCGCAGGTTGTGTTAGGACACACACGGTACAAAGACCTTTTGTCTCCTGTACACATCAGCAGAAAATCGGCAAACAAAAAAAACAGTAGCTTAAAAATTGGGCAAAGATACGAGGTCTGAACCATTTCTGAAACGGACAGCAAGGTGAGCCTCTCCCCTGTTCCACCCCCTCCTCTGTAAATGACTCTTATAGTGCTTGTGCTGTAGTGTATAGTTTCCCAGCAGTTAAAGGTTGTCCCTTAAAAGTGCCTTTTGTTCACAGAATCCATTTTGTAATCCAGATCGCCCCTTTTTTTGTCCAAATGGCTTAGAGGTAGCAGGATGCCCCTGAGTGCTGCAAGGAGGGAGAAGGTCGTTATCCATTCAGCGCTCACGGGCAACTTTTTCCTCCAGCTCGAAATGAATCCCCTCCATTGTACCTCCCCTATATCCTTCTTCCTTTTCAAAAGCCTACATATATGTATGTGTATATATATATATATATATATATATATATATATATATATATATATATTTATACACATGTGTATATATATATATATATATATATATATACACACATGTATATATATATACATATAGTACAAAAGGAAACTGGTGTGAATTAGTTCTTTACTTTTTATTGATAAATAATGACAAAAAAATTGAAAAGGCAAAAAAACTTGTTCTCGTTCAGCTCTTGCTTTTTTCTTTCCCTCTGTCTCCACTGTCTGTTTTCTCTTAGACACTGGAGTCGTCTGTAACTATGTGTCCGTCACCCTCCGTCTCTCTCTCTCTCTGTCTCTCCCCCCCCCCCCCCTCCCTCCCGCCCTCTCTGCTGTTGAAGAGGGTGAAAAAAATATTTGCCGAAAAAAACTTTTGTCTGAGCAGAATGCAGTTAGCTCACATGTTATTCTTGTCTGTATGCTTCACATTGTATTACCATACCCATCTTCTTCAGCTTCTCCATTCAACAGCTAATGTAAGTGAACAAATTACGCTGACGGGCTTTTGGGGGTGTCCTTGGGTGGGTTTGGAAGGGATGACAAGGGTTCAGGGGTTGGGATTGAAGAGGTTTACAGGGAAGACTAACGGGGTCTTGAGGGCTGGATGAACTGCTTTGGGATGTTGGAAAAGGGCTGCTTGGACTAGGATAAGAGTTTGCTCTTTTGCTTTTAGATATTTATTTTTGGCTTTGTTTTATCCCCCTTATTTGTTTCCTTTGAATTTGGATTTCTTTTCACATTTGCTATCAGGGTATGCTGTCATTGAGGCCCTCTTAGAGGACGCCTTGGACTGTAAATGAAAGCTACAAGCACCTTATGACCGGACTTGTCCTGCATGAGGCTAAAAGAGGGGGTGTCGCATTTCCAGGACATATCCCACATCCATTCAAACTTCAGTCACTTCAAGTGAATTATTATCACTAACAGCGGGATTCACACAGTGAAGACCTCACAGCAGTATTAGCCATTTACAACACACCAACCAGACCAGCTAACAGGCCAGCATGAACCTGATCCCTCAGATTTCTGAGGATTTGGGGGAAGTCCCTCCATTTTTCCCCTCTGACCCCTCATGCTGGACTCCTCCGTGTCCTTGTTCTGTCGTTTATTTTGTTCTTTATCTTCTTAAGCGTGTAAGGTTAATCGGTGTAATAGGCAGCACCCTAGGCCCCCTGACTCCCAGCTCTTCTATGCCTCTGTCTACACCCTCAGCGCAGCACCACTTCTTTGTGAGAACACCCCCAGAGCTCTAGGTGAAATGCATGTGTTAATTACAGTTTCTTTTCCATAAGAAGAAAAACAGTTTGAGAAGAGCAGCACCTGATTGAATAAAAAGGATGTTCTTGACTGTACCATCTTGCTGTGCCTTGTCTTTCTTTCTATGGACGTATGCCTACATAAAGAATCAGCTCTGCAACTGGACCATGCTCTGCAAAAATTTAATCATATAGCAGATATTGGGATATGTAAAGATCTAGTAATGTGGTTCCATAGAAACCAGTGTTGTTTGTCAATCAAACTCTTTGGTCCACATTTTAATATTTTATCAAGTGCTTAGTGGATCATCACCAACTTGTTATGGGTGTGACAATCACAAGACAAATGCTACTGACTGTGGTGACACTTTGACTTTTTATCTAGCGCCACCACCAGGCCAACATTTTCACTCATTTCTCTTACTATGTATACCTCAGGTTTTTGTGCACTCATGGACTTTAAAACAGGTTATATAAATATGATTTTAAAACAATTCAGTAATATTATTTCAATGGCACATAAGTTAAATTCTGGTGTCAGTATAAATTAAGTTTTTTTTTTTTTTATGTGTGCACAGTTTAATCCCACAACCCTATTTAAACAGTTTGACAATAATAGTTTCACACAGTGGAGCCAGATCAACAACTATATCAGTCAGGCCGAAAAAACAAGATAAGATAAAACTTTATTGATCCACACACTGAGGAAATTCAGAGAATAAAGAGAATAAAAATATATTTTAAGTTGAGTATGTATATTATATACACCTTTAACTGTAGTGGTTTGTATAGAAATGTTATAAAGTAAAGAGCAAGACATGATGATGTATTATCTTTAACAAGAGAGAAAAAACAGATAGAGATAAAACAGATGTTTTCAGATCTAATAAACTTTAATGTGTATCACAAAGAAAAACAATGTAGCCCAAATGTGTCAGATGGTAAATTCTCAGTGTGATGTCACAATACTTTATTAAAAGTGGTTGATAGGTACGTAGACAGCAATTATCACCCATTTTTCATGTGAATCTGTTTGTTGTCTGAGTTTTATAGTTATTTTTCAATAATACATTGTTTTATAAGCAAACTAGGAAGAAGACAAGTAGAGAAAACAAGTTGCTTTTATTTTGAATGTCCGCGTGTACGAGCTCCCAGATGACGTAAGTTCCGGTCTGTATTTTGTTGTGTTTTTGTTTGGTTTTCTTCAACAAACAGAAAACGTCAACACGCGGCAGCCACGTGGTTGTGTAGGTTCGTGCACTTTGTTCTAACACCCACAGATTCAGCCTCGGCGAGTCGCTTCTTCCCCTTGATGACAACAAACACCCCGCTAACTGCTAAGCTAAGCTAACGCTGAGACGACAGCCAGTTAGCTTAGCTCCCCGCTGACACAGGAGATACAGTGTCGGGCTGCTTTTCATGGTGCTCTCAGTTCAATGGGGAACTGTCTGTTTAGCCAGGGAGCGGACGACCTGTCGCTGCTGAACGAGTCGGAGGGAGGCAGTCTGCCGGGGGAGCCTCCGCCGCCCTACGAGGTGAGCAACCCGGGGCGCAGGTTCAACGCACCCCGGGGATTCAAGAGCGCGTCACCTCATTATCTCTTAACACCAATCTCCATAAAGTGTAATCATCATTAAATTATATTTAGCTGACGCTTTTATCCGGAGCGATCATCACTGAGAGCGGGTCACTGACTCGAGACTGTTGAATCTCAGTATCTAGAAAACTACAGGAAGTGCCTTTAACGTTGTGATGGGTCAAGACAAAGTGGTAAATGAGTCATGTTAGCGGTATTGGCACTCTGCTGCACAGTCAGTACCTTAATCTGACTGTATTCATAATGCAGACATCACACAAGATACATTATAAAATGTCAAACAACCATAATCACAGACTAACAACATGGTGTCATCCATCACCACACGTGGACTGGTCAGTGTCCTGTGATGGATTGTGGTGTTTTCACATTAACACTTAAAAACTGACCAAAGTCACACGATCAGTTTATTATCATTATTAATTATCAGCAGCAGAGATCTAGTGTCTGATTCAAGGCTGCTGCACACTAGAAGACGTGGGAGACCACAGACATAACGACAAGATTTAACCACTTTTTCTTCAGACCAGGAATCCTTGTATCCTCCTTTAACAAGAGCTTATTTCATATATGACGCAAGTTTTCTCTGTTCCTTCTTTTTCAGGAGCGCACCCAGCCGGTGCCAGTGTACCATCCCAACCCAGGCGAGAGTCGTCTGGCCAGCCAGCTGACCGAGGAGGAGCAGATCCGCATCGCCCAGCGCATCGGCCTCATCCAGCACCTGCCCAGAGGCATCTTCCACCTGGGCTCCGACCCCTCTGACAAGAAGGTTAAAGAGTGAGTCTTAAACAAAAACATTTGGTTTTTGCTCTTCGTCTTTATTTCCTTCATTTCATTTCCATTTCATTGTGATGGAATATAAAGGATCAGATTCATTTTAGAACCTTTTTGAATGACATCTTCAATGAAACCTCAACTGCTTAGATTAATAGGTTGTGGTCGCCTCAGCCATTTGAAACTCTATGAAATGTTCTATCAAAACACGACCGAGCCTGAAAGAAAACTAACCAAGCTCGACCCAAATCGATCAGGCTTCCTTTTTTCTGTGTCAAAACCTGATCCGAGCTCGATGTTTTCCTCAATTACAGGCTAATCTTATTTCAATTGTTTTCTTCGAACCTAATTCAGGGTTTGATGTAAGACAAAAACAAGAAGCAGTTTTGTCTTTGTGTTTTGAGATGATAAAGATTGATAACAAGTTTGTCTCTCCTGCAGGTGCGTGATCTGCATGTTGGATTTTGAGTATGGCGATCCCATCCGGTTCTTGCCCTGCCTTCACATCTACCACGTGGACTGCATTGATCCCTGGCTGATGCGCTCCTTCACCTGCCCCTCCTGCATGGAGCCGGTAGACGCAGCCCTGCTGTCCTCATATGAAACCAACTGAGCGGCCCCCTGGTGGCTGCTCCTGCCTAAAAGTAACTGCACCTTTTTATTAGCCAAAACTGTCCTGTAGCTGTTCAGACAGGTTGCCAAGGCAATGAGGCATTATGCAGATGTGTGAAGGGCGTGTTAGGATGCAGTCAGATGGGGAAAACTGTGCCATGCAGATCATTGCATAGGTCTGACTCTTTGCCTTTTAAAAGTCGGCCAAAGTGCCAAATCAAGCTAGATGAACAATATGAAAAGCTGTAACAGTAGCAAAACGTTAATGCAAAGTAACTTCACTTTTTTATGACTGTCAATGCATTTTTGATCGGTGGATTCTTATTTTAATTAAATATACATCACCACCAATGTCATTGACTTCCCCCTTTCAAGACATAAAGTGCAATATGTTCTATCAAAGGAGAGAATGCAGGACGTTTGTCTCTCACCAGAATACGAATGAGAAGATGAGTGGAAGTTAATGTGATGTTCAAATGAACCCATGGCCTTGAATGTAACTGAACACGCAGGCCTCTCTACTGGAACGTAATCAGAAAAAAACATACAAAAATCAGCATTTCAGCTTTTGAACACTTCTGAAGATGTTTCTCTTTTGGCTTTGTTGTCTCAGTATAACTGTAGCTTTGACTTTGATGCTGCTCTTATAGATGTGAATCTGTTTTGTTTGTTTTTTCCACAATGTGGATCCTGTCCTTTGTGCTTTGTCTCGGGTCTGTGCTTTTGGTTTTGTTTTAAAAAAACTTTAGTTTTCATAGTTTACAGTCAGTGACATTTGCAAAGACTCCATATGCAGTGCAGTCCCTCTCAAAGCATCTGGGGATACCCCTATCTGCCACTCTGTAGCATAGATTGTGTGTGTGTGTGTGTGTGTGTGTTTGTGTGTGTGTGTGTGTGTGTTTGTGTGTGTGTGTGTGTGTGTGTGTGTGTGTGTGTGTGTGTGTGGATTTAGTTTTGTGTCGATGGCCTTCTTACAGCAGGTGATCTATCGGTATCAGACCTGTGTCCTCTCTCTGATACTGACTGCATAAGGTAAAGCACAAACCAGCGAGCTGGTGAGAGAGAAGGACGGGTGTATCCTGAATGTGAACCATTGTTTCAGCTTTTTAAAGTTTTAGACAGTCAAAGTGACAATAAGGGGATATTACTGACTTCCTCACTCTGCTGTGCCTTTGTAGGTGGAGCTAAGCTAATTCCAGTGAAGTACAATCATTTCTGACATAACTGGTTTTTCATTCCTCAGTCTGGAGACAGATACCAGCACTGTACTGATTAACATCACTGTCAAACAGGCCGAGGGGGAAGCCACAAGTTGTGTCTGGCTGCCGTTAACAATCATTTTTGTGTTTTTAATTTATAATGTGTGCTACGAGCTCACAGGTTTTAGGGAAAACGTGATCAAAGTGGAAACCAAACTTTTACACAAGGACAACGTGCTGTTTCTTAAATATGTATTAAAGAGGTAAAAGGTCACTGAGGAGAAAGAGAATGGTTTCTTTTTATTTGGCCAAATCATATTTTCTTTTTACCTTATTCGAATGCCAGCATACATTGATTGTGACACAACATAATCACACAACATGTGGAACACTGTGTAGTGACTCCAGCTACCACAGGTGATCAAGATTAGGGCTGTGACTTACCATTCCTAACATATTGTACCATTTAACTGTACAGTAAGAACTGGACAAAACTGCATTTACAGATCAATCCTGGATATAATGTTGTATTTGACTCCATGGGTAATAAAGCTTTTCCGAATACTGACATGTTCTCCTCGCAGTTACACTCTGCCACTATCACATATGTACTAAATGTTTGTCTGTCTTCAATTTGTCACCGAGTGGATTGACAACATGAATCTACATTTGATTTTATTATCAATTGTCTAATTTGTCACACAACAAAAATGAGTGAAAGAAAGGGTACTTACGAAATGAACCATAAATAATAACTAGAATAGCACTCAGTAGAGGCCATACCACTGCCAAGGTCCAACAGTCCCCTTTAATTCAACACAATTTCACACACAATTGTCAGTTCCCTAAATGTGCCTGATTCTTCTCATCGAGATCCATAAATTATTCCGTTGGAAAATGTTGAAAAACCCTGTAGTCTCGTAATGTTAAACAAAATGAAAAGAATCCTGGATCAAAATTGAATGGGTTTTTCTCTGACACGTACCACATCCTTCCAGCAAGTTTTGTGGAAATCCATTCAGTTGTTTTTTCCAAACTTGCTAACTAACAAACCAACCAACAGACAGGGGTGAAAGCACTTCTTTGGCAGAGGTAAGAATCATTAGCACCAGTGCTCATTTAAGTGCCAGCCTGAAGAAAAGAGGGTTTAAGTAAGTAAGTGTGTGTGTGTGTGTGTGTGTGTGTGTGTGTGTGTGTGTGTGTGTGTGTGTGTGTGTGTGTGTGTGTGTGTGTGTGTGTGTGTGTGTGTGTGTGTGTGTGTGTGTGTATTTCTGTAATTGTGTGACCTCATGAACAGGGACCAATACATGACCAAGGGCCAGATGAGCAGCCGGCACATAATCGGATCCAAAAATATTAGAAATGTCAAACCAGCTGGAGGATGAACATCAGCTCTATGGAACCCATCTGACGAAGCGCAGACACCACCAGGATTTTCTTTCAACAAAATATTTTATAAAAAAAAATTACATTTACAGTATTAAGGTAATACATGTTTAACACATATTTTGTTGCAGGGAAAGACAATGTACATAGTTTAATTCTCTGTTTAAATTAAAAAAATATTGTACAGTATTTTGACAAAAAATCGGACCAGTGCAAAGTTTTGGTGGGATTGTGTATTGTCTCTAAAAAGCATAGACTCCCATGCTGACAGTAGCCAGAGCCACAAAGAGTCCCAGCACAAGCCTCAGCAGAGGGGAGATGTTCATGATGGTTCCAGGGATCTGGACAGTCGTCACTGGTTTGGAGGGTGTGGAACTGTTCTGCTGCTGGTTCCCAGTGACACTCAGAAGCTTCTGTAAATCATCAAATACCTGGAAAAGAAGAGCAAGAGGGTCGGTCAGCTGCTTGTTACTTCAACTGCAAGGCCAAAGGTTCACTTGTAAAGCTGATGTTTGTGCTTTCGGTTTACTCGCTCTGCTTTAACCATCACTTGCCCTCACCTGAATGTTCAACTCGAAGGATCTGACGGCCTCCTCCAGCACGCCGCTCCTCTGCTCCTCTGTGAAGTCCACGCTGTTCATCCGGCTGCGGTAGAGCTGCTTGAACCGGTTGGGGCTGGAGACTCCGGGGAAGGTAAAGAACGACAGACCCTCGTTGCTCTTCAGCCCCATGGACTTCTGGGCGATTCGACCCAGGACCTGGCCACCAGACAGGTCTCCGAGGTACCGGGTGTAAGCGTGGGCCAGTAGAAATTCAGGGTTTTCTTGACCAACCTGAAAAAAGGGAATACAAGTGTTATGTATATTATCAACCAGCAGACAAGAGGGGTATCTAACCCCCCAAGGAGGTTCTGTTTTCATCCGTGTTTGTTTTTTGTTAAGATAATGCAAAAACTATACTGGACGGATTATCAGGAAATTTGGTGGAAGGGTGTGATTTAGGTCAGGAAAGGTTTGTATTGATTTCTCAGAAAATAATTCATGGATCTTGATGAAAAAAGGCAGGCACATTTAGGAGACTGATATTTACAAGTTTTGGGAATGTGGTGCAGAGTCAAGTAAATATCTGAATGTAGTGAATTTAAATTTGGTTTCATTGAGGTGGAGACTTTTTAAATTTTTATTTTTTTTAGGTGTATGGTAACAAATAGCGCCAGAAATCTGTAACTACCATGTAGCTGAGAAACACAAGGTGGCCTTAACATGGCTTGTTTTAATATAAGGGGGCTGTTTGGCCTTGTCGGAGGTTCTATGTGCTCCACCGAGTGCCATTCTAGTTTAAATATGAATTAAAGAAGTGTGTGTAACATGACACAGTGAAACATACCTGTCGGAGTCTGTGGCAGTATCTTTTGGTGGCTGCAGGTACAACAATCTTTTCTCTCCAGTCCTGGCCGTAGAAGAATTCCAGGTCTTTCTCGATGGACTCCAGCCTGGCCAGTTCTGTGGGGAAGTAAATTGGTGCGACACCAGGGTGGTTGCAGTTCCTGTCCATTTCTTCCTCCAGGGCCCGGTAGATTTCGTACAGCGAGCACAGAAGGAGCTGAAGAGGAGACGGAGGAGATTTGGTGTCAGGTCAGTATGAAAAAGTGAAGTGACCATAACATTCGAGCTGCACTGTGTGTTACCTTATATTGTGCAAGGCTGACTTGTCCTCTCTGGAAGCTCAGCATCATCTCTGTGCTTTCTGCCCTGACGTGACTCTCCCTGGTCACCTCTTTGATTTGTTCAGACAAATCCCTGCAAGAGGAGATGAATCACAATCAATACAGAGAGCTCCAATGTGAAATCGAAATAAAAAACAGGTTCACTATGACCACAGGAATGATTCATTCAGTTTTTTTTTGCACGATTGACAAAAGATAGATAAGATTAAGTGAGGTGCAGCGACCGTATTTGAATGTTTGAATTACATCCCTGTACATGAAGCATAGTCTGCAAGTGCTGTTCTAGTGACCTACATTTGGACGTTGTAGGACAGTTGATCATTGTAAATATGATCAACAAATTCTTATGAAATCATTAAAACTAAATCCAGTTTGAACACTATTTGTTTTATAACATCTGTTCATTTTACCTGTCCGTCATCTGTTCTGCCTCTGTCTTCTTCTCTGTCTCCATTGTGGCCCTGAAAAACATAAAAATGTTTTTATAGAACAAAAACCATCTCCTGCAATGCTCATCAAAATCAATGCAGTGATTGAAGAGGTTTGAAACATCAACACAAGGCTGTAAGATTCAGAGTAGGTCAAAAGCAGCAAAGTAAATTTTTACAAAGTTTTGTAAAGTTTTTGTAAAGTTTTACTCACCAGTAAGTTTGACGTCCTGTAGGTTTGGTAGTTTGGGTCCACAGTGATCCACTGTTTTCTCTCAGGATGTTCTGCTCTGTGTGCCTGCTGCACAGTCCTGTCCCTGCTTTATAGCAGCCCTGCTCTGTCTCCTCCCTCCAGCAGCTGAATGAAAACAGGAACTCAAGTGACACAAACCACAGCTAAACATGATCTGGCAAGTTCAGCCAGAACAGTAGGAGGGACTGAGAGTTAACATGATGCAGCAACTCTGAGCTTGGGAAAAAAAATTGTGGCCGAGGAGGAGCAACACGGGACTCAAAGCATGAGTCAGGAAGTTTGAGTTGTGCAGGAGGGAAGAGGGCTAAACATGACAGAGCAGCTTTGGAATTCCAACCACAGGAGAGGAGGCCCCAGCTGTAAACATGACTGTGTGTTCCTGAGAAAGGAGGGAGGGAGGGCTGAAACGGTGACTCAGAGAAAAACAAACAATCTGAACCATGAGCACACAACAGCAGTTTGCACTTCATGAGGAACATGTTTATTCACATCACTAATCCGACCAAAAGAGTACAGGAAGTGAGACAGAGAAGTGTGTGGGTCGAGCTACGTGTACAAGTGGAGACTATTACACGTTAAAAGACCAAATATTCTGCGTTCCTTCAGTTATTTTTGTCCATTCTTGTTTCAATAACTCTGCTACTGATTTAATTCAATGACAGAACTTGTAGAATTATGAAAAAAAATATTAGGAAGTTTTCAAATTTGTAACCAGTGCTTGAATGTAACAAAGTACATTTACTTCATTACTACTCAAGTACATTTTCATGTATCTGTACTGAAAGTTGATTTACTTTCAGGCTTTCACTTTTACTCCACTACAAATATCAGCAAATGTCTGTATTTTTACTCCACTACAGTTTCACAATGCATTGCATAACATGTTCACATTGTTGTTCTTATATTTAGTAATATATATACTGTATATGTATATATTTAGGCCATGGGGCTTCTTATTTTAAGGAATCAATAACGAGTGAGGAACTGATCCACTGGTTCAATTAGAACAGGCAGGTGATATCAGACCCTGTGATAATCAAGTGTTTTCAGTGGCATCATGTGCAGCATTTATTCATTACTTTATTGACAGTCCGTACTATTTATATAACAGAATATACAGTAAGCCCGGTTAATGATGTAGTGGACTGCTGCATTAGGGAATAGGCTTCACTGAGCAAGTACTTCTTTTTTAAATACAATTTTGAAGCATATTTAAAAGCAAGTGCAAGTGCATTCCTCAAGTACAATGTTTTACTTGAGTAAAGTTTGTTCTATTTCTTTCTTCTAAAGTAGAAAGTTTGAGTACTTTCTCCACTGCTGTTTGAAACTATAAACTTGTATAAACTATGACTGTGTCAAATCTATTTCGAAATGGCAGCATACATCACAAATGTAGATGTAGAAGTAGTATGTCCATGAGGTCAGTTTAAAGTGAATCATAGAATAGAATCTAGACTTTTACACTCGGTCCATCCTGACGTCATGACGAATTCACGCTGGGAACTATCAGAGGACTGCGCTGATTGTATCACGTGTCTGTTTTTAATTATTATTATTACTGACTACTATACAGAATATACAATAGCAGTATATATACACAACACCTGCCTGTGGCAAGAAATACAAGTAAATGAAATACATGTATAAATAAAACTTTGAGGATCGTCAGTCCACGTGGAGGGTTCTCTTTCACGCGGGACGTAAACGAACAATTTGACGTGAACTAGCATCATGGCGGAAGAGGAGCGTGCCGGTGGTTCGCGTTCACGCCGTCAGAGATTTGTTTTAAGAAGTTTTCTGTAAACTTTGATCGGAATCAAACTTTAAATGTATCCGATCCGATCACCGACAGGAAGCAGCCGCCGCGTGTGTTTGACTCAGGTGTGTACAAACACTCAGAAACACGTGTCACTGACGCTCTGTGGAGAAATACACGACACAAACGCAACACGATGGAAAGTTGTGATCGAGTCTGTCCCGGTCCGTTCTACTGAGGATGCGTTCAAAGCTGTGGACAATGTGGGATGTTTTTTAACACTTTACCCCTGAAGCTCTTCAATGTGTCCAGTTTCCAGATTCGTCCATTAAAACTATCATGACATGTAAATATTCTGTGTTGACATGGCGATAATATATATTCCATACATGTCTAATATCTTTGCAAGACCTTTCTCTTGTGTTGTGCTTTCACATGACCAAATACAGGCAATGTCAAAGGAAATACATGCATAAGGAATATTATTTATCTTTATAAGGGGTCCTGTGCTGAGAAAAAAACGGAGAACCTGTACTTTAGATTGTTAAATAGAATTTACTTTCATTCATGACAGAGTATTAAATCCTCACATTGGGGTCAAAGCTTGCACAAACTAGAATGGCACTCAGTAGAGTTCATATTCCCTAAAGGCCCAACAGTCCCCTTATGAAACAACTTTGAAAATCATTGGATGTTTTTGGATCTGCACCAAACTCTACACACTTATTAATATTAGTCAGATTTTGTTTAAATGTTGATAAATGCTCCATCTCACAATGTTAAAAAAAGTGAGAAAACAATTCCTGGATCGACCCCCTGATCTGCACCAACTTTGAATGAGCTCCTCCCTGACCCGCACCCCATCCCTCCACCAGGTTACATGGTCGTCTGTCCAGTGGTTTCTGTGTCAACCTGCTGACTACCAGACAAACAGACGCAGGCGAAAGCATCACTTCCTTGGCAAAGTTAATAAGTGTATGGCGATGGTTCATTCATGAACAGAATAGTTGACGTGTCATTTTCTGTTAGTTCACTAATCAGGTGATCATTGCAGCTCTGCTTAATCTCAACTGGAGCTCATTCTCTCCAGCCATGTTGCACTCAGTGATGCTGCTGTCCCACTCTGCCTCCCATTGCTGACTGTATAGATGGATGGTGAAGCAGGCCTGAGCAGTTAAGAAGAAAAGAAAAAGCTGCACAAATAGGTTTTGATGGAGGAACCAAAGCCAGATGTTGAGGAACATGACATCAAGGTGAATTTCTCCTTCAGCTGCGGTTCTAAACCTGTCAACAGGATTGTAGTCTCATGTTCTGTTGCTATGACAACAGACCTTTGCAGGCATGACTGCAGACATGTAAACTCTGAACTGTGCTGCTTTATTGCAGCCTTTTGTAAGTATATGGCTGTGTGTTCATTACTATACAGTTTAGAACATGTTGTGCTATCTCTGCTGTCTGTATAATGGTGTGAATATATTCAGTTTGTTTGTTCAACTCTTTCAGGAACCAAAAGGCCCCGTCAGCAAGATGACACAACAGTCAGGTAAGAAGGATGTGTAAAGAGTAAAGGTCCGTGTGGTTATGTTGTAACTTTTATTAAAACAGCTCAGAGCAATCATGTGACTACAGTCTGCAGAGAGGGGACATTTCATTAGATAAGAGTGAGTGTATAATGGGGAAATCGTACAAATACATAGCACATTGCAGAGAAATCGTTTTATCACAATATATTTAATTGTATAAGTGATCTGTAGCATATGAATTATATCTTTGAAAAATAAGATATTGGTTTAGGCCACATTTCTGTTTTCTCACCACAATCTCCTCTGCAGGTGTTAGTGGAACTGAGCCTGATCCTTATGGAGCGGACTTCCTGTCTGCCGTTCCAGTCTGTGAGCCCCATGACAGATGGAGGGAGAGGGGAGGAAGAGGAGGAGAGGTGAGAGAACATAAAAGATGAGGTCTGACAAACTTTGGATGGAAACTGATGTTTGTTAAAACTTTATCCAAAGTCATTGATCTTTCATTTTTAGCCTCAAGATTATTATAGAATCCAACAACTGCTGATTGTCAAGGGCTGATATTGATATGATGGAGTAAAACAAATTCTGATACAGATATTTTGATCCATAAATATATTAAAAAACATTTGGCAATGATTTGTAAGATGTTGTTATCCACCCCTTAGGAAAAGGCAATGTAATTGAGTCTTTATATTTAACAATTTAACTATAAACTTTATTATAAATAACTAGATATGAAGAAAACACACATAATATGTTGTCATGTCAATTTTAGCCTTAAAGTGTTAAACTTGTTAAAAATATTATGAAACACACTCAGTTAGGATCTTAATTATGTTATTGATTGTATGTTTATCTTTTTTCTCCTTTTTAGAAAGTTTTGTTCTCAATGTGTTGCAGTTGTTTCTCAATGATACAGATATTAGCACGTTGCAATGAAACTACAGACAAGACCAACATGGAGCTGATAGCTGAGTCTACAAACAGCTAGGTCAGAATGTATGGCAGTACACTCTGCTTGTATTAGTCATTCTGGGACACTAATATTCCTTCATCTGTCATACTTAATATCTTAAATACCTTTGATTATGTTCTTAAAGACTAAAAATAAACCTGCAGAAACCCTGTATACAAACTCTCACAGGATATCCAGGACAACGTGTTGTATTCATGTTGCACAGCAGGGGGCAGCATTGTTCAGAAGTCCAAATTTGCTTTCTACTTTCACTTCCACTCACCATTTTTCTTCTGTTGTCTCTCTCAGGCAAGTCCAAGCTCCCTGCTGGAGTACACCGTCTATCTACGTGACCAGCACCGCACCGCCACCCCGCCTGTCACCCCACCAACCCAGAGGCCTTGTCCATTCACACCTCCTCTTAGTTCAGTGACAAACATGGCTGCCGCAGTTAACTCTGCAGAAGATCCAGCTGTTTCTGGCCCCATGACTGGCACCTGCAGTCCCATTTGCTCCATGTGCAGTCCCACTGCTTCAGGCTGGGACTCTCTCAGATCCACATCCAGGATTCCCAGCTGCTCTGATGGAGATCCTGTCAGTGCTGCTGCTCACCTTCACCTCCTGGGGGAGTCCTTGTCTCTGATTGGACTCCATCTTCAGGAAACAGATGTAGGTCAAACATTTTCTCTGAACACGGGTTTTGAATACAGCTCAGTGGTGCTTTGTTTGATAGTGAAATACATCATTAATGGACTGTAGCTTCATAATGGGATAACTATACTGAATCTGTCAAATCATGATGAAAGTATTCATGGAACCCAGTTCATACAGTTGGAGTGAGATAGGCCTGAAACAAGTATATTGTTTACATGTCTATGTATAGCTATATGGATGTATATGCATGTATTAAAGCAGTCTCTGGCATCGTCGTGGAAAGACAATTTAAGTTTGTAAGAGATTCAAGTCCTAAACTTTGAAAGACATATTCTATGTTAATATGTGTTAATATGTGTTTTCTAAATTCCCTCTGTCCAAATTGTAACTTTTACAGGATTTTACAAGCGGTTGCACTTGTCATTTGGCTCCTGGAGAACATGCAGCACATTCACTGACTGAAGGAACCTTTGTCGTCTTTACGTGTCTCTGTAGAAAATGTTGAACGTGTCCAGCAGCTTGTCTCTGCTCCTCGACTCTCTGCTTTGTGCCCTGGCCCCAATAATCTGCCTCACCGCACAGATACCAGAGCTCAGGAGCTGCACACAACACACACTGGTGAGAGACGCACATGGACACCACACACTGTCCACACGTGACACTACTGTTCTGTCAGTATTTCATGACATAAGGAGGAAACACTTAGGTTTCATCATGTCTCTTTTTAAGGCCTCCACTCTGGAAAACATTGCCTATATGATGCCTGGGCTGTGAGGGATGATGGAGACCACAAGGGCACATGTGCTCGAATAGGTTGAAAGACACTTCAGATTAGTTTACATAGAAAAAGTAAGACTCAAATCTATTTCATTATAAAATAATATTGGTTTGCACTTTATATTTGTGTTAATTGTACACTTGAACACATTAGTTTATGTTTATGTATTGGTTGTTTAATTAAAAGACATATTTGAACACTTATTTACTGTTCATCATTTGAATATTGACACAGACTTCCTGTTTCTATAGCTTGGTTCACAGTGAAAATCCGGCATCGCAAACTTTTGGTGTCTTACATTTAGGTTTATTCTTGAATATATTGTTGATACAATTTCCACAATATAGCATTAGCACAGGTATGGAATGCTACTATATCTTCTCAGAGTCCTGGCTGATGATAATGTTCATTTGATTGCACATTAACAAGAAATAGTCGAGGTACAGAAGCAACTTAATGAATTAAGTTCTCATCTAAATGTGTTATTGTAGCGAACCATGTATGATTGCAAATGTTAAAACAGTGAAATGTTTACTTATCCCTTTGTGCATTTAAATAATCATGTATACCAGTGAATCATTTTCTATATGGAAGCACAAAGCTCAAACTGATCAAACACCTCAGCTGTAATATATGCTGAGAGATGCAGGTCATTTCCATGAGTTTCTAACCTGTGCTTCTTACTGTAAAACATTGATTTGATTAATGAACAACAACTGAACAGACACTATGAAACTTGGTGGGGGATGAAGTTTGCATTAAAGAAGAACCCATTCAATGTTGGTGCAGATCTGGATCAGGGGGCGTGTCCATGATTTTTTTCTTTTCTGCTTCCTTTAACATTGTGAAATTGGGCTTTTTGATCTGGTGAATTCAAATGTGGTTTCATAAAGGGACAGTTGGGGCTTGGCAGAGGTATGAGTGGCATTCTACTCACTTATGAATCATCAATAATTTCAACACCTCTTTAAACAAAGTTGGAGAATCATCAATCCAACCCGAGATTCAGTTTGAGGCTCCGATGGTTTTATACACAGAAGTATTGATAGGTTCCATCCAACACTGACTCACAACACAAGCAGGGAGAAACTTGTTCTATTTACACTGTAAACCTGTCACGTCGTTCTGGGACCTGCCCTCCGACCTGCTCTGAGGTGATGACTGCAACAGATACTGGTGGAAAGTCAATAAATCATTTTACTCAGGTACAGGACTTAAGAAAAAATTTTGAGATATGTGTACTTGTACATTATACTGATAATAATCAGCATCATCATCAGAGAAGAAGAAGTGAAATAAAAGAAAAGGAAACAATATATAACAATATAAAATAATTAAAATAATAAAATATAATCAGGGTTATTATTTTCACTTTATGCTACTAAATACTTTCACTTTATGAAATAAAGTATTTATTCTTAGTATAGAACTTTATTTTACAGGATGAGTTACTACTTCTGTAATGACAACTTCAAGCAACATCATAATATTTACAGGCGTATTTACCAGTTGACGACTGTAGACCAGGAGGGACGGCTCATCTCGACAGATTTGCATGAGCTCTGACACTTCACGGGTGTGGCAGATCAAAACTAACCTAGAAAGATTTACATCCGCCTTGGGATACACCTCCTGCGCCCCATCCTGGAATGCTTAGCAGCCAGGAAACAAAAGAAACTTGTTGTGCACGACAAAAAAAAAAAGACATGTGTGCATGTGTTCAGAAATGGGAGTGGTTGTGCCTCTGGTAGTTTTCCTGAGATCGCGAACCTCACCTGAACTGGTGGCTTTTTGGGCAGTCGACATGTACTGAGGTTGGATGAGCGGCGTAATTCAGTGACAGCTGAAGAGACGGAGCAGTGAGAGAAGACGATACATGAACACAGCAGCAACAGGGACATCACACAGCGGAGTGAGTATATGTTTCCTATGGTTTTAATAATGAATGCATAGATACCAGTGAGGGAGTTTTCAGTGTCATTTAAACTACAACACCAATACAGTTTACTTTCACTATTAGTTTAATGCTGAGTTAAATAGAGTCTTTGTTAAATAAGTCACTGTCTTGTATCATAGTGAACTTGCAATGGATCTTATGTGGTTTGGACATGTCTGCACGTAATTGGGATTGTTAAAGTCCTGGTAGAATGTAGTCGGACAGGGCGGGCAGGGTGTGGCTGGGATGCAGTGAGCAACCTAAGAAAAAGGTTCATGTGAAATGAAAGATCACCAGAGCGAGAGCACGGCCTTTAGTGAATTACCTTTTAGATCTGGTTCACTCAGGCACAACAGGTGAGAGGAGGAAGTGAACAAGTAGAAATATGAGGAGGGAATGCAAGAAGTGGACAGATCTTTGACTGTGGGACATTTCAAAAGAGATCAGAGAAGGAAAAACAATCTGAGTTAAAACAGGCATCAGGCTTCACAATGTTCATGTTTATTTAAAGATCACTCATCCTGTCTATAAATACCAGATAAGATAATAATAATAATAATAAAACACTTTATTTATACAGCAGCTTTCACAACATAGTTACCAAGTGCTTCACACGTGCAAGACAACAAATTGAAAATGAAATGTGACGCAGGAATCTCAAAATTGGGGACATCCTGTCCCATGACAAAAACAAAACATGTCTTTAAATCTTAAGGTGACCTTAAAGATGTCCCCATCAACATCTGAGCACCTGAAACTCAAAGTGGCCAGGGTTACAGGGGGCGCTATGGAGCCCATTGGCTATGCCCAAGCAACATAAACTTTGTGACTTTCACATTGCCTGAAGCCACATTAAGTGAGTTTTCCAGCATCATAAGGCCCTCACAAATATGTTCTTGCAGCATAATAGTAATAATCACAATAATAATAATCCCCATCATCATAATCATCATTAAAAAATACAATAGGTCTCTTGCACCTTCAGTGCTCTGGCCCTATAGACCTGTGTGTGTTTGAGGTACTGCTATTAGTGCCTCTATATATAAAAATAGTTCAAATGAGCACACAAATATAATAAAATCAAGAAGTATAAATACTTTCTGAGGTACTTCAGTATAAATCAAGTAATTGAAATAAAATAATCAAACAACTCAGATAAAATGAGCTTAGGTCGTTTTTAAGAAGGAACTTAAAATGCCAGCCTTCTATCCCCAGGCAGGTCGTGTCTGAAAACAATGAAAAGACGTTTCATGCGCTTCATCAGTTTTACCAGAGATGCATCATTATCAACGTCTCATCTTTTCCTTCTTTCCAGCCATGAGTGATCACCTCAGAAGTAGCTACTCTGGGTCCTCAGCCCCGGAGCTGAGGCTCATTCTTCTGGGGAACCTTGGATGTGGAAAGACGTCTTCAGCCGACACCATCCTGGGCCAACTGTCACCCGTCTCTCCCTCGGCCTCCAGGAGCTGCCAGCTGCGACAGGGCTTCACCGAGGGCAGGAGCGTGACCCTGGTGGAGGCGCCGAGATGGTACTGGAACGGCGGCAAGATGGAGGACAGCGTCAGGAAGGAGACGGAGCGAGTGCTGACACTGGCAGCACCGGGTCCACACGCCATTTTGCTGCTGGTACCAGTGGGCCAGTTCACAGAGGTTGGTTTACTGCTTCACTTGTGCTTGAGGTTTTTGGAAAATAACTGTTTGGAGAAATCGTTTCAAATGTCAGATTCAGTCAAACTACAATGAACAAAATGAAGCCAGTATGAAACGTAAATCATTTTATTTCATTGGATTTAGCAATATGTTTTTCTCTGCTGTTCCCAGATGGAGGGTCGAGTACCTGCAGAGTTGGAGCAGGTGTTTGGGGAGGAGTCACTGGATCACACCCTGGTCCTGCTGACATGTGGGGACTATTTGATGGGAAGAACAGTGGAGGTATAGACATGTACACCTGTCTACACCTTTCAATTCATCTTTATTTTAGTTTATTTAACTTTGGTACCGTGTCAAATCTGTACAGAAATTAACTTTTGGCTAAATTTGACTGATCAGTGTATTATAAAAACAATACACAGCCCCGATCTTGTCAGTGTGTTATCTCAACTGATTTGAACCAGTGCACCTTCTCCTTCAGACATCCTTGCACTATTTTCTGTTTGATATGGACAGACCAGCTGAAGGAGAAAGACGACATCATTGCCTCAGGTCTAAATTCACACAGAGCAAATTTCTTTCCACAGGAATACCTGCAGAAAGAAAATCCAGGCCTGCGGCAGATAATTGGGCGCTGCGGGGGGCGGTGTCATGTTATCAATAATCGCCAGCGACAAAACAGGGAGCAGGTCTGCGAGCTGCTGGAGAAGGTGAGACGCAGCGATGAACAGAGACGTGTCGATGCAATTCAGAATTAAATCATTTCACAATTTTATCTTTTATTTTGTGTGTACTTGGAATGCGATCCAGGGGATTTTTTTCGATTTGGTCAAGCACTTCAGTTTTATTGAAAACGGAGTTCTTTGTGACCTCCGCCAAAGAGGTTATGTTTTCACCCCTGTGAGTTTGTTGGTTTGTTGTAATAATAGCTTGCATATATATTGCGCCTTTCAAGAGACCCAAGGACGCTTAAAGCAAGATTACACAAAAACTACTGGATGTATTTCCACCAACCTTGATGGAAGGATGTGGTTCAGGGAAGAACCCATTCAATTTTGGTGCTGATCCAGGAGTTTTCTTACACTTTCTCTAACATTGCGAGAAGTTAAAGTTCCAGCGTGTTAGATTTAGGTGAAAAGGATCCATTGAAAGAAATTGAATACAAAATAATCACTTTAATTTGGAGGAAAGAATTCAACAGAGTGACGCTGTAGTTTGAATTATTCTGTCTGAGCACGCTGTAGTTCCCAGCAACGCCCTGTTTTCCACTCAATCACACCCAGCTGTGGTCAGGACCGGTTTGGTGATTAATGATTAATCATTAACGCTAACTTTCACTGACCTGGAAATTCACCCTACAATGCAAGTTATTATAAAATGTGACATAATTATATGTGTGTAAATGTGAGTTATTGTTTGTTATTTATATAACAGGTGGAGAATATGGTGCAGGCAAAGGGGGTGTACCACAGGAAAACTGTGCAGGAGCGAGATCTGGAGAAACGAGTGAACCAGAGACGACAGGAACTTATGGAGAGTTACAGAGCTAAAAAGGAAGAGAGAATAGAAAGTAGAGGAGAGGAGGGCGGTACCACCTTGGAGACGTGGAGGAGAGAAGAGAGGGACGAGACGGAGGGAAGAGCAGGTCGAAGTCAAACGTCCAATGGGCTTCATTCAACTCCAGCGCCAGAGCGAGAGTCGTATTCATCATATTCACAGATGCAGGATGACAGGCAGGTGAAGAGGACGCCCAGCTTCAGACTGAACCCAGGTAAACACCCATAGAGCCCAGTTTGCATCCACTTTTGTTCTATATCACAATATCTTATATTTTTTTTAAAAAGAGGAAAACATGAGCAGAAATCCTGCAGGACTTTTAATTATTGATTTGCTTTTGTAGATGGAGCTGTACTCTCTCAAATGTCTGAGGTTGCATCATCTCCGAAACTGATTACAACGTGTAAGTCACAGGACTTCGTTGGCTTTTATTGTATCCCTTAACAGTTCACTTATATATATATATATTCATGTTTAATTATAATTTACTTTTTTTATTTCTTTACTAAACTCTGGATTTCACTTTCAGTTCATCACAGAATCAACAGCTTTGAAGAGAGATTCCCCGAGACGTCTCCTACTTCCTCTCCATATTCACCCGTCTTCTCCTCCTCCCCTTCCTCGCCAACCTTTACTGCCTCCTCTTCCACATTCCCCTCATCCTCCTCCCCCTCCTCATCTACCTTTACCTCCGCCTCTCCCACATCATCCTCTTCATTCCCCTCATCCTCCTCATCGTCCACATTCCCCTCATCCTCCACATCTTCCACATTCCCCTCATCTTATTCAACCTCCCCATCAACTTTTACCTCTGCCTCTCACACATCATCCTCTTCATTCCCCTCATCTTCCTCATCTTCCACATTCCCCTCATCTTATTCAACCTCCCCATCAACTTTTGCTTCTGCCTCTCGCACATCATCCTCTTCATTCCCCTCATCCTCCTCATCCTCCACAGTCCCCTCATCTTATTCAACCTCCTCAACAACTTTTGCCTCCGCCTCTTCCACCTCGTACCCCTCGTCATCCTCCTCATCCTCTCCAGAGCTGCGTCTGGTGCTTCTCGGGCGCTCCGGAGCAGGGAAGAGTGCAGCTGGCAACAGCATCCTCAGGGGAAAAGAGTTCAAGTCGGACCCGGACAGCCTCACGTCTATCACTCAGCAGTGTGAGAAAAAGAAGGCGCTGGTTGAAGGACGAAGGGTTAGTGATTGTTATTGTTGTTTGGCTCACGCTCATTTTCAATTTCCTTTCTCTTATCCCGCCAAGGGCCAAAATCCCAAATTACTTCTATGTGACACAATCTATTTGTCATAGAACAGTCGAGGTCTCCCATGATCTGCCTGTGTTTTTATATTGCTGTATGTGTCTCCTCTCTATCACCTGCAGGTGGCAGTGGTGGATACCCCAGACTGGTTCACTTCAGAGCGAACTCCTGATGAGGTGCGAGCTCAGATCTCCTCCTGTGTTGCTTTGTCCAGTCCCGGCCCCCACGCCTTCCTCCTGTGCGTCCCCTTGGACCAGCCCGCAAAGACCGAGCTCCAGGCCCTCAAGGGCCTCGAAGTTGTTTTCGGCCCGGATGCGATCCAGAAACACACTCTGATCCTTTTCACTTACGCAGATCGACTGACGGAGAGTGGGAAGGCAGGAAACAACAGCATAGAGGAATATATTGCCAGTCAGCGGGGGGATTTGTTAACCCTTGTGGAGAAATGCCGTGACAGGTTTCATGTTCTGGAGAGCGGAGGGGGTCAGGGGGAGAAGAGGAACGTGGCAGAGCTGCTAGAGAAGGTGGAGCAGACGGTGAGGGAGGCCGGAGGACAGTGTTACTCTTGTCCTGCTTTTCAGGAGGCTGAGAACCGAGTGAGACAGAGACAGGTAGAGATAGCGAGAGAGAAAAGAGGCAAAAAGCTGGAGCAGGAAAAATCATGCAAGGTTGCACAGCTTAACTCTGAGAGGCAGGTACTCTATCCCTACATGCAGTCTGTGGCCGAGGCAGAAGAGGAAGTGAGAGAAGATGAGATTGAGAAAACACGGCATGAGGCAGAGATGAGTGTAAGCGCCATGGACATCGAGAGCATTCCTCCTATTACGCTTTCAGGCTTGTCGCCTTCACTCCTTCGTTCCTTTATGGAGAAAATGGAGTCTAGTGCAAAAATGTTGCCCAAGCTGTTGTCAGACGGCTCCATGTGGGCTGGTGAGGGAGCTAAGAAGGTGAAAAGTAGCCCAGTGTGGGGGACGGTTGGCAGCGGAGCACAAAACGTCCAGAAGATGATGCTTGATAGTTCAGTTTGGGGAAAGGTGGGAGCTGGCGCCAAACATGCATCCAAACTAGTAGGAGATAGAGTTCCCAAGGTGGTGGTGGATAGTTCTGCGTGGGTGGGATCTGGAGCAAAAGCAGCAGCAGGAAGTCCCATGTGGGGGAAAGTTGGTTCCGGGGCCAAACTAGTGGCGGACAGATCCATGCTTGTAGGGGCCGGGATCGGAACTGGGGCCAAGAATGTGGCACAGAGTCCTGTGTGGGGAAAAGTAGGATCTGGGGCCAAGAGCGGAGCTAAACTGATAGCTGATAGTTCTTTACGAGTCGGAGCTGGAATCGGTGCCGGTGCAAAGAAGGTGGCGCAGAGTCCGGCATGGAAGAAAGTGGGCTCGGGGGCCAAAGCAGGGGCCAAAATGGTGGCTGAGAGCCCAGTGTGGGAGAAAACCGTGACCACTGTTAAACAGGTGCCCAAGGTTGTTATTGCGGGCGCACTGCTGGGTCTCCTGCTGGGCTTGTTTCTGTGGGGTCTCCTCGGCGGAGCTGTCGGTGCAGCTGCTGGATCAGCGGTAACTGAAGTGGGCAGAAGGAAGCTCAGCAAGAAAACCACATTAGAAAAGACGAACGAAGCCGTAAAATCTGTGGAGAGAAAAGTGAACGACAGCGTGGACTCACTGGCAAAACAAGGAGAGAAAGTTCTGAAAACTGAATGAACGACTGAAGGGAGTGTGTTTGTAAAGTGCTTAACATTAATTAAGACATTGATTTGTTTTGATTTAGTACCGTCACAATTTAAGTCAAAATCAACTTCTTATTTATTCACGAAAATTGAAGATAAAGGGTTTGTTTTAAAATAGAAGATATTTTATTAACAATCGTCTTGATATTGTTTTCAACTTCAGTTTTATTCCTCTTGTTCACGAAGGTGGGTGTTTGTGACTTTTAAGAAATGTTGAATATTACCCACAGTAATTGATAGATTGATATATGTCATCCAAGCCACAAATATCTATGTATGAAAAGAATGTCTACATTCTACATAAGTATGTAGGTACGTGTTTTATATACAGTCTGCAGTCAGCTTCTCTAACAAAAACAATGGAATTATTGTAAAATAACAATAATAATTATACTTTACACTATTATTTTTGCCAAATTCTTGCCCATCACTAAATGTAAGCAGTAGATTCAAGATGAATTTAAACTTTATTTCTATAAGTCTGCCAACACTCCCTTTATACTTTCCCCTTATACTTTATTCTCCTGTACTTAATTAAAGAAAATTCATTGTTAAATTATTGCTTTTGTGTCTCTTTTGAATTATGTTGTTGCAAATTGCCAAAAGTAATGTTTAACAAATATTAATTATTAATATTGTGTATTTAAATATTTTTACTACTGATACTAAATTGACTTAACATTTGAAAAACCTGGCAGCTTACTAAACCGGTTTACTACAAAGCGGTGTCCTTACTTTTCACAAGCTAAAGCTGCACTAAGACCATCAGTACCACTCCTCACGTGCACGTTTCTGTACGTCATGGCTGTGAAATTGAGCTTGGTGCGTATTTGTACATGTGGGTGTGATGTTGAGAGGGGCAGAGTGTTGGAGGGGAAAATGGGCGGAGGCGAGGTCATTATCTCTGAGTCCCAGCCTGACCTGCTTCACCCTGTTTGACCTCCTGTATCAGGACAGAGAGGATATAACACTCCAGCACGCTCAACTGCTGTTAAGGTTAAAGTTTCATTTTGGCCAATCTTATGCGTCACTGCAGTCTGACTGTTAAAAATTGCAGTTTAAAAAAACGCCTTTTTCCTCCAAAGGCCTGTAGCAGTAAAAAGTGATGTTTTGTAGATTTCGGTGTCTAGATCTGAAGAGATAACAACATGGGTTAAAAGGGGGTTCCTTAAATGCTTACCTTAAATGGATAGTTAAAATTCAAATTTATGAATTTAATAATTGTAATGAATAAATGTGAAAAATTATATATTTACATTTCCAAAGCCTAACAGTCCCCTAAACAAAACGCATTTAAATTCATTAAATCCAGATTTTTGTGTGGATCAGCTACAGATTCATTTTCTCATAAATAACCATCCCTTACACACATTTATTTTCCTCAAGATCCATACATTTTTTCTGGGAAATCAAGGAAAATTATCCAGATCTACACCTAAAATGTAATGGGTCCTTCCTCCCTGGCCCACACCACAACCTCCCACCAAGTTTTGTGTTAATCCATCCAGTAGTTTCTGCATAAACCTACTAACCTTCATACAAACAGAAACATATCCTCCCTGGTGAAGGTAAAGGTGGATAGGGAGAGTTGGAAGATATGATTAGATCAGGGAAAATATGAGAGGTTTAGCATGTTTGCATTGTGACACACAATTAGTCAACTTGTTTTTTTTTCACAGACGACATACTGTCATGTTCCCAGTAGTAAAAACACAGATCTAAATTATACAATGAATGATTCTATTTCAGGGCCCTGGTGTTGTACATGACTCACTGTCTTTCTCACTGCAGCACTTGTTGTTGCTGAACACTTGTGCTTTTCCTACTATGACAAGTCTGAATTCCTGCTGCCAAAAAGGCTCGTTCACTAGATTTCACTCTTGACTACATGTCTCGGGTTATTGAGACATGAGGAAAAAGGAAAAAAAACTTTTAAAGCTGTCCCTGTTAGGTTTTCAGATCTGTCTGACCTGTAGCACAAACACAGGCTCAGATCCAATCACATGATGGGCGTAGGTGCATGTGTTGCCAGCCTGAGCTGATTCCTGCAGAGCCGGTACACTGGCTGTTTGTTCTGAATAAATACACACTGCACAACTGTCGAATGTGCATCGATAAAACACAGCACATGTGACGGATGATGGACCTGTGCAAACAATTTGTACATCCAGCAGCCATGGAGCAAATAAGCTTTTCATGTTTTTGACCACATGACTATTGTAGCTCCCTGTTTGATCCATACCAGCTCTTGAGAGAAATATCTGGCTCTTTAGCTCTTTAATGCTCCATTACGCTCACCAGAGAATCTCTAAGTTTTTCCGTCTGGTGTTTGCAGCCGAGCATCATCTTTGCCGTGACTTGCTCGCTAACTTGTGAAGACTCCGATCCTTCACATTGAGACCATGGGCAGGGTGTGCAGGCAGGTCAGTTAGTGACTGACAGGTGCCATTCGCACAGTCCCAACACCGAGCCGGCTCACCTAAATGGAAACCGGTGCTTTTCCTGCTGTGTGAGCCAAACTGTGCTGCTGCTGCTGCAAAAGAGTCAACAGTTATTGGCTTACCCCTTAATACATCACACTGTGACTCCAGGGTGACTATTGTGAGTTTGTTGTTTGTGCTGCTACTGAAAACAAGCAAAAGCTTTAGCATGTGCCAGTTGTCATTTGTATTTCATGTGATCCTGCCTCTGTTTTTAATGGTCTCTGTGGTTTTAGAGCGAAGCAGGGAGGGGACACAAACAGCCGTAGCAGGAGTTGTGAAAGCCGCTCTTCCTGTTGTGTGGTCCTGAAACAGGGTGTACAGGGGTTCCCAGAGCATCCTGGTGGCTGTTTTTCCCCACTCTCTTCCCCCGTGCAGCGGTTGCCACCCCACATGTGCAAAAATCCATCAAACACACACACATACAGCACACACCTCCACCGCCCCTCCTCCAGGAAACTCGTTGGCCGTCAATGAGACAGCTCTAACTGTAGGCGTTTCCTGGCCACTTGACAGTCGATGCACGCAGGCTAAAAGACAGCAGCACCAACGCACAGCTGCAATGTACACCCCAAACTTTCACTTATACAATCCCCCCAACGCGTGGAACCCCGTCTCTAACCGCATCCCACATCCACCCTGACCTTCCTCACTCAAACCACCCACTATTGTTGCTGTTGCATCAGTCTTTTGCGAATTCTTCACCACCACATCCACTTCACCACTTGCACACACGCGCATGCACAGAAGGTACAAACATGTACAATACATGTGCAAAACCTTCTTCAAATGCAATGACAAATGAATACAAATGTTTTTTTCCCCTTTTTTCAGTAAAAGGTTTCACCTGGCTTTAGGGTTTTAAATCATTTAGTAGTTTTTTAACTGGTTTTGTTTAGACCAAGGAGGTTTTGCGTTGAATGCTGTTTGTTTTCCCTTTTGCAGGATTATACAAAAACTACTGAACCAAATTTCAGTAGAAGGGTGGGATATGGGCCAGGGAAGAATCCAACTTTTGGAGCGGATTTGGTTACATTTTTGTGAATTTCTGTGTGTTTGCCATTTGGTGCAGTTTGAGTCTTTTGGGCCTTGGCGGAGTTATGAGGTCTACTGAGCGCCATTCTAGTTGACTCCTCCAAGGAGGTTATATTTTCAACTTTGTTTGTGGTTAGTTAGCAGGATTAAGCAAAAACAACTGCACAGATTGTCAGGAAACCTGGTGGAAGGATGGGTCAGAAAAGAACCTGTTAGATTTTGCAGATCCAGAATTTCTTTTCACTTTCTTTAACATTTTATTGCATGTTTAGGGGACTGATATTCATGAGTGTGTGCATTGTGTGGCAGATCCAAATAACAATCCAGATGTAGTGAATTTAAATGTGGTTTGAGAAGGAGATTGTTGGGCCTCGGCAGAGGTATGAACTCTACTGAGTGACATACTAAACCATCTCTCATCCTCTCTCATCCACAATATAACATGCAGCTTGGCTTTTGCTGTTTAGCCCATGTAATATGTGGTGACATAATTTTTGTGTTGAGTTATAAACACATGACTGCATTTTATTGTGAAATATGAACGTTCAATATTAATGAAAAGATGTACAGACCAATATCTATCTCTCATACTTCTAATTTACTAGCATTGCACTTTTCTAACTGCATCTGATGGTCATCGTGATCATCACTAAACTAAACATTTGAGGATCCACACGTATGTTCAATGAACTGAAAGCAACAAAACATTTGAATGCTGTTGAGAAATCGTGCTGACGAAGAGCAGTCTTAGTAACGCAGTAAGAGGATGTCAAATAAGGAACAGCAAACTAAGACGCACTTTATTTCTGTCTGGTTCAAGTGTGTCACAATGTCAGGGCGGGACCATCGGCCCTGCTTCTCTGACAGTGAAGACAGCAGGAACGTCCAAAACTGCAACACTGAAATGCAGGAATGTGTATCGTGCATTTCTTCACACGCACAACAGAGGAGATGACGGTTATTTACATAGAAACACCTGAGGCTGCATTTTCACTGAAAATCTTGTCACCCTCTTTTTATGGGATATATATTATGACATTTTCTGAAACTGAAAAAAAGGTGTTGAAAGGTTGCACAATTTTCTGAAAAACACTAATCTCTGCCAAAGTTATTTACTGTTTGAGTTTTCCTTTGTCAAAACTGCAGTTCTCTTGATTACAGAGTTTTTACAACACATTTTCAGAGTCTTAAATGTATCCCTGTTCTCCAAGTGCATCAGTTTGTTTTCCTGCTTTGAAACCTTGTACGTGATCTGAACAGAGGTGAATGTACAGGTCTGAAATGTTGAAACTTGAATTCTAAAAGGACAAATGTCTGTTATTTCAGAGTTAAGTCTACAACACGCACTTTTTCTGAGATTGCCACATTCATGAGGTTTCTGTATCACAGGATCTTTAGCAGTGTTGACCTGCAGCTCTGATCTGAAACTGAGTTAGGATCCTGGAGGCAGAGGCATTTGCTCCTAATCTATAGTTTGCTCTCAGTTGAAGTACAGTCCAATCACATGTCAATCACATGGAATCAACAGACTCCTCCAGCAATGGAGCTCAACATGGAGGAAGTAAAGATTGCGCTTAAATTTTTTGAATAGAGATTTGAATATGCTTTCATTAGATTATTTGATTAAATTACATTTCAAGCTTTTAAACGCCTTCTCTCAGTTTCAGAGTGTGTCATGATATTCATCCCATATCTTTTTAGAGATTCTACATCGTGGTGGGGGAGACAGATTGGGGATTCAAGATTTTTTATTATTAAAACATGTTAGGACATTAATCCAGCCTGGAATATTATGTAACTATATTTCCAGGATTCTGTTTTGCATAAATCATCCACATGATGAATTTCAATAGTTTGACACTGTGGGGTAATGTTTACCACAGAACACTGTCACATTATTTTGGAAAAAAACAACAGAAAATATGTCTCTCAGCCTCCTGCAGACTTTTTGAAAACACAGAGCCTTGTAATCAATCAATACAGAGACAATTAAAATGGCAAAATATCACCAACAGCGAGTCTTCTTCTTATTCGCATGATGTGGGAGGTGATGTTGGAGCAGAGTGTGAGGAGTGAACCATGCTGGCTCCGGAAACTCTCTCAGACCATCGTCCTGTCTTTCTCCGTCAGTGTGGCAGTTAAACTCCCGCCGGCTGCACACTCCTTTGTTTGCACCTCTCCAGTGTCACCTCTCATCATTTGTGGCAGCCACCATTCTCATCTGACCCTTGACCTTTCCCAGAATACCTTGGGTCACCGAAGAGGTCTTAGCCCCAAAGCTTTCTTCACTGTCCGTGTCACCATAGCAACTGGATGTTACTGGGGAATTAGCCAGGGCAACAACTGAGTCTGTTGAGTCTCTGCGGGCTTTTGCCATGATGGCTGAGGGCGGCAGGACGGCGCGGGGACGAAAAAGGGAGTTAAGTTTATTGCTGTCCGAGCCTTCTGCCGTACCTTCATCCTCAGCCTCCTCCTCAGCGGAGTCTCGGCTCTTGTCCTCGGCCTGGTCGTTGAGCAGAGTGACCAGGAAGTTGATGTACTTTACCGCCAGACGCAGAATTTCATTCTTGCTGAGCTTTTTGTCAGGCGGGTGAGTGGGAATGAGTTTCCTGAGCTCAGAGAAAGCCCCGTTCACGTTCTGCTGCCGCCAGCGCTCACGACTGTTGGTGAAGACACGGCGAGCCAGTTTCTGAGGGGGGCCTGCTGGAAACACATAAACAGAGGGTCAATTTATATATTAACACCAAAAGCTACAATAAATTGATCCAACAGTACAAACTGTAGAATGGCACTCAGTTGAACATATACCTCCACTAAGACCAGCTGCATTTTCCTCGCAATAGTTTTACGATATGACGCAAAAGTAATCCTAAAAAAAACAGTTTTTCAACATTTTAGTTGTAATTCATGGATCTTGATGAAAAAGAATTGACATATTTAGGGGACTGATATTTATGAGTGTGTGTGTTATAGTGCGCATTTTGCTGTAGATAAAAATAAATAAACAGTGTATAAACCAGTGTATTTAAATGTGGTTTCATGAGGGGACTGTTGGACCTTGTTGGAGCACTTCTAGTTTATTTTAAATCAGTCTCACACACTTAACACTAAGTGCTGCTGTAAATACTCATTAGAGTAATGTGGATTAATCCATGGCTGAAAATAGACCTCTAACACATGTACCTTTTACTGTGGAAGCCTATGGTGCCCAAAGGAATTAGGGAATTAAATCACCACCTTAAGTATAGTCAGTATATGTGCTTGAGATTCATTTTCAAAGATCGAGTAAATAGTCTGCACTGAAAGCCACAAAAGTGTCAAGAGATAAAGACAAACAAGCCATTTCCAAATGTCTCCTTTAAATGCAGCTCTTAAAATATTACACCTGACTCTCATGACTGTCGGAGGTAATTTCATTGCATCTGTGTCCACGTGTGAAACTCACAGTCATTGATCTCCATCTCAAAGTGTGACGACTGTCTCCTCTTGATGCGGCTGTTGTTGAGGATGCCATAGTTTCCTCCTGAGGGACCCAGGTACGAGCTGGAGACAGAAAACACAGCACAATGTATGAAAGTGGGACATTTTGGTAATTGCATGCAGAATTAGCCTGACATTTTTTTGAATGTAGCTGTATATAAAAACAGTTTTAATGTCATTAATTAATTTTCGCACGTATAAAAATAACAAGACAAATGAAATAGGGTGCACGGGAGAGGCCGAAAAACACAGTGGGTGAGTTTTAATCCCTAGATGAAATTTCTTAAAATTACAAAATTAAATTAAATTTAAGAACTTTATTGTCATTTCAAACAAAACAGCAAAGCTGTGCAGTGTAGAATGAAATAGCATTTCTCCAGGGAAGTGCAATTTCAATAGTAGCTTAAAAACAGACAATTTAATCAATAAATAATATATATAAATAATATATAATATAATAATATTGATCTGAATATAGAAGCAAAAGATGTGTGTATATGATGTGGATAAGTGATGAGTGTCATTTTGTACACATTTATTGTCTCCTGAGCAAAGTAATCAATAGTAAAACTAATCTGCATTGACAACAACGCATAAAGAATAATAGTCGTGAACAGCGGTAAAAGAAATAGTATTTTAAGCATTTTTTGTAACATTTAATAAAATAGTTATTTGCCACCTGTCAAAAGTCATTCCATCAAGATATGGCTCCTCTAAATCTGAGTGAAAATTGATCTCTGCTAGTGAGAAATATCAGGAGGATTAATTAAATAAAAGTGAAGCTGTGAATGAGCTTTTCAATAAGTCTTGAATTGCTCAGGAATATTAAATTCAGTTGAGTGCGTGTTCACAATAAAAACACATATTGTAACATTTCCCTACAAAATCTTTGCAGCGTCTCTCGTTTTGAATAACGCTGAGCAGAGTGGCTGGAGAAAGCAGGAAGACGGTGAAAGCCATTAGCTGAGGTGTGAATATGTTTCTGGGGTTGATTGAATGTACGTGCACAGTTTTAGCTCGGTCTCATTAAGCCTGGTTACTGGCTGATTCTTCTTCAGGAGGATGAAATAGACCAACGCTTCCTGCTACAAACAAACCAGAGAGAAGTGGGGAGGCGATCTTATTCCCACACCTCCATGACAGATGGGGAAATCATAGATGTATCCACAGTGGGGGGGGGGTCCCTTTTTTCAATATAGCTTGTGCTCCTTTGTTGCAGAAAGAAAACTGTGTTGAAAATCCTTTTTGGAGTAGAGAATAGATGAACAGTAGGAGGGCTTTATAAAGTCTGCAAATGAATGCCTTACTTCACGAGTGAAATCTACAAGGTGCCAATTCCTCAAACCCAAAAAGAACTTTCAGCGTTCTGGTCTGTTCTTCACTTCAATGTCTAAATTTAGCTGCAACTAAAAGAATAATGTAGAGTTTTAAAATGACAGCCTGTACAGGTTTCTGAAACCACAAAAGCATTAAATAACATTTCTGAGTAAATGTAGTGTGAGAAATGTGAGGCTCCTTTATAACAGCACACATCCTGCTGTCATGTCACAGAGCAGCCGCTATGAAATCCCAGCAGTTGAGGTTTTATGTGAAACAGAAACTTTAACATCTCCCGAAGCCGCATTGTATTAAATTTGATAGTTTAGTGACACACATCTGCTTGTGTTCCTGTTAAAAAAGTACTGTAGATGGAGGTGCCTGTGACATTGATTTGTCTTACTTCATATACGGCAGGATATTCTGTGGCGAGCGGATGTTGTATCTGAAAACATATTTTTTATCAGAAAGCTTGTCAATGCATGATTTTCAACTCATTTTAACGTGTTTTGTTTGTTTCCATACATCTATATTTAGATACAATAAATGCTATAACAATAAAGTTTTCCTATTCCTATACATACCTCTGACAAAAGTGCAACATCCTGCATTATTTGACTTTTTATGCACTTTTTGGAAAAGATATAAGAGCAGGCTCTTTCGTTAAAGCTAAGTAAAATCAGTAGGAAAGGCTGTGGCTCAGGGGGTAGAGCGGGTCGTCCATTATCATGTTGGAACAACAACTTGCACCAGACACTAAACCCCAAATTGCCCTGACGGCTGTGTCATTAGTTTATGAATCAGTTGTATGAGAGATATAGAAGTGCTTTGAGTGAATGTCACATGTACTGTAAAGAAATTAGTCGCTAAGACTAGAAATGTGCTATATATTACTACAGTCCATTTATCACTTATTCTGTCTGTTAATATTGTGGCTCTTATGACTGCACCTTGTTAGGCCTTCAAAAATGAAAAAATTGGAGAGGGGAAAATGTCTCTGGTAAATATGCTGGAAACACTGTCAAAATGGATGCAGAAACAAAACGCAAAATCTCACCTGCTGAAGAAGGCGTGTGCAGGCAGGTACTGCTGAGGCAGCAGGGCCCCCGGGGAGTGAGCTGAGGGGCCTCCAGGACCTCCAGTGCACGCCACAGTCAAACAGCTCTGCTGGCCGCGGCGAATGTCCCCATGAGGCCTGTGCAGGAGGCCGGGGATCGGATGGAGGGCGGTCAGAGGGGTGTTGGGCAGCGGCAGAGGTGGCTTGCTGTGACCGAGGCTGATGACCGGAATGTAGGGAGGAAGAGGAGAGGATGATGAGGATGATGATATAGCGGTTGGAGGTGGGAGCGTACACGGCGATGTCTTGGCCGGAGCTGGGAGGAGCGGAGGAGGAGAAGAAAGAGTTGGGGACCTGTTGGAGGTAGCAGCACGGGCCGTTGTTATCTTTCCTCCTTTTTGCTTCTCCTCCTGCTCTTGCTTGGTCTCCATGGCGATGGGCTCAAGCACAGCAGCTTTATCCACGCAGTGATTGGCCAACACCGTTGTTGTGGTGATGGAGGACTGAACGGACACAGTTTTGGGGACATCTGTGTGTCCCTTGGGCCCTGTCTTCTTAGCAGGACACGGGCTGCTGTTAGCTGAAGTCTGGTTCTCCGAGGGGCTGTGCTGCTCCACGGACGCACACGTGGGCGAAGAGGCAGAGAAAGAGGAGGAGGAGGAAGAGGGTCGAGGTAGGTCCGGGGGTGAGGTGGGTGGAGTGGTGGGCTTCAGCTTCTCCATCATGATGGTGAAGCCCCAGAGGGAATCCCACAGGCTCGTTCCTCTCTGCTGCACACGTGCTGCGAGCGTGCGTCCCTGCGGTGTCTTTATATGTGTATGAGAGTAGCTAACATGTTCCACCTGCAGCTAAAGCCTTTTAAATCTCTCACAGCCCAATCTTTGTGTATTTCCCTTAAAGATGACTGGAAATTCTTTATTTCCTCTTCCTTTGCTCCACTTTCCTGCAGAATGTGCAGCTTTTTTCTTGCTCTAACATATAGATTTGTCAGTTGGTCTTTTTGCCTGCCACACAGGGTCAGCATTTGAGTCTTCAATCCATCCCCCGCTGGATGATTATAGAAAGGCCAATGAAACAAAATGTATTTATATCTGTATTGCAGTCATGAATGAAGAGCTTCTTCTGTCGTGTTGTCTGTGGGTGCGTGCAGCGCAGAGCTGAAGTGGGGTTTTTTGGTCCGATTTTAACTGGATGACTCTATTTTCCTGACAGTACATCCTGAGCGGCGGATTCTACTTTTCCGACGAGTCTCCGGTGGCTGCTCTTGATGAGTCCGTCTGTCTATATGTCCGTCTGCGATTAGTTTGAGGATGTGAGTCAAAATCCTTTAAAGCATTCAGAACATCCCAGACCAGGGAAGATTGGATTGATATCAAAGAGTCTGTTGAACAAAAGAAGAAAAGCTCACTCAGGATATGGTAGATATATGCATGGTTTATATTAACGGAAAAGATGTGAAAATGTGGTCAAAGGTCAAAGTTTGCACAAGACCTTGAACTAAACTGTGATGAAGTTGTTTTAGGGGAATTTTCAGCGGAAGATGTTCTACGGTTTGAATCTGAATTTACTTCATGGAAGATTTACAGACTCATCACCAAGCTGGGTCTCTGCTGCCGTGTCTTCAAGCAGGGAGACACACTCTGCTCTGCAAGGCGAAGACATGATGATGTCTCAGGTTTTGCAATCGCGATTGTTCCTGTTTTATCATTTCTCGTGGTTGTGACTTTTTGCTCGGACTGTTCCGTTTTTTTCATGATGATGTGTCGGGCCATCGTTCTGAGGTACAATCTTTTTTTGCAACAGTTTTATATTCATTTCCATTTAAAGACCTTGGTTAAAAGAACCGTTAGAGAAGCTGACAGAATCACTGATGAATTTCTCAAAGGGGTCCGTGTTAAATGCTCATCTCTCTAAGGTTAGTTATCCTGAAAGAACAATCTGTGGCAGTTTTTTTCCTAAGAAGCTTTTTTTTATATTTTGTAGAGTCGATAATAGGATATATTTTATATTTGTTTATATTTATTTATTTATTATATATATTTCATATTTTGTCAAGTGGAGCCTGTATCCACAGAGAGTTTAACTAAACGTTTATACACAATGAGCTAATAACAAATACTTAATTCAATTACTCATGTTAGATATTTTTGCTGGACCTTTATGCTACAAATGTCATTCATTAAATATGAATAATTAATGAATTTTGCACTGTTTTTTATATCTGTCCAGTACGTATCTTTTTTATTTATGCATTGGTTATTGCCTACAAATGCTGATTATATTGTATATTTAAATAATATATATGATAATTTTTTAAGCAGAGCACTTTCCAGCCCACATGATTTTTTCTGATGATAATAATAATTTTATTTTTATTTTATTTTACTGAATGTACAAACAAGTAGATGACATAACAACCGAAACTTCTACTTTATATTTATTTTTCTCATTATTTTATTATTATCAATATTAGTTAAAATAATTAAATGCTGCAAACAGCTCACATACTAAAACACGAGTCAAGTAAAATAAATGAAATGTCTAATGATGTTTAATACTCACAGACACATGATGACATCCATCTGTTTGTCCTGTAAAATCCATCAGAGTTCCAGTGATGTGTGAACGCACATGTTTTATCTCCTCAGTGTTTAACGTCTTTCTCCTCCTGCTCCTCCTCCTCCTCCTCCTCCTTCAGGTCGCTCACACTCCTCTGCAGCCTGTGACTGTCTGTCTGTCAGTCTCTGAGGTCAGAGATGGAGCCAAACTTTCCGACACCATTCAAAATAACTCCTCGTGCTCAGGTGAGACCCCTCCGAAAATGTATTATTCCAAATTAAATAATAACAATAATTATAATAATAAAAGTCCAAAGTATTCACAGAGAAATGTAGACAGAATGAGACGGACCGCCATTTATATTAGTTTTTTTTAGTTGAAGTTGCTCCTCCGAATGAAGACAAACTCAAAGCCCGGGGAGGATGGAAGGTGCGGGGGTCCCTCCTGTCCATATGTCACTCTCACCTCTGTCACTCTCCCTCTCTCATTTTCACTGTTCGGTCTATCCTCCTGCTCTTCGCCAAGAAGACACAATGCTCTAGTTGGTTACCAGTCGGAGAGAGTCTGGTACAGGCAAGTGGGAGAGAGAGAGAGAGGGAGAGAGAGGGAGAGAGAGGGAACCATGTTGCAAGGAGAGTTTTCCGCTCCCTGCTGGACAAGAGGATGTGCTCGTACAATGTGGTGGCTGCTGATAAGAGCCTCAAAAGCTGCCTGTGGCCTGTAGATAAGGAACCTCCACCAGCCCCCCTCCCACCCCTCCACCACCAATACCAGCACACACACACTTCTCATAACACACACACATACACACACACACACACACACTCACACTGGTCAGTCCCAGACTTTGAAGGGACCTGGACTGCATCCAAGAAAATATCTGCAACTGCACTTATATCACAATATAATAAACAGACAATGATGAATTGTGCACACGTGCATGTGCTCATCCGCACAAACACACACATACAGTGACAGTGCACGTATAGACAATGCCACCAGTAACACAATTGCTTGGGGAATCATCCAGTGCGACATCTTTGTTTAAAATGATGACGTTTGTTTTCATGTGTTGATCAAAAAAAAAAAATTCTCCAAATGATATTTGTTTATAGCAACATTACATAAACACATTGAGGTTATTTTAGTTACCAGATTTGAGACAAGTTTAAAAAAAATGAGTGGAGAGTATGAAAGCTGTTGATGTTTACTCAAATTAATTGTTAATTAAATGATTAGGTGGCCCACACAAATTAACTGGCAAATATGTGGTAACTGATCTATCATGTGAAGTAATGTCAAGCAAAGTTGGCTTATGATTTTCTTTGTCATCAATTGTAGAAAATGTTTAATGTTTAAGTGAGTAAGAATATGTCCCTTCTGGCTCTTTGCAATCATAATCAAACTTAATTTAAGATCACTTCTTCTGACATCAGAGCACACCTGTGTCACTGATGACCAACACACGAGTCATCATCATGGTAACTTTCCTCAAAGAGTGCTCCCTAACTTCCTTCCTAAATCTATCTCCCACCCTTTCTCCCTCGTGCCCACCAATTTCTATTCACTTATTCTGTGTGTGTGAAGTGTGTGTGTGTGTGTGTGTGTGTGTGTGTGTGTGTGTGTGTGTCTCCACCTCAAGGTCAGCACCTCTTTTTACATTCCCCTAGTCATTTCCTTCTTAGACAGACTGAAAGACAAACATTATCAGGGCTTTACAGTTACGTGGCCTTAAAGGTCCTGGGAACGTGGAAAGTCTGATGAGCAACTGCTCAACAAATCTGTCGTCAACTTCACCACCACCACCATCATCATCATCATTGTCATCATCATCATTGTGATCATTTTAAATATGTTGGTATCAACAATAGGCTGCCCAGGGCTCTGAACGTGCTGACATTAGGAGCAGTCTCTGTACAACCAGAGCGAAGACAGTGTCATCCATTGGTCTGTCACACTCATGTGGGTCCAGCAGCAGCTGTGGTTCCAGTTGATCGCACTCTGTGTGTGAGAAGAACGTTGCAGTGGCACCGTGACGCCTGCAGATGCTGCATGAATTTGCCTGAAACATATAAAAAGCTCCACGAGGGACAGAGATAATTCCTTTGGGATTTTAGCTTTTTCCAGTTAAAAATAAATTGAATACTGTCACATTTTTTTTATTAAACGTTTTTAAAGGTTTTTGTTTTGTGCTTGTTGTTTTGTGGGGATCATTCGAAATATAATCAACAGAAATGCTATTGAATCTATAAAAGACAAAGAAATACATATTTTTAAAGCAGGTCAGATTGATTTAAATTATATTTTATTCTTCTCAGCTTAAATGGACAAAATGGGACAAGATTCCAAATAATTTACTGATTAGATTCTATAGATTGTGATACAGTTTTATTGATTGTGTTACAGCTTTATTTCTGTTGTCACATTGACATGCAGTGAAGTAATTACATTGACTTATACTAAAATGTTATTAATCTAATATTTCCAGTGGTTGGAATAGATCTGAGTAAAAGCTCTTAATGTGCAGATTGACTCATCATAGTTTTATTACTTAGATTTTTTTCAGCTACATTTGTGTAAACAGGAAGTAGTGAAGGAGAAGTTTCGGGCCTCCTTCACTTCTGTAATACTGGTTTGAGAGATTATTATGAAATATGCATGAGTCTCCTGAACAGGTTTATGAATTGACAAGAAAAATAAGTGAATTGAGTTTTGCTCCATCCAAAATTAAATAACAACTACAATAGAACTCAATAGCATGCAAACCTCCACTAAGGCCCCAGTCTCCTTCTGAAACCACATTTAAATCCACAAGATGCATTTGGACCTTTGCATTTCTACCTGGGAAATCAGTGAAAGTGTCAAAACAAACTTCAAAGTCAGAAAATCCCTGTTTCCACCCCCTGATCTGGATCTTCTCCAAACGTATTTTGGTCCACACTACATCCCTTCACCAAGTTTGAAGAAAATTGGTTGAGAAGTGGATTTTGTCAACAGTCAGAAAGCAAGGACAAAAGAACCTCTGTCACTGAAGTTCACAGTAAATGATTCAAAATGAACCCAGACTCAGGAGAGTACATTTTTTTTGCAAAAAAAGCCCCTTGATTGCTTTTTACCAATAAACTGTCTGGTCATAGTCTGGAGCCATGATTCCTGTTGTGTTATGAGGTGAGTCAGATGAAACCCTGTGAGCTGCTGGACAACTCATTAGTGTACGTTGTGGGGTTTACCCCCCGTCCTACTGTAAAGCCCTGACCTCTCAGGTGACAGTCACTGTTTTCTGAAAAGTTCAAACACACACACTCGCACACACACAGGACAAATCGTCGGCTCTCTCATTTAAAGCCCCGTGTGAACACCCGAACTGTAAAGGGGGAATAATAATAGAAACATGCGATAACAGACAGTTTCCGCTTCTCCCTTGAGTGCGGAAGAAATCAAGAGAGGATTGTTTTAATCTCAGAGCCACACCGTCACACCCTCCTCCTGCATGCTACCTCAAAATACCCCATTCGATAAACTGAGAATCCATGTGAGAGACAGAGAGAGTGTGTATGTGTGTGTGTGTGTGTGTGTGTGTGTGTGTGTGTGTGTGTGTGTGTGTGTGTGTGTGTGTGTGTGTGTGTGTGTGTGATACCAGAGAGACTTAAGTAAAAACAAAGGTAAATGCTCTCTCTCTCTCTCTCTCTCTCTCTCTCTCTCTCTCTCTCTCTCTCTCTCTCTCTCTTTCTGTGTGTGTGTGTGTTTGTGTGTGTGTGAGTGCACTAGGTATTACTCATGTTATCTACACGTTATAGGGACATTACTTAACAGTATAAGTAGCTTGCATCTCTATCTATCTATCTAGACCGACCATGTGGCCCTGGGTGTTTAAAGTTGTCTCTGAAGTTTTGAGGTTGTGGAATTAAACCTCGGTAAATTTTCACTCGGAGATGAAACAGATAAGGAGTGTTGGGGCTCGGCTGGGAAGTTCTGAGGATGTGCAGGTTCGATACTTATCAGTGAAGCTCAGCATCTATATTTCAGTATCCACCAGGGGGCAATGGAGTGGCTTTGGCTTGACGTTTGGGGAGCCGTCATGTCGTCCATCTTTACGTGCAGTCTGTACTGTAAGGTTTGCTGATTCTGTGGAATAATTTAAACAGTGGTTAAAGACGTACCTGCTTAAATTAGCTTTCAGGTAATTTATGCACACCTAATTCCGCTTCTTATGCACTTTACAGGACTATCCTCAGGGAAGTCAGACAACCAAAGAAGGAATATCATACATAGATATAAAGGTAGCTATGTTAGCATTAGCTAACATAAACTCATACCACACAGAGTAATGCTCCATTAATTTGGTGTCATTTGTAAAAGGAAGATTGTTGTATTTCTCATTTTACAGATTAAGATCAACTGGAGTTGACAATATAGATTAAGAGCAATATTGTCACTCAAACACCAACATACACTCAGCACTCAAGTACTCACACAAATGCTCCCGTCCAAGAAAACAGACACACACTCCCCAAAGTGGGCTCCATGGCCACGTTTCCTCCACGTCGTGTAAACAGCATTGTCTGCCGGCTGATAGGGATCACTGGAACCTAATTGTTTGAGGCCCGATACACAGAGCATTTCATGGGGAAAGTGACAAACAATGCTACAAGCGCTGGTCGGGACAGACGCTCTCTCTCCTCCACGGCTGCGAAAGATGCCGACTCTGATTATTTTTCCTGATTGTCCTGGAGACCAGCCATTCAGTTTCAGACCAAGATGACGCTTCAGGGCAGAACATGAAGATGGATTTTTACGATCGCCAGCCTGGAATCTGGTCTCAAACACCTAGAGTTACATGACAAAAACTCTGTCTGTTCATCAGCAATCAGCAGGGGAAGACGATGACTGGAAACATGTTGAAATATAATTAAAACAGCATCAACACGAGAGAAAAGATTTAATACTCCTTCCAAGGAGGTTATGTAGATTAAAATCTGAAAAAAAGGTTTGGACAGTTAAATGCTTTTCTGGTGGTAAAACTTTAAGATAATTAGATAAAAAAAACAAAATTGTGTTGAGCACATACAAGGCCTAACAGTCCCCTTAAATTCATTCAAGATGAACCAAATTTCACAAATTTCCATTACCATCCATGAATCATTGTAACTGTTACACAAAGAAGAAGTAATTTCTTTCAAAAATTATTACCAATTATTATTAAAATTTAACATTTTCAAATGATAATGGACTTTTAAGGAATGAAATGCATAAATCGAATTAGAATTAAGCATCATGTGCCTGGAACACTGTGACAATCATGATGGAGAATTCAGAAGAAAAAGATGTAATCAATGCAGAACCAGAGATGTTTTATTATTCCTGACACTCCTATTCAAAGACTTTGATGTGTATTAAAGAGCCCCCCTTTAAAATGACCAGAAGTGACCATTTGTGAGAAACTGTATCAAGCAGATTAAACACAAATTAATTATTTTATTATAACTCTGCTGTAACATCACGGCCCAAACACTGTACATCTATATAATTCGAAACAGCGGAAGAGATGTTAAGTATCAAGGAGCTGTTACTTTTATCCTCTTACTGTATTCAAAGTTCACGGTGATCCTGATTACTGTAATGACACTTCATACAGTGTCAGCCACATGTCGACGGTCACACATCGCTCCGTTCCCAGGATGCACCTGGCGAGAGGCGAGCGGGCGGACGTGAGGGACAGCTGTTTCCTGCGCACACTTCCTGGTTTGGCAGAGGGGAGGGTTGTGGGGAGGGGTGTAAATGAGTGGATGAGGGTGTTTGGCCTTTTCCAAACAGGATATGTCTGCCACAGCCACAGCCACAGGTGTGAGGGAACAGACGCTCTGCAACCTCATACACACACATACATCTCTAAAAAGTAATTCATCTATTGTCATATCATTGTAACATGGAGGGAAGTTGGAAGAAGGATGAGAGACAAAGTGTTTGTGGAAAAAAGTGAAAAAGACACGAGGAGGGAGAAGAGTCGACTCCTTTATCGTCTCCTGTACTTCAGAACTCAAACTCACCCTATTGGGAGTGAGAGAGAGCAGCGAGCGAGCTAATCAGAGCATAATGGGCTCGACCAATAATTTCCTTGATTACACAGACACTCTACATTCCACGTCAGTTCAACCGGAGCCAGAGAAGCTGAACATCTGTGTTTCCATGAAGAGCACAGACTGGACAACGCCGTGATGGTGTTTCACTGACATGACCTTTCTGAAGTAGGGTACCATGTTATCAAATCATAAACTTTTGCACGTGTTGATTGCATTTATGCACCAGCAGGAAACTGTCCCTGATGAGAGAGGTAACTAATACTGATCCATAAGTACAATCATTAACTCATCATGTTGTCTGCAGAGGATGAGGTTAAAACAGTGATTTTAACTGCAGAAGTCAGGGACACTGGTGCATTTTCAATTATTTGTTATCAGATAAACATTGCATTAAGTCTTCTTTTTGTTCTTTGTTGAACGGAGCAAATTCCATCAGACAAAAACTCTTTTAATTCCTGTATGTTGATTTAATTTATGTCCAGGAAGTTGATAGAATAAGTCAAAAAAGTTCAACTACTACTTTTCCTTATTTCTGGTCTGAGGACAAGTTCAATCTTATACCCAGTGGAAATTTGGTCTAAATCATAAAATGATATCCCCTGTTTAATACTCGAGAGTGTTGTTTGTTTGAGGAAAGGAAGGAAGGTGGAATAATACAACCATATGGTAAATGTACATATAACCAAACCTGGAGGTATAAAAACATGGAGGCTGAGGTGAGTGTAACAGCACACAAGTGGTAGTCAAGTTTGGTGATATTAGAAATATTTGTACCCTGTAAGTGTTGAGTATTAACTTTAATAATTATGTGGTTCTACTGTAGGAAGCTTTTCAGGGTCATTTAAGTGAAGAGATAAGATCAGACAAGTGAGTCCAGCAGCTCTCACTGGGAGGACTGGTCAGAACCATGTGACCTCGAGGCATCAGTCTGACCGTTGACTCTGAAAGGGCATCACCTGCGCAAGATTACGTGCAGAACTTTACGAGCCAACTGTGGCTTTTCAAACAGCCGACACACATCCACTTCCACTTTTGGCAACACAATCACAAATATTTCCATTTAAAATGTGCACTGACAATAGCCTGTGTGTGTTTGTCTGCTCTTGTACAGCAATCCTTGTGAGGACCAGTTTGAGCCTACAACCGAACGAGTGAGGACTTTATGACCCCCCCCCCCCCTTTAATGGACTGTTTGGTGGTTGAGACTTGGTTTTAGGGTTAGGGGTAGGGTCAGAATTAGGTTTAGGTTAGGGTTAGGGTCGCGATTAGGGTTAGGGTTAGGGGGTTAGGTTTACGATTAGGGTTCTGCTATTATGTCAGATGGTTAAAGATACAGGAAACCACCATATTGGATTATTGCCTACAGGTGCTGGTGAACAATAGATGATTAAGTTAGGAGTTACTTGTCTTCACTCAGTTTTAGACCAGCAACCCTCAGGTTGAAAGCCTGATGCTTTACTGACTGAGCTATACAGTCCACATGAGACAGGTAACTGAATCGAGGGGTGTGGGGTAAATTCCTCAACCCACTGAGAGTTAGACCCGATTGACTCGTAAAAAGAAACAATACACCACAGGGTTAGAGGGTTAGTTTGGGTACAATTTAAGAATCAAGAGGAGTCTGGGCGACAAAGTCCATATTCTATCTATAGACCAGGACTTTAACACTGGACTCTAAGGTTGAAAGCCCTGTACTGTAAATTCACTGGGATGAAACTTTCAATACATTTTAATAATCTAAAATAAATCAAATCCAAACGAGATTATCCACTTTACCCAGAGTTATGAAGAAAAACCCTAATGTTGATGTTTATATCTATTACTGCTATTTCTGAGGACTTCTAGCTGTTGGGGCAAATTTTGATGTCAACATTAGAAGTCTGATTTATTCATATACAACCATTTTCAGAGGTCAGGAGGAGAATTTAAAGGTGATCACTCCTGAAAACAACATATGCACATGTACATTTATTTGAGCACAGGTGTATTGAAAGCAGCAGCATTTTAAATTAGCTTTTAATCCTGCCCCTTATAATAAATATTGTTAAACTCTTTAAGCACCTGCCTTAGTCACAAGTAACCCTGTTACTCTAGAGTTTATATTTTAGAATGACACAGTAAACAGCAGTTCATTGTAGTCATGTGGATTCATCAGATTTCTATCACTGTCCAGGGTGGAAGAAGATAAATTATGATATTTCTATGTTAGGGTGGGTTGTGTGTGTGTGTGTATGTGTGTGTGTTTGCACTTTTGTGTGTGTGTATGTGTGTGTTAGTGCGTGCATGCATGTGTGTGTGACAGGACAGCCCTTGGGTCACAATGACACTGTGTGGAACAACAGCGTATTGTGTCTCTTATATTTCTCATCATCAGCACTGCCATCATCCAAATTCCACTGGTGTGTTTGCAGCGTGGCGGAGGGACTCGGCCCTGTTGTCAACCCCCATCCTGCAATAATAGGAAACACAGCATCACTTTCCACTTTCTGCCTCACTTGTCACTGCTAATTCAAAATACATAAGTTCCTGTTTGGAGCTCCCTGGCTCTGGACCTGGTTGTTTGTTTTGGATAGAGGCTTCGTGCAGTTTCTTTTTCATCCAAAGTGCTTTTGTTTTGAATAGTGCTTCTGTTTTACTGTGTATGAGTGGACGTTATTCGTAATGTAGCCACCTCCTCTTCTGCTTTTACACATGTACTATATGCCATTGTACACAATGGTCATAAGAAACACACCATTAAGTGTGACTCAGTCTGACTGACTCATTGTGAAACAAAATAGAGGCTCTTTCTTATTTACAGCTTGTTTGTTCTGTACCTTCAGAGTTTTCAGTTTAGTCTGAACCAAAATAACAGGTCTGAAAGGTTCCTCAGAGCACGGTCTGCACCGAAGGACCAAAAGGGTAGGGGGCAGTGCATCAGTGTCCACATAATGTCCATATACTGTATACCTCCACCAACAGTCCACTCATGAAACCACATTCAAATTCACAAAATCTGAATTTTCATATGGATCAGCAGGTATTTTCCCACCCTCATGAATATAAATTTCAGTCATCTAAACATGTCTGTTTTTTCCAACAAGATTCGTGAATCATTCTCTGAGAAATCGACAAAAATGTTGAAAAACATCTTGCAATGTTAAAGAAAGTGAAAAAAAGATCTTGGATCCACTCCTTGATCCAGATACAAAACTAAATGAAGTCTTTTCTGATCCATACTGCATCCTTCCACCAGGTTTGGTAGTAATCTGTCTTTGTGTATTACACAGATGAAAATAATATATGATATACGGTTTACTCCTGTTGTTCTGAATCGTCTTCAACAGGATAAACTGAAATTCTACATATATTCTTCAAAGTCCATTTTTTTTGTCTGTATATATGCACGTGAACAACAAACACAACATAGATTTCCATTGTGTGTGTTTATCTCCTCATGAAATGTAACTAATCTTTCTCACCGTCGACTGTGCAAATGTATATTGTTTCCCTGCGTTTGTCTTTTTACCACTAGATGGAGACAAAGGCTTATCATTTATCCCTTGCAATCCTCAAGACATTGGTTTTAGTATTTGAATGGATAGTTTTACATTCGCCAAGGAGGTTAAGTTTGAACTCATTTCTCATTTGTTTGTTTGTTTGTGTGTAGGATTACGCAAAAACTACTTCAATCAATTTCCATCAAACATGGTGGAGGGATGGGGCCTAGTTAATAAGCTTAAAGTTACCATCATTATGAGTGCATCGTCCTAAAAACAGAAAAAGCTCATGTTAAACCAAGCATGATTCAATTCTCTTGTAACTCTTTAACCTGTGAATGTTTCATCTGTTGCAGGATTTAAACTGGCAACAGTCCTTGTGTAAGATATACAACATTTACAACATAATAGTTTAAGAGTGTATAAAAAAAGGTGTGTACTTTTCTTTCATGGTGAATTGAATATTATTCATTTCATCTCAAAGACTAACCAGCCTGAACAATGGCATCCAATCTCTCAAAGACAACACTGTTATTTTCTGTCCTTATTTCCACAAACCAGCTTGTGCCGTGCATGAACTGAGGATTGCTGGTTAAGGGCCATTATAATTGTTACATTTACAATATATAAAAAGGTTGATTATTATTCCCCCCTCTAATAATTCATACATGTTTATTAATTTCCAATATTTCTGCATTGCATTTTTTCCCCTGAAAATGCAAGAATAGTTTTTGTTTTGACGTTCTGTTACACTGCTGCACGCACACACACACACACACACACTGAGTGGGTGGTCCGGACCAGGTGGAAGGGAGAGGGATTAACACCAGGCCTGCCCAGAGGAAAAAGAAGCAGAGAGAGATAAAGAAAACAAGAGATGGAGGAGAGGCACACATCTGTACGCCAGATGTGAGGTTTGATGGTTTTTGAAAGAGAAAGAAAGGAATGAAAAAAGGCCTTTGGTCCCAGGCTTCAGTGACAAGTGGACACATTGTGACTGAAATAACACTCAGCTCCCTTTACTTCTTCCTCATTCAAGACAGTGTGTGTGTGTGTGTGTGTGTGTGTGTGTGTGTGTGTGTGTGTGTGTGTGTGTGTGTGTGTGTGTGTGTGTGTGCGTGTGTATGTGTGTGTGTGTGTGTGTGTGTGTGTTTTAGGAAGGGGTTGATGGTAGAGAATGAGAAAAAACAAATGACAAATTGTGATCCTCCTCTAAAGTAAGTAATGGTTTTTAGTTTTAACCATAAAGGCTAAAACATTAATAAGTAAAAATAGATACACAAAAATCATATAGTCTTCTTTCAGTTGTGCACTTTCCCACAATTTAAAAACCTGCATTATATCATAAATACCTACTTGTATAATCATATAATTATTATAATATTATAATCAATAGTAGTAGTATATGTAATTCAATATTTTGTTATGTTTATAATTATCCTGTTGCCAGCTAAAGCGTATATTATATGTTGTGTCCCACGAACTTTCTTCAGAAGAATATCTACAATTCCATGACAATGGGCTGAACTACAACTTTTGATGCAAACAGCTACTAATTGAATCTTGTGATGAGGTTGTTTTTTCAAGGATAACAAATAGTCTTGTGCATACTTGTTGCCATATATGTGAAATTCTTGTGTCAAGTTATCACTGACTAATCAAACAGGTTTTTCACACTGTCTTCTGCAATAGACAGTATAAATATGTAAGATTTTTCTACCCTCACTTTTTATATTGATATTTGCAGTGTTGGATTTCTGCATTTGGCCAGTACACCACGTATACAATTCACACCGTGTCCTTTGAGGTTTTAGTTGAGCATCTCTTCTTCTCAGTTCCTATATGGATTCACTGTTTCTTTCCTTTGCTGCGTGTGTGTGTGTGTGTGTGTGTGGTTTATGGCTGTTTACATAGCTAACAGTGGGTGAGCCCTGTTCAACAAGCCCTACCTCTGGGAGTTAGGCGTTCTGAAGTCCTATAAAATGTGGATGAAAGCTGAAGCCAAATTAATAAAGTTTAACAGGATAAAGATGTGGCTTGTTACACAGCGCAGCATTAAAAACCCCCCTCCTAACTGACAGAAAACAACCTGTATTTATGAGTTCCTGGCCATAGAACATCATATAAAGAAGAGTGTGTGTTTATATCCGTTGCTATTTGCGTTTAAGTTCCTACCCTCTCCCTTCAGGGCCTTTACCTGATCCTTCATGTTTCTCCCACACTGACATCAGCGCTCTCTGTCATAATAATCACTTAAGTTAAACCAATGAGCATTTAAAGTCTAACACACATGGAGACCAGAACCTGAGGCCATAACCAATGTTCACTCCAGCTAAGCAACCATGGCATGATGTGTTACCTGGCACTGTTAAAAGTTATTTTGGTTGATGCTCTGGTTATTGGGTGCGATGAGGTTTTATTCCACTTGGCACTGTAATAGTTGTTGCTATTTCGGCGAAAAGCGGTGGAACTTTTGTCACAGAAGTTATTGACCAATAAAAGCTGGAAATAAAGTGCCTGGATTCCTTTAAAGTGGATTATGCTAATATACCTATTTATGTTTTTCTGGAGCTCCACTCCAACAGCTTTGCTTGATTCACAGTTCAAATAAAGTCCTTATTTATCCCAAACTGCCTGGTATGTAGCCCCTCAGTTGAGCCTCTGACTGATAAATTAGTGTGTGACATAAAAGGTGCATTTAGTCCTTTAATCACAATCTGTATATAAAAACATTTCTATAAATGACCCTATTAATAGTTGGGGAAATGCATTAAAATTCCAACTAAAGAACTGTCATAAAAACTAAAGCCAACATTGCAAGTTGAATGTTATTCTGCCCTCATCTAATGACCAATGAAAACCTGTATGTAATGTCAACCTGCACCATCGACTATTTTTATGCAGGAGTAGATAACGTGAAAATAATGCTACTGTCGTAGGGAGAACCGCCTGTACTTGGAGCGAATTAAGAACTCTGTGCTTTGGGGAATTACCTCAAAATTTCTAAGGACTTTTTTTAGTCTGGATATTTCCAAGGAATGTTCTTCAGGAATCAATATGTAAAAGTTTGAGATCTGTTTGGAGATTTATTGGGAAATTATGGTAATATTATGGTTGTGGCTCCACCACAACAAAAGATGAGCATCAGATTACAAGCATGTATGACTATAAATGGAGCTGTCCATCAGGTGTAACACAAACTTACACACACAAACGCACATCACTTCATGATGCTCCTCTCATTCATCCCTCCTTACCCAAAAACCAGGAAAGGTTGTATTTATGCTGGAATTCTGCTACAAATCTGGAGACCAGATGCTGGGACACCCTCAGCTTTCATGTCATTCAACTCAGTCAGTTTTTAGTCTTATGAAAGAGTCTGCCTCTACGCACATGTGCATCTATCTTGCTTTGTATCCCTGTTGTTTTTGAAGTGAATCCTAACATTGTGTGGTTGCTGACAGTGCTCTCTCAACATAGGGGGAGGGACAAGGTAAGACAAACTCAGTGTAGCTTTATATGAACTACTTTGGGGTTGGGTCAGGTTCGGACACAAAAAACTAAATCCCTGTCGAGTTCTGTCGGCCTTCTGTTGGGTGTGAATGGTTGAAAGGGGCTGTGCTGAGCTACAGCATGACTCTGACCTGGCCTGCACATTTACTTATTTCTGTTACAAGCTGTAAGCAACAGGGGAATTTAACACAGAATGTTTTTTGTGTCCTTGTTCAGACATTATTCTTACTTTTAAATGTTTTTGCTTGTTTGAAATGTGGTTGCAAATGTGACAGACCGGATGGCAAATGGGAAATGGGTTCTAGTTACAAACTCCGAAAGCATTCTGTGATGTCGTTGGTGTGTCAGCCCATCATCAGAGTCCCTGTGTGATGACAGTATCGTCATACTGTATAACCCAGATAACACATTATCAACCCGTTCAGAAAGTTTGGCTTTCCTGAAACAACTAAATACTGATTCTAAAAAATGTTCTCCTCACTATCTGGGACTGTTGTGCAACTCAAACTGTATAAATCCTGGAGGATACATCATGTAAGAACACAGTGTCTCCACCCACCCAGATCGTAAAGGATTGCCCTGCGAAGGAGCGTAGAGTCCTGCACGGGTCCCTTTTTTGCAAACCCGTAAGATTCTGTTCTGGACCCAACCCATTTTCCACTATTATCTCCAAGTAAAAACCAGACCAATTAACAAATGACCCGCAACCCGACCCCTCACCCTGGGATTAAACACACATGCTACCTACACAGTCACTCACATCAAATGGGTTATAGCCTTCTTGTCTTTCAGCTGAGTTTTGTTCTTGGAAAGTTTTGGTGAATGTCTCAGCACCTGTGCTCCTGCAGCTGTCAAAGCAAACAGCCCATTCCAAACAGGCAGGTTTTATAATGGACATTAGTTTAATAAGAGGTCTATCACTATTGCTGGCAAAAAATTGGCTGACCAGCCAAAAGTAACTGTGACTGATACATCATTATTTGCTTGAATTGCAGGAGCCTCGGATTCATCTTTACCAACTTGCAAAATCAACATGATGCAAACAAAAAACGTCTCACATATGAGCAGAGGAAAGAGCAAGCAATGGTGAAGAGAAAGAGTTTTTATGAGAGCACAGAGTCAACCCGGGTGGTCCTTCGCTGCAGGTTCAAATGGGCGAGCTTCTCAACATCACACACCAGCAGAAGAAGCATCCCGCTGCTCCTATACACTCTCCCTGAGCTGAGCATTACAGTAGAAGGTTAGCGGAGGAGGAGGAGGAGGAGGAGGAGGAAGGTGTCAGTCGTTTAAAATCTTGACACTAACGTTGCTCCTGCCTCTGTTTCACTTCCCCTGCTATTCCTGGTCACTTCTCCTCCCTGCTGCCAAGTAAGCTGAAATTTCATTAAACCGAAACAGCTTGAGCGGATTCTCAAGCTTTTGTTTCCTGAAAAGCAGTTTAGTCTGGTCATTCTGCTGATGTGCATGTATTTGGAAAATAATCTGAAGATGAGGGTTTTTTCATTCATGAGCCCTCCATCTTCCCTTCTGTCTCTCTGGGGTCCCTGGCTTGGGTCCCCAGCTCTAGAGTCCAGGAAGTCCAGCTCTTCCTGGACACCGTACCATGAACCCCTGCCCAGTGTATGATGAGACAAATAAAACACTGTACCTGTTTTTCATCTGTGTTGAAAAAGCACCAGAGGAAGGAATGGATACAGAGCAACATGGCAGACCGGTGCAGAGCAAGGGAAACAAGGGAAATGGGAGTAGGAGAGGAAAGAGGGATATTTGTGAGGTTTACGGGCTGCAGGGTGGTGCTGTTTATGTTCTGGCTTCCTGCTCATACTCATGCTGTTTTTGAATAATATGTAGTCGCTCCACTGCATACGCCTGAACAGTGACGACAAGGACAATTTCTCCATATGCTTCGAACTATTTCATTTGAATGTCCATCTACACGCATCGTTAGAGAAGCTATAAAGAGGAAGCTGACCCCCAAGACACAAAACCTCCTATGACCCTGTGGATGTGTCTGACTGGCGTTCCAAGAAACTAGTCGAAGATAATGATTGAGAATCAGTAATATTTGTTTACATTATCAATAAAAAATTTAAACAGGCCTATATACAAATTGGGCTTAATGCAAGATTTTCATATTGAAATTTATTTTATTTTATTTTTAACCAGGATCGAACTTAATACTTCTCAGGCATAATTCTAGTGACACAGTGTTAGAAAAGTAAAGAATCTTTTTGATAGAATAGAAAGAAACTTTCAAATAGCTTTTGGCTCTGCTCCAGCTGGGGAACTTCCTTCATGTTCATCATCAGCTGACACCTTAATCAAGACCCCTCCCTCACTCTATAAATGCAGCAGCAGACTTTGGTGATTGTGGAGAGACACACATTACGAGTCTGTCTTTTCTCTTTAGAGTGACTGTTTTATACATGTAAACCTACCATGGGAAATAAATGTGTAAAACCATTGGAACGCCAACCTCAGCAGCAGCCTGTCTTTGACTCTCGGGATGGATGTGTGTACAGGATTCCTGCTCTTTGCTACAACAGAAACAGTAAAACTCTTCTCGCCTTTGCAGAGAAGAGGAAGACTTTGAATGATTCCGATGCTGAAAAGCTGGTGATGAAAACAGGAACGCTGGAGGAGGACGACACTAATGGGAGACGGATTCAGGTAATTGTCTCACAAGCATTCTTTTTTTCTAATGGCTGAAATACATGTGAATATTCAGAACTAGATTGACTTTTATTTCATTATTTTATTTACACACCTCTGAATTGTGTCTTTTCTAGTGGTCGGAGATCAAAGAAGTGGAAAATGCAGTTTGTTGTTGCCACCGTACCATGAACCCCTGCCCAGTGTATGATGACAAGAACAACAAACTGTACCTGTTTTTCATCTGTGTTAAAAATTTTTACTCCGAAATGTGGCAGAGAAATAATGGCTGCAACAAGGCTCGGCTCTGCTACATCACCACCACCGATGATGGTGAAAACTGGAGCGCGCTGACAGATTTGACAGATTTGAAGCAGTGTGAAATCTCTTGCTGGGCCACATTTGCTGTCGGGCCGGGCCATGGTCTTCAAACAAAGAGCGACAGGTTGATTGTTCCTGTCTACGCTTATCCAAATAAGCCAGGCTCCTCCTCCGCCGATACTTCATATGCAGTCACCCTGTACGCTGATAAGCCATACACAGAGTGGCAGTTTGGCAACATGCTTGAAAACGAATCAGGTGAATGTGAAATGGCAGAGGTCTTAGATGACAAAGGCCACCATGTTGTCTACTGCAACGCCCGTAGTACGAAGGGCCATCGAGTGGAAGCTGTCAGTCACAACGGGGGTGTTGATTTTTCCAACCAGACCAAGAAGAGTGAGATGCTTGTTGAAACGCCTTCAGGTTGTCAGGGTAGTGTGGTCTCCTTTCCAGCTCAAAGTGAAGATCCAAATAAGAAGGATAAAATCAACATCAGCGGCACCTGGCTGCTCTTAGCCCACCCAACCCATTTGAAAGAAAGGGTTAATTTAGGAGTGTATCTGAACAAATCCCCACAGGATCCAAACAAATGGAGCAAACCCTGGATCATTAAGAAGGGAACCAGTGGTTACTCAGACCTGGTTTATATTGGTAAGGGTCAGTTTGTGTGTCTAATGGAGTGTGGGGAGAGAAAAGAACTGAACCAGATATCTTCTGTGATGTTTAGCTACAGCCAGGTCGAGCAAGGCATTGGACAGTGATGTTAATTTCATTACTATTGTCATAGCCTACAAAACATTGAGACTCAAGAGACTTCAGAGGCTCGATAGATATAATGACTATTAAGTGAGGAGACCATAATCAAAGCTTTTTTTATTAAGATTATTAACTGCCGCTATATTTTAAAAGAGCTGCTTGCATTTGGATTTTGTTTTGAAAATGATGTGGCATTGACACTTTTGTTTATAATGTTCTTCTCTAGTGTAATTCTTCTTTTGCTTCTGAAATGAGAAGAGAAAAATGTAAGAGCTGTTGTGACTAGTGTTTTTAATAAATGTAGGATTGATCATTTGTTTCTGAAACCTTTTTATTTTTTTAAGTTTTGTCTGTGGTCCTCACAGGACTGTAATAACTGTAATGACCAATCATTTCATTCAGAAATAGAAAATAAAATGATTGGCTGGTGTTCCTGTCTGTCGCTCACCGACCTGCCTGCCTGCCCGTGCTCTCACTCTTCATAACTGCAGTCTTCAGCTGGCGAGACAAACATCACTGAAGTAGAGACGACTGCTGACTAAGACCCAGCTTTATAAGGGTTTGTTTGCATGTATAATGGAGTGTGGGGAGAAGAAAGAAATTAAGCAGATCGCCTCTGGTTTGTATCTACAACATGTGAAAACTTCTCTGTCTTTACAAACCATGACAATTGTGCAAATGTACAAAATAATGTGATTTCATTGAAGAGCAGAATGTTTCCAATATAAAAACTAATTAAAAGTTCCTTTTTCAGAAATGAGTGTGCTTGTAAGTGATTTACAGTAAAAATGATTCCTTTGCAGGATTTCCACCCACAGGAAACCGATGATCTGCCAAAAACTAAATCAGCAGGAAACTTATTTTTCCTCTTACGAATATCAATACAACACTGACTCCTGTCAAATGAAAGGAAAGTCCCTCACATCACTCATTTGTCAAACATAACTATAGTCACGTAGACTTTTACCCACCTTTTTTTTCTCAGCAGACATTGAGTTTAACCAGCTGGATATTATATTTTTTGTAATAATGAATATTTAAATATAAATATATTTTAGTATATTGTAGGTTATGTTTTTTTCTTGTGTTGTTCATCTGTCTTTCAGTTAGCAGGAATACGCAAAGACAACTTGATGGATTATTTGTTTCATTATTGTGTTTTCGGACTAAAATTTCCCAAAGAATGTTGAATGGATCTAAATGAAAAGAATCAGGCACACCTCAGAGAGTCCCTTTGGCTGCTATGGATACTTTATCAGCTCATGGCAGACTCTGCTGTGTCAGCGTCATCATGACTATTCCTGGTTCTGAGGCCTAACGACTTCCTCTTTCTTCTAAATATTTACACTCCACTCCAACCTGCCACTGAGTTCAAGCTCATCTCAGGGGCTGTGCTCACTTTTCTCTGTCCGACTTTAATGTTCCACACTCAATGGAGATACATAGAGACTTTGGAAACAAGTGTGTAAGTGTGCTATAATTGAATGAAAATCAAACATGACTGAGCATGAAAGGAAAAGCAAACAGCTCCCTGGAGGGTTGTTTGAGTGGAAGGCAGCTGTTTGCATATGGAAGAATATCTGATACGACCAACATCATTTTCCTCAACACATTTGAGGGATAAATGTATCTAGAGCAAAACAGTCAATATTGTAAAACTGACTGTACTTCTTACATATGCTACTATTGCAAAATGAGTTGTTGATAGACTGAAGTAAACACTGGTACACCTTTGTTACGTACAGTGTTCTATATGTCTTGTACATATACCTGTATTGTGTTCTGTTTTGTGTTTTGTCTCCTCCTCCTGGTTTCTCTCTCCTACTTCACAGAGGTGCACCCCTGGTTCCAGTCATCAAATCACCACACCTGTTCCAGGTCTCCAATCAACCATTCCCCTTTAAATAGTCCTTTGTTTTTGTTAGCAGCCAGAGGGCTTTGGGGCTGAGCTGTTCGCTGAGCTGTTCGCTGAGCTGTTCGCTGAGCTGTTCGCTGAGCTGTTCGCTGAGCTGTTCGCTGAGCTGTTCGCTGAGCTGTTCGCTTGAGTATTGATTTATCTTTAGTTTAACCACATTGGTTAAACTGAGTTATTTAAGTTGCTAGCAGCCCACTTTTGTGTTTTGTCTTTGTTAACTTTTGTTTTGTTGTGCGCACAGGGACATTGAGGACAGGTAAGATACTCCGGGGTCTACATATAACACACACGTAGGTTTACTTCTTGTTAATACCCCAGGTTAGAGTGAGCACCACCCGCTGTACTTTTGGGTGCTAAGCACCTGTAAAGGGGGGGGGGGGTTGGGTTTGTTTATGTTCTTTTCTTTGGTGCCACTGACAGTCCTTGTTGATCCCTGTGTTGCTTTCTGTAAATAAACACTTTCTTTGCATCATATCGGGTCCTGGCATTTGTGTGACTGCACCCTCTTTTCCCCAAACCTGTTGCCCTTATGTTATGCCCTACTCCGAGCCACCAGGGGGCGTAACAACCTTCATGTTTCAGAAAGTTGCGATACTTGAATAAGAGGTCAATTTATTATAACCCGAAAAATATGTTTCACCACTTGTAAGGGTTGTTAGGCATTGATGTGCTTAACAGGTGAACACAGGAAAGCACATTAAAAATCTTTGAATTTGTCGTTAACTCTGACTAACTCAACATTTCGCTTTTTATGTTTCCATTTTGTTCTTGTAAGGACATTGCCATGACTTCCCTTCATTGAGGACAGTCACAGTGATATCACCTGGCGACCAGATGACCAGATGTATTTCATGTGCACAACATGCTGACGGAGCAAACACTGCACATGTTACTTATTTGAGCTTCAGAGACTTATACAAGAACCACGTGTGTTGCTACAGGCCTGTGTTGACTGAAGTGGACCCACCTTCTAACATGATGTGCAACACGTCTCTCTCTCTTTCTCTCTCTCACAGACACACACAGTTGTGTCTCCATTCAGAGTACATTACATTGATTTACAATGATTTCCTGGAGACCTACTCTATGCTTATCCATAGTTACTATACTTGCCTAACCCTAACCTTAAATGTAACCATGACCTAAACTTAACCCAACCTTAAAACATGTCTTCACCTTAAAATGTAATGATTTAAATTATGAAGGCTTGCTTTTTGTCCCCATGAGAAAGTCAAGTCCCTGTAATGAGATTTAGGTCCCCACAACATAATACATGGAACACATGCACACACACACACACACACACTCGAACCCTAACCCTAACCTAAATCTAACCCTAATACTAAAACCAAGACTCACCCTCAAACAACCCTTTGAATTTTGTGAGGACCTCACATTGACGGTATTGAACTTAAATTGGCCATCAAAGAAAAGCAAAAACACACACACAAACACACATTCTTTTCAATTTTTTAGGAAAGCAGACCAATCATCCACTGTCAAATCTGAACACTTTGAATCTCCTGAGTGAAGTTTTAGGTTTTAGTTGCTCACTTCGCTCAGATCTTTCAATTCAGTAAATACATGTATTATTTGATAAATAAGAAAAACGCTCTACAAATGAAGACAGCCTAATAACCCATTATTCAATTGTGTTTATGAATAATTATAAACCGTCAAATTGCACAGAAGGTGTAAATACCATGACATTTTTATTCCAAACCTTATAAGAGCCATAAAATATAATATCATTTGCGTCAAGCAAACACACAAATACATTGGCCTAGTTGTAAGTTTAGGCCATAGCCAAAGTTATATTTATATAAAGTACCAAGAGTTTATCTATAGTGGGGAAGGAGATTCAGTTAATTTCTCTGTGATTTCAGACATTCAAACTCTTATTCTCATCATTAGATCATCAAATTAAGTTAGAGGAAATGTTTAAAGATGCCAACAGGAACAGTGGATAACTGAGTAACAGGGTAGTTGGGTGCGATTCTGCGCAGCGTGACAGGAGGCATGAAGTTTGGAGGCAGAGGTGCGACGAGGGCGCAGCGTCCCGGGTGGAGATGTTCAAAGGTTAAAGACGAGGGGAAACTCTTGGAGAGAAGCGAGGGGAGCTCAGGTATAATCCGGCTCACATGTGGGAGGCTGGGACTAGTGAGGGGTCTTAAACCCGCTCCTGTGTCCAGGTCAAGACCCTGGAGACGAGAAACCATCCTGCGCGCTCCGAGCAGAGGGAACACGGACATGCAGCTGATGCGCTCTTGCGCCTCGGACTCCTTCACCGTTCCCAAAAGGAAGTGTCGCCTCTTGAAGCGTTTCCTCCGCCGAAGAAAACTCCCATTCTCAAACATATCTGCGGACATGGGATCCAGGGTCCAGTAGTTTCCCTTCCCGGGATTCCCAGGCTCCCGGGGCATCTTCACGAAGCAGTCGTTCAGAGACAAGTTGTGCCGGATGGAGTTCTGCCACGCGGGGAACTTCTCCCGATAATACGCGAAGCGCTGGCTGATAAAATCACATATCTCACTGAGGGTCAGCCTCTTCTCTGGGCTCTGCAGGATGGCCATGGTGATGAGAGCGATGTACGAGTAGGGGGGCTTCGCCGAGGACCCTCCCCAGCCGGCACCGCGCTGCACACGCACAGAGAAGCCTCCATCCTCCCGCAGCCGAGGAGTGAGGGAGGACGCGCTCTGCTCCAAGTCTGCCTTCGAGTTACTGAACAGTGACACACATGTGTTCCTCACATTTCCATGGCCTCCATTATCTGTCTGTCCCTCCACGTCAATGTCCGTCTCCAGCTCCATACAGTCCAAGGTCATGGTCCCCAGAGTGTCCGGTGGCTGAGCGCCTGTCTTGGACGAAGCAGGCGCAAACCCCCTTCTCCCCTTTCGTTCACTAAAAGTTACGCATCTGACTGTATCCTCCACTTTTCAGCCCCCACTGCAAACTTCCTCCTCCTCCTGAACACAACAATGAGCTGAGACATGAAGCTTCAGATTATTAATGGTCCTGTAGCAATAACTGATGATTGGTAATCCACTCAGTTCTATGATCAAATTAATGGTTTGTACAATATTTTGTTGATTTAGATTTATAGGCCTATTATAGCATGTACCTTCATGGACTTCATAGTCCCTATGTGTATTGATTAGAAGTTGAGTTAAAAATTTAAACTCCAGGACCATCACTGGAGATTGGCTCTAATAATAAATTATGTTGTTGACTTTTATCATTGACTTAATTTGTGATCAGCTTCGTAATTGATCAATGTGGAGCCAACTTTAACTGAAGTTACGTATATATGAGCAATTAGTTGTAGAAGCTCAACAACCTTTTACATTAAAAAATAACTTAATCCACAAAGTAATGATTGTCGAGCTGTAAATGTCCTTTTGCAGTGTCCTCTTGCACGTTATCTGTATAATGTATACCAATTATATCATATTATAGTATTCCACATGCCTCTTAGTGTGAAAATCATTAATTCTATACTTGCATATATATGGATATGCCTATTTCAATATCCATTTCAATATGTCATTATACTAAGTCACATCTGAACTTAAAGGTGTATATAATGTACATATTCTTCTTTATTGTCTTTTATAGTCTTGTCTACTTGATTATATCTGCTGCTTTAACAAATTAACATCCCCAGTGTGGGATCAGTAAAGTTTTATCTTATCTTAGTTAAATATTAGCCTCTGGAGTGATCTACTAAACTGAAGGTAAATGTTCTCAGTTACGTCCCATCACATGTTTATTATTGTTTGAAATTGCAATGTTAACATGTCAACAGCAGGTGAACCTGGTTTGGTCTGAAGTATGTATAATGATACATTTTATAGAGCTTAGTCTTTTTACGTTGTTGGCCAACACAATGCTCATTTCCCTCAGTTCCTCTTCACCCTTTGGCTCATGGTGAGAGAGACAACTCTCTCTCTTGCTGTTTCAAATCAGAAGACGTAATCCGTTTTGAAATAATAGCTGCACTGTATCAATCTGTGTGAGGCCACCCACTTTGTACACAGGTCACTACTGCAGGGTGGGCTAAGGGAACTGTGGGAAGCCTCATTAATGAACAATTCTTCCCCCTCACATACAGTTTAATGTGATAGGTTATGTGTAGGGCACCCCTCTAAAACTATTATACTATTTTCTAATTGCATTTTAGTGTGGGTATAATATTTAGATCGAGAACGGGCAGTGCTCATGCAGCTACACATATGAAAGAGCCGGGAAACAGAGTGTTATATGCAGACTTTAATACAAACCCAAACCCATGCAAGTTCACACAAAGAGGGTTTCTTTCCTCACAGGAAAAATATGCACCAACAACCCAAATGAACACCAAGATAAACAAACATCCAAAAAATAAGTTAGAAATTATGGCCAACAAAATAAATAATTTAACTTGTGTAACTAAATATGTGGCAGACAGACTTGCTGTCAAGGCCAAGATGAAGTTAATTATTTTGCAGTTAATAACAGTGAACACAACACTGAGCTCAGGTTGCAGTTTTTTGGTCCTGCACAGAGATAACTTTGTATTGCAGCTGTTGTTGGAGACCAACGACCATTATGCACAAGCAACACTGAAGCTATTTAGATGAAAACTCACAACAATTATGAATAAACTTTCCACACAGTGTGTAGTTCTTACAGTAGCACTACAGAATCCCGTTTATTTGTGCTAAATGACTCTGAGCTCTGCTACAAACTGTCTGTGCTCTGTGCTCAGCAGGCAGAGGGAATACAAATGCAAATCAACTGAATAAACTTTGTCACACATGCTACAATACAAGGACCAGTGCAGGAAAGATAGAGGTGCAGACCACTCTCTTACAGTGTCCATTTTTAAGTTTTGGAAGGTTCTAGTTTTAAAGGATTTTTGCCAGTTTATTGATTTAGTTGATTTGTTTTATGTTTTCTTGTGATGTATACAGCACTTTAATGGCAACCATGGAGCTGAAGTGAATGAACTCTGTTGTCTGAGGTGAAAAACTGAGGCAGTGAAACAAATTTAAATACCCTGAGTCAAGTAAAATACAAGAGGCTGGTGTTGGTTCATTCTTTTTTGCGTTAACATCTGTACTGAATTGTCGAGGACAAAGAACAACAGCAACAGAGAGGGTACACTCTTGTGCTGGTGTGTGCACAGCTCCGTCACATGTGGACATAAAAAGCCTTTTCTCTGCGTAGGTTTCCTAGGTTGTGTGTTTCCGTTGAGCTGAGGTCAGCCTCACCAAATTTCCACACCTGAGGCAGCATGAGTTGGAGTTGCCCTCTTTCCTGGGGATATGCCAGCAGTTGACACAGCGCACTCTGTACTTCTTATACCTTGTAAAGAGATACACGGGTGATTAGAGTGATTATATGAATGTTATTTGATGAAACACACTCTGGTTTGACATCACATTATTATAAAATTTGTAATAATGCCACCCAGTGTTTCAAATCATCTTGGGCCTTGCAGGGCTAATATTCACGCAGAGACCCACCCACACCCACACACCCACACACACCTAGCAACTCATGTAAACATCATAAACTAAAATCATGTCACTGTGGAAGAAACTTGTGTGACATAGTTGTTTGCATTTTTCAAATATTTAACAGCCAGTGGTATTAATATTAGCTACCTTATCCCACAGGCATTACAGAGCGGGGTCCCATCCTCTGCATCTCTCCACATGGGCGTCTTCCTGGTGCCACACGATGCACAGACTTTATCCTCTGATGCGGCAGAGAGAAACAATCATATTGCAACAAGTTTATTTGTAAATATAAAGAAAAAGAAAAAGAGAAAGTGTGTGTAAGGCAACCACAAATTCAAGACACATTCGATTAGATTATTAATCTGTATTATTTGACGTCATTCTGTGACTCAAACATATTTGTTAATGTTGAACATTGACTTGAAAACAATAGCTTCAGTCGGATGCAAATGCTCTCATCTGTAAACGATCAGTAAAACATATGTAACATCTATGTCACTGTGATAAACTTCAAGTAAACCCTGATAATCCTCCTCTTAGAAATCCAACGAAATAATAATGGTCGTACAGCTGACACTAAAAATGACATGTTTGAACATATAGTCCACTTTGACTCACTTTTCACTGTGTTTGCTACTTGGCATGAAGGGCAATTGTCATGATAAACATTATGGTGTTAGAATGTTTACACAGCAGTTTCACTTAAGATTTACAAATGTTTAAACCCTGTCCTAAGCAAATGATGCTGTTGCCTTACACGTTGTAATAAAGTGGCACCCCCTAGTGGAGGAAATTTACATTTCTGCAGCGATACATAATCTACATGATACACATTTACATTAGAATATTTTCCCCTTTTCTCCCTGTAGGTTATAGAAACTGTATTTAGAGACAAACCTGTGATTTTCCGTTCATACAAATAGAGATAAAGATTCATGAATATTTCATTAATGAGATACTTGTAGGACTCAACATTACTCTTTGGAGCAGGTGTAGTAAGGTAGACAAAGCTTAACCGAAGAGTGCAGGTACTCATGTGTTACTCACTGGAAACCGTCAGGTCACTCTCCTCATCTGAGCTGCAAGTTTTGAGGGGTTTCTGGGATGTCCGTGTCCTCAGCCTCGGCTTTCTCACACACTTGAAGAGCTCCTTGCTGTGAAGGGTACGCGTGCAGCAGACACCAGCAATGTATGCAAACTCTATACATTTAAATCACCATCTTCTAAACTCACACACACCAAAACAATGCAGTAACTCTGTCAGTACCTGTACTTTGAAGTTATGAGGAGCCGACACTGCTCCCTGCTGTCGTCCAGCTCCGAGCCCATCCTGAACGTCACTCCCTGGATGTCTGGGTCTTGGATGTCAACACTACGGCTGGGATGAGGTTGTTTTCTTGGAGTCTTGGTTCTCCACTGCCAGGAAGACGGAGGAGCAATTTCCTCGTTTTGCACAGGCCTGAGTTCTGGTTGTGAGTTTGCAGAAGGCACATTGTAGCTTGAGGATTTTAGTTGTTCAACTGTGGGTGATGCCTCCTTTGATGGATTAGGTCCTGTGGTTCTGATATCAGTTTTTAGGAATGAATGACACCTCTCAGCGCTCGGAGGCGACAGCTGGGTGTCACATGGGGTCAACACAATGTTTGCGTTGCAGTCTACTGTCAGTGCTGGCTTTGGTAGATATACACTTGTCTCTTCATTTGAATTTACAATCAGCTGGGTATTAATGGGTGCACTGTGCATGTGTGCTTGTGACAAAGCATTTTCAGAGAAGGGTACATTCAAAAAGTCTGTCTTACACTCCTGACTCAACTCTAATTCTCTGTTAACATTAAACATGGCCTCCCTTTTGTCCCAATGTTTCGGTTGAGAGGAGGCAGTTGCATTATCCTTCATCAGCTCTGGTAAAACAGTGTCTGTTATTTCAGCAGGCTGAGGTTGAAGACTACAACCCACCTGGGAGTCTTTATAAAGACTGAGCCCTCTCACATCTTCCACATCACATACAGAGGCTGTGATTTCTTGTCTCTTGATAGAAGTGTCACTTCCAACCCCCTGTCCTGCAACATCGCCTGCAGCAGTTGACGACCTGGCTGTTGAACGGCCTAATTTTGCCTTGGATGACACTGAACTTGGGTGCGGCTCCTCTACATCTCCCTGATGCAGGATCCTGTCACACTGCAGGTTGATCAGACTCAGCACTTTCAAGGGGCTGGTCCCTTCGCGACGCGGCTCGTTCAAACTCATTACCTTGCTGCTGTGACTTTCCTCCTCCACTTTGTTCACCTGATTTAAAGGTGAGAAACTGTGCTGGCAGAAACTATCATATCCTAAATGCTCATCCTCTACCTCCGTTTCAACGATGAAACCCCCCGGCGGTGTGGACGCCTCGTCGAGCCTTTTGGAGGGCGAGTTTGTACCCAGGACACTGCCGTGGCCAGGAGATGCCAGCCTGGAAACTTCTTGGAGGAGGTAGAAGAGTGCAGAGTGAGACGCATCCTGCTCCGCTGTCTTCTGGTTTCCTTGAATAAAAGTGGCTTGTGTCGTCGGTCCTGTGCTCATGTTGAGGTGTCTGCATCAGAAAGGAACACACACACACACAAAAAAAAACTGCCTTCAGACATAGTTTCTAAGATAATAATAAGACATTTTTTAAGACTTTTATCTAATAATTAATATTCCTTGTGTAACCCCGAATGTTTTTACCTCTTAAGGCTGTTACATATGTGTCACATGACCTCATATTCTACAAAACACAGTGATGGTGGTTGGAGAAGATTCGAGGGAGTAAATAAGATGTCTTGGATTTAGAAAATAGCTACTTTACCATTTAAAACAGCTGCTGTAACTGAGCTCCTGTGTAAGCTAGTGCTACAACACTTTTGCAGTTAACATAACTCGACAGTTTGGGTCAGCTTTTTTTTTTGTTTTTTGTTAAATACATTCTAACTTTGTGGCCTGCAAACAAGAACATCCGGGTTATTGTTGTTAGGTTTGCTGTTCAAAAGTTAAATACAGTAAAGCTGCACATTCTCCGCGTGGACACCGTGTGTGTTTGTTTGTTTTTTTAAATAGAGACGTTTCTTTTATTAAATATAACTTTCTTTAAACTCACCGGTAACAGTGAAACAAAGCTGCGGTTGAATTTCTCCTCGGACTCTGATGCAGCAGCTGAAGTTTGAAGATATCGCAGATTTTCGCGGGTGTCAACTTTTTTAAACTGTCGCGAGCGCACGAGCTGACCGCAGTGATTGATCCACTGGTTTTTATACATGAATATAGAAACGTGTATAAAAGCGACTTGAATGTTAAAATCGGTTTCCTACAATCACAGATCGTGAACTTACAATGTCTGTAACCACCGCGTATATCTCCTCATGTCCGCATCAATTCACTGTGGCTTCATTTAAGCTTGAGATCGGTGTGTGTTTTAGCATCAGATTTCATGGCTGGACATTATAAATCCAATGATCGCAAACACTTGGGCCCTGTGATCCCATTCTCACATCAACCTCACCGATCCTTCTTCTTCTTCTTCTTCTCATCATCATCAGTCCTCCTTTCTCACCTGTCATAGCCTCCTTAGCTAACCCCCTCTCTGCCATCAAGTCCTGAGGACCAACGGTACAATGACCTGTTCTTAAAATCAAACCCAACATCCACCGATCGCTGCATGTGTTGATTCTCACCATTAACCACCAGGATCGATCATCAGCTGATACAGATGAGTCGGGGCCACACCGGTGGAGCTGGTGGCCATGACCGGCTCCTGTCGTGTTGACCTGCATGCACGGGTGTTCCTGGTTTACACAGATTACACCTGCAGGGGGGTAAAAGTGTGGCCCCTCAGCTAGCCCCAGTTTCACCTGGAAGCGGCTGCAGCAAACAGCTCTCTGCAACAACACGTGAGGCCTTTCTAGGTATTTGTATATGCAACCAACTAGTATTGAATATTTAGGTTTGGATATATTAATGTTTGCTTCACTTTTGCCATTTTTCTCTAAGTGGTAATGGAGGAAGAGTACAAAACATACTTTTGAAAACAATTTTTATTGCACAACTTTAAATGTTTTCTAATACATAATACACACAATTCACTGACATTTGTGTGCAAGGTGGATTAAGTAGAGTAGAGCTAACAAGTAAAGGGGAGCTGAGGTAAACTGATTTCGTGTGTCAGCTTTAAGCCAGGATCACAGCAAACCTGAACCACGTCAACTCATCCGAGCCACAATCACTGTCACCTGACAGGAAGTGCTTCAACATGCATTTTTCCTCTGACCTTCAGAAACACAACTCACAAAGAATGATTATTTACTTGTTTATAGTGAATAAAATTTGTTTCAACAGTCTGGTTTGTGTATTTAATAGTCCGGCCTCCCACCAACCTTGGGTTTCCAGATACACTTCATTATAATATACAGCTGCTTCTTCTGTATCTGGCTTTAGTCCATGCAGGAGAAAAACAAAAACACCTACAAAAGAACTAGACTCATAAAAATGAGAATAAATGCCATGTATACAATGTCTGACACATCAAAAAAAGTGTGAAAATTATGAATTGAGAACATCATGTGATACTTGTGCGTATATGAGCTGTAACAAGGAATGTTCCATTTGACGGCACAAAGATAGACTTTGTTAAAAAATGGCTCAACAATGACAACCATAAAATGTCAAAGTTCTCAAAGAACAGTTTAGATTGAATTGTGTCTAGTTTGGGCCTGAGAATGCTCCACATAAATAAATACATTATCAGTCAAACCATCACAGTTGTTTTTGGAACAAACCATTAGTTTGACCCTCAGTATCTGACTATGTGTGATCTCATCTGCAGGCCTGTCATGTCCTGTTGAATTTGTCAGTCGGCAGGACGTCTTGGGAGTTGCTACGGACGTTACTATCTTAGCCGTGCGTCGCCCCCTCTCTCAACCAGCACACGTGGTGTCTAGCTCACAGAGACGCTCTCGTTTCTTTCCCAGTCCGCCTTCATCGTTTGTGCCTCTTCTCAGTGAGGTTTGGGAACATGGCCGTCCACATAGAAGTTCCTGGTGACTTTGGGCAAGGTCAACTCGATGCCGTCCATCTCTGGAGTGAGAATTATCTGGCACCCCAGCCGGGAGTTCTCCTGGAGCATGGGCGCCATGTCCAGCATGTCATCCTCCCTGACAACCAACATTAATTAAATCAGTAAATATTAACAGTGATCGTCCTTTCACCCTATCACACGCAAACACCAAAAACAACCAAACCCGGTCAGTAGGTTCCGAGAAAGTTAAAGATCCTTCAAACGCCAGAGAACATTGAGCTTCTTTCCCTCTGGCGGTAGTAACTTCAAAATCAAAACAGTAGAATCTCAGTTTTTTGCTTATCTTTGCTTATAGTTATTTGCCAACTGTTTCGCCATCTTATCCAGGATCTTTCTGGCCTAAAGCTTAATATGATATATACAAGGCAATAGTGGGAATGGGCAAAGTAACCTGTGACATCATTTCCAAAAGCTCAGTTTTACATATTTACACATATACACAGAAACCAGAGATTTTGATAATCTGGCATTTGTTAAAACCTGCATTGTAATGTCTTAAAACTTAGTTTGCATGTGGACAAGAGACAGAGGTGAAAGTTTTGGAAAATATCTCCATTAGTTTGGACACAAGACTTACCGCTCATCAGGCTCTGGCAGTTTGTCAAAATGGTCAGCGTTCACATAGACGTGACATGTTGAGCAGGCTAACGATGCCTCACAGGCTCCTGAGTAAAACAGAAACACAAATAATTAAAACGGCCCTCAGTAAAGAGCACAACCCTGCACATGATTGACTAATTCTGTTAGTAGAAAATAGACAAGAAAAAAGGAGAGGTGGTCTGATGACATTAATTAACTTATCAAGAATCATAGTCCTAAACATTGGAAAAATCAAGATCTAAGCATTCCATGAAAGATTTAAGAAAAATGCCAGATGTTGCAATTTAAAAAAATAAATAAATAAATAAAACTGAAATAATTCTGGATCCCCCCCCCCCCTTAATCCACATCTACACAAATATCCAACCCCGTCCCCCAAGTTTGGTGGAAATAAGTTTAGTAGTTTTTCCATAGTCCTGGTAACAAATAAACAAACACACATGGGTAAAATAAATTACCTCCTTGCCGGAGTTAATAAGCAGCAGTTGTCTTAAAACTTTGATTAAATATTTAAGAGAAAGATTTAATCACTCACCTTCCAGCTCGATTCCATGCTTGTGAGCCAAATACATAACATTATCTCCCACTTTGGCTCTAACTGGGATCCTCTGTCCAGATCGATTTATATACACCACATTCACCCTAAACAACAAAGATGAGAGCAGGAGTAAAATATCTAACCCAATTAAATCAAGATCAACGATTAGGTTTCATAATAATAATTAGGACACATTTAGTTGTGTTCCTTGACCCTCAAAGGATCAGCGATACGGATAACAGGTATATGGTCAGGGCAAAGTTAGGATGGAAAGAAATGCGAATATTTAACTGACCTTGAATGCAAACCACATGTAGCCTTCACGAAGTTGAACTTTACAGCTAGAGAGTAGCAGAGAAGTTGTTCTAGTGCTACAGAAGCAGGATGTGTGTGTGGATTTACAACAAACTTACACATCCTCTGGGTCCTCAGCATTGGAGACCCCGTCCTCACTGTGGTGGAGACCTTTGGAAAGACAAACACGGGGACAGAGAGGGTGAGATCAGCTGCTCCTGGTTGTTGAAGGGAGGGATGAGGGGGGTGTTGGACTTGTTGCACAAAGTTTCACTGCCAGAGTGAATGCTGGGAGTGTTATTGAGAGGACATATTTAAATAACAGCTCTTCTCCTTCCATCACATGAAAACCAAATATTACTGGCACTAGTCACTGGTAAAATACGCTACCAGTCCCCGCTCATTAAAACGTATGGTAATCACTTCACTTCTGAGGACATGGGCACTGTCTTGTTGAGGCTAAAGCTGTTAGCAAACTGCAGCTCTCACCCATGCTCGTCTGTAAATGTCGGTTTATCGTCCTGCAGCTGTGGAAGGAGCCGCTCCTCTGCCGGTCCGCCCCGCCGGTCACACCGCTCCTCAGCCGGTACAGCGGACATGTGCTACAGTCCGGTTTGACTCGAGAAAGTCTCAAAGTCAGACCCACGCTCGACCGGACTGCAGCTGCGGCAGCCATGTTTCTGTTGTGGTCACGAGACCCACAGCGGCCAATGAGAAAACAGCGCTGGCGGTGCGAGGTCTCCGGGCGTTTGCGCAGCGCCGACAACAGAGGGCGCTGTCGGTCTCTACTTACACACAACACTGGGAACAAACGAGCAAGATGTTTATCACTGTTACCACAAAAATAATAAGTGAAAAACTTTGGAAAGAAGATCAAATAAAACAAAAGAGTGAGTTCAAAAAGTGATGAATAAGAAAAATCAATAAAAAAAGAGAGCATTAATAATAAGATTAAACACAATAATACAATTAACGAATTGTAAGCACAAAATAAAATACAAAAATGTCATTGACCAAAACAATCTATATGGACTGCATTCATATGCTGGTCAATAAAAAACCGCAAATACAGACAGTAGTAATACTACAACTTTATACAGTAATAATAATATACAAATTAATTTGTTTTTACAAAATTATATACAATCATATTATTGACTAGTACTTTATTCTTCTTCTTTGTTTGGTTTATTGGTAAATGGCAACCAACTACAAGTGCATTACCGCCATCTCTGCATAGTCTATCTTCCAGTCTACTATTCTCCCACCAATATCTTCCATATGGACAGCCTATATAGGGAGGCTCCTGTCAATATTTTCTTTTGTCATAAGTATCATGGCCTTTCATATAGTATTTATTGTGTATAGAGTTTTTATATAGTTCTATTGTGTTTCCAATTGTTTGCCTTCAATTTTTCATTTTAAATTGTAAAGCACCTTGTAATTGTGTTTTAAAAGGTTCTATATGAGTAAAGGTAATATTATATTCATATATTCATATATATTTCATCTTTTTCTCTTGTCTCTTTTATCTGTGTTGTATTATGACTTTTAACCAGAGTTTTCCTAGTCTGATGTTTTTAATGTGTGAACAAATGAGTGTCAGACTGTCTAATTCAGTGTTTATTCTGAAGTAAATGTATTTTGTTACATCCCACCATTCCTTGTTTAGTCATATTTCTCACCTCAACTTGTCTCACGAGCTATAAGAAAATATTGTTTTATATAATAAAGTATGTTACCTAACTATGCAAATATAATTTAATCAGAATGTTCTCACTTTACATAAACATGACATTTGGTGTCACTGTGTTTTGTTCCTGTTGCAGTTCTCACAAGTCTAAACCTGTTAAACTTATGTTCCAGTAAAGAAGTGCATCTTCCCTTCCTTCTGAAAAATCAACTTAAAATATTTAATATTTCCACAAAGTCCCATTCATTTCTCACAGCATTACGCAACAGTAAATACATGTTCTGCCCTGTTTTTGTGCTGCAGAGGAAAACAAACCTAGATAAGAAATCTGATGCAGGCTGGCAGTGCATGGACAACTGTTTTTCATGACAGCAGCTACTGATGTGTGAAGTCAGAGCTGTGCTGTTATGACTACAGCCTGGTCTCAATCTTACCTCTCAAAGAAAGAGAGATCTTTCTTGGAGAAGAGGAAATATATATCACTGTCTATGGCATCCACTTGGAGGAAGTTATCCTAAACAGAACTAACCTATTAAATAGGTAATCCCTTTACAGACTTGTAAAGATCCCACAGAGGAGCACTGTGTGATTTATGGGCCTGAGTGACTCTATAACGACTTCATCCACTATAATTTCTGTCTTTTCTTATCTCTCCCTCGGTGTTTCATGCCGATCTGTCCTTCTAGAGAGAATCACACTCTCAGAGTCACTCTTAAAATGTACACTAACCCCCCATCTGGACCCATAACTGCAGAGGTTCCTCCCATGTGGATGGCCATAAAACTTAAATGGGGCGCTCTTGTGTCTGCGTTTTTTCTATAGTGAGTGCTGGGAGTAAATTCACTGGCATATAGATTATTGCACTTTATATATACTCTGAATTCACATAATGAAACACTTTCATGTGTGTGCTCTCTCAGACACACACCTGCGCTGGAGTAGAGTCTGGGGACCGTCTACCTGTGTCTGTGAAGTATGGGAAGTTAGTATATCACTGGGCCGTGTGTGTGTGTGTGTGTGTGTGTGTGTGTGTGTGTGTGTGTGTGTGTGTGTGTGTGTGTGTGTGTGTGTGTGTGTGTGTGTGTGTGTGTGTGTGTGTGTGTGTGTGTGTGTGTGTGTGATGCATCCTAATCCTTCAGAATACACTCCCCTCCCTCTTTGATGGCAATGACGTACAATAACTCATACACCCTTTTTTTTATACTTCTATTGCTTGTATTTATATCTTATTGTAAAGTTGTTAATTTTATTTTTTGTATATTTCCTTTGCAACTCTTTTTTTTAAATCTTGAATCTTTCTTAACGCTTTCACACGGAAATACATGCAACAGTCACTTCTTCAGAAAGACACACACATGAAACACACTCCCTCACAAACACTCTTCGAATGTATGTGCCTCATCCGGGGCCCAGCTGCAGCAACGTGTGGACATTTTTGCAGCGATCTGATGAGCCTCCCCAGAGTTTGATTTGTGGAGATCTTATATTTCCAAGAACAGATAAAACATGGAAAGAGACAACATTTAATAGCCGTCCACAGGGTGCAGTTCAGTTCCTCCCATCGGAGCTCCCATTATAGTTTATTATGCTGTAGTCTTTTCTCCGCTGGTATTTCTTGCAAAGTCATGAATCATGAAATTTCACCCCGTTATATAGCATCAAATAATTAATCAAAACCAAAGTTACAAGAAAAATAAATACTTGGTCATACATCGATGTGATACAAACGACCCAAAATGAGAGATATCATCTTCAACAAATTTGTATATGACGTTAACTTTGATTTGGAGGGGGCAGGGTTCATGTGCTATACTGCAGCCAGCCACCAAGGGGCGATTGAGATGTGTTGGCTTCACTTTTGAGGAGCAGTCAGATCATCCATCTTTATATACGGTCGTGTCAGCAAATCCAAACTAGATCAGATTGTCTGTGTAGCCAAAGCCTGACTTGACAAATTCCTCTATGAACCTCCAAAACTGTCCAAAAATCAATAAAACCACATAATCACTATTAACATGACTGAAAAAAACATCATTTCCACTTACAGATCCCACTGCTATAAATACTCACTATAGTAAACTAATGTTTATAACATCAGAGCTGTTTGAAGAAATTATATAAGAATGAAGAATATATGTGGGACTTGTCTTTAAAGTTTTGAGACAGACCAAGAATGGAAGTCAGACAGTAATGAGGGATGAACTAGGAGTTGGTATTTTCAGTTGACAGTGAATAAAGTACAGAATAATCCCTTCCTCTAATTTAATGGTGTTCAAAGGCTGAAAGGTTTGTAAAAATGTAGAAAATTATGAAGACAAATAAAGTAAAAACAGGAAAATATCCAAAGTTGGGAACGTAAGGTTTTTCCAAGCGTGTCAGAGTGTGTGAAAGTGACTGCACAAACTCTCTTCCATGCTTACTCTGTATGCACATGTGACCTTCCACACCTCATGCTGGTCCAGACTTTACTGTAAGAAATCATCAGTAACGATGATCGATATCGGGTCACCAGCTTGAATGACAGCAGCTGTTTCCCTCAGTTTCACTTTTTTACTTCCCTCCTTCAGGAACAGTCTGCTCAGAGTTAGATGGATGTCAGGTGGGTGCAGTTTGGGTGTTTCCTGGATCAGCGTTTCCCTTAAAGTCACTTGGAATGACACAGCCATGTGCAAGCAAACATTTACAGCTAAAAACCAAATGCAGTGTGTCCTTTTTGTCCCATTTCCCGGCACAGGAAACAATAGTCTTTCTCAAAATGTTAAAGATGCATTTTGAATACATCTTAGTTGTACTGCAACTTCACAACTGACGTCCTACTGAGACTGTTAGAGGATATGTCTGAGCCACCAATTTCCATTTAATCTCATCACATCATCTATATGTGTTTGTGTGTGTACTCATAATAAGGGCAGCAGCACAAACCACACATTTTAAGGTGAAGACATGTTTTAAGGTTAGGTTAAGATTAAGGTTGAGGTTGAGGTTTGGCAAGTAGTAACTGGTTAGGATTAGATGAAGTCTGGAGGAAATCAATGTAAGTTAATGTAATGTGCCCTGAAATCATGGTGACACAACTGTGTGTGTGTATGCGCGTGCGCGCGTTCGTGCGTGCATGAAGCTTTGTACATGAGCATTGTTTTGCAAGCCGTGTTGTGATTCCCTTCTCTCCGATGACTCACAGAAATGTCTGAGTAACTAATTTAAAGTAACTCGTCTCTTTTATGTCTCGTCAGCGTGGGAACGCTTGAGTCTTGCCAGACAAAAGGAGAACTTACCATCAATGTGAGTAAACACAGCAAAAGCCTTGGATCTAGCATTATCAGGGAAAACAAGCTGTTACTCATACTCTTGTGATGTTTATATGTCTGGGACACTTTCTCTATTATGTGTCACACATTTAAAGGTAGGAGCATTTTCGGGAGCCTCCCCATGGCTCACGGTTGTGTTTGTGATTAATGACCTTTTTCACACACAGCTCTAAAAACCGCACAGCGGCCAGCAGCGAACTGTTTGCTTTAGTCCAAGGTCTTGATGTGGTTTAGTGGTTTCAGTTTGTGTTCTCAGTGGCTGCCGTCCGGAGTGTGATAGACAGCACTGACCACCGACTGTTGACCTTTGACACCAGATAAAAAAAAAGGCAGCAGAAAGGGGTCAAAGACTGGGGAGGTCACAGAGGTGCAACGAATCATGTCAATGAATCTAAACACCCCAAGGAAGCTACGGGTCCACTCCAATTATGCTTTTTGTTTCTTACTTTTGTGGGAAAAAATCTGGAACGTTAATAAACTTCAACATAACAGGCCCATTTATGCTGATGAGATTTACTAACATTAAAAGAATAGGGTTAGATATATTTTGTTTTATTGCTGCTTTAATTCGTTTTTCCAATTTCCCCAGTTAGTCTGTGGCTTAGGTGGCTTTAAGCATCAGGCCTTGTTGTTCCCCCCAGATGTGCATTTTAAAAATAGGTCACCAATGAACGAGTATTTAAAAAATGGTTAAATCATTTCCCATTTCTGTTGGAACCTGCAGTTTTCAGCAAACACTACAAAAAGAAACGATGCATTTATTTAGGGATTATGTGGCAGATTAATAGATATTGCTCAAGAACAGCTACTAAGCTAAACAGACCTTGAAGCGAGAGTGCCAGTTTAAGTTCAATCTAAATAAAAAGCTGATGTAATTTTATTCTTCTCTTTTCGACAATTAATTCCATCAAGCATTGATGTATTTGTCAATCAATCAAAACTCTCCTGTACCATCTGTGGCACTTTTATTATAGACTTAAAGATGTAAGTTGCTACAAGTAAAGTTCTATGGTTAAGAGATACTTATACATCTTTTACTCCAAAATTAGTGGTTATACACAGGTTTTTTAAGCGCTTTCTTAACATTGCCCCAGAAAGGTTGCAGTATAAGAGAATTATAAAGTCTACTGCAGAGTTATTTGACCCAGAAGTGAAAGGGGATTGTATTGTGTATGAAACACATCAGGCATGTTTATAGGGAACTGATCTAATATGGTGCAGCCTGATTGAATTTTAGAGGACTATTGAGCCTTGGCAGAGGTATGGACTCATTCTGGTTTTTATTTATAAAATAAAATAGAAACAAATCAATATTTAGTGTGATCCCACTTTGCCTTTAAACAGCAGCAGTTCTACAGTTGCAGTTTTTTAAGGTATTTGGCAGACAGGTTGTTTTCCAGCATCAACACACCACAGTTCCTCTGTGGATTCCGTCTGTCTCCAGGTCTTCTGTCTCTGTCTGACTCCATGATGTTGAGATCCATGTTCTGTGGAGGCCAGACCATCTGTTACAGGACTCCATGTTTGTCTTGTCTCTGAGGACCGTTCTTTATGACTCTGGCTGCATGTTTGAGGTTGTTGTCCTGCCGCAGAGTGAAATCTGGACGTCTCCCTGATCATATTGAGCGATGGATATAAGAATCTAGACGTCTAAAACTTTTTCACAACAATGTATTTGTGTCTACAAGCCCTTCTCGTCTACATTAAAATTGTTGGCTAGCTGCCTGAATGTGTGTGTATGTGAGCGTGTCTGTGTTGTTGAATTATGGCTGTAACCGTGACTGTAATTGACCCTACGTGGTGCAGACGCAGTTTGTGTGAAACATTCAGTCCAAACCGGAGCACAATGTTCCCCTGGGGACACAGAGGTGTTAACTCTGTGACTAACCGGACTGTTTCACTCCACATGATCCAAGTACAACTTTTCACTGCCGCAGTAAATTTTCTTCATTTGGACAGTATATTTCAAAATGACTGAATGGCCTTTAGAAAACACTGTGTCTGTGGTCACAGTTGTTTGCTTTTACTTTTGCCGGTAATTTTCATTTAATTGAAAACTATGCACGCCAGTGTGTATGAGCACACCAGTCCTCTCTGTCTCACCTATTACTGTGTCTAGTTGAACGTTACAATTCCCAAACGGTCAGGTCGCACTGTATGAAGTAATCCAGACTCACAACCAAACCAACATGAACAGAATCTGGTTCTTGTTTGCCCACATGGCTAAAGCAAACATCAGCACCATACATATTCTTGTGTTTGTCTGGTTTTTGCGTTATTTTTTTTGTGCGTCAAGTTATTTTTTTCATTGATTTTCTTCATCAAGATCCATAAATTATTTTCTAAAAAATCAACAAAAATGTCAAACGATAGCTAATCTAAAGAGATTAAAAAATTCATCATCTGAATTTAGACTGTTGGGCTCTAATAAGTGCCATTCTACTTTTGTTACAGTCCCATTTTGGGGCCGGATTAGACTTCGAATCAGATATTTGTGGACTACATGCGTATGTGCCAGTGTGTACAGTCCTTATGGACAGAAACATATCTCAGACGCCTACGTCACATCCTGAGCTGTCTCTTATCGTCTTTGCTGGGCAGCGATAAAGCCTCGAGCTCTAGATAATAACAGTACTCAGGCGTGCAGGAGACGACAACCCCGAAATGTGCATTACACACACAAGAAAAACATACACATATGAAAAACATACCACAAAAATGGTCCCTTATAGGACAAGAATGTTCCCATATACCACACCAACCAAAATAAACTATATACGATACACCACAATAATGAATATGAAACAAATGCTACACAGGGTGCTTTCAAAGTCTAACAGTTCAGATATGACTAGATGCACTAATACATGGCTATTTTATCTCATTACAAATTGCCAGTAGATTATAATTCCTTATAATAAATATAAATGCTTGGAAATCTGAGTACATGCAGTTTTTATGTGGCTATTCTCTGATACCTGGCATCAAGTTATGCAGCAATAAAACAATATTTGTGCCACACACAGAATGCTGCTTTGGTTGGTTTCATCTGCGAGCAGCTACTGATAACAATGTTTAGACTGGCTATTCTGCAGACACGTTTGTCTGATTCATTAAAAAAAACAATTTGAGCTTGTGTTTTGTTTTGGTCACGGAGTGGAGGATGAGGGATGGGGGTTCAGGAATAGAAGCAGAGGACGTGCAGAATGAAGAGAAGTGAAGTACGCAAGGACAAGCAGAAACTTTGAATCTTGATGAGTCTAGATGTGTCTGATACCAGAATGACGCATTTCGAGAAAAAAAGGTTTGTAGAGGCATATAAGGAAGATAAGAAGCGAGGAAATTAAAAGAATCACCTGTAAGTGAGGAGCACGGGCAGCCTGATGATGCCATACATGGAGAGGACTTGATTTTCATTGAGGTTTTATTGTTGTTTTGATGCGGAGTAGAACGTGCTTGAAAAGAAGGGACTTTGCATCATTTGTTCCACTGAATGTTTTATTTTCTGTCTGCCCTTTTGGAGTCTACGGTGGAAAAATAGAGCTGCACCATGACGTGGAAGACATTATTACCATCTGTTTGTTTGTTGGTTGGTAAGTAGCAAGTTTATATTGGTGACCACAAAACTTGTTGGAACGCTGCAGTATGAATCCTTTGAATAATGGTGAAGATCCAGATCCGGGGTCGGATCCAGGATTTTCTGTAGCATTGCGAGATTTTTTTAAGATTGTCATGGATTTCTTGGAGAATACCTGATGGATTTTGATGAAAGGTTTTCTGGACCGTTATGAGTGTGAGCAATGTGGTACAGATCCAAATAACAATAAGGATCTATTGCATTTAAATGTGGTTTCATAAGGGGACTGTTGGACTTTGGCAGAGGTATGAACACTTAGTTCCAGTGCCGTTCCTGTTCTTTCTGGATTTTGATTATCTAAAACCAATTTTAAACGAGACAATAAAAGCACCTCCAGTATTTTGAGGTCCCCAACATGTGTGAAATCACATGAAAATCTCTATATAAACAACTCTCCTCAGGTTTAACCCAGTCTCTCTCTGATGTTGGTGTTTGCACTAAAAGCTCCGCTGTGGTTGAAGACTTTCGAGAAGATTAGTCTCTCCAGAGCTGTGAAGATTTAAGATTTAAGCGACGACTAAGAACTTAAACAAAGCCTTCATTCTTTCTACATCTCCAGGGTTTGTGGAGGAGGCTAACAGAGGATTATAACAGGGCAGATTTATAGAGAGATGGATCAGGGCGCGTGTGAGAGAAGAATATAAAAGGCCCAACTGGGTCAAACCAAACTCAGGAAAAGTCATTTACTTCGAACTGGCCCCTGTCTCTCATCACAATGTGTTTTTTCAGACCAGTGATGTTACTTAGAACGTATTAGTAAGAATGTGCTTATTGTGTAGATGGTCTGCATGATTTTGGAATTTAGAAATATGGGAATAAAGGCACGCACACACACACTTGCACTTCTATTCTTGTGAGGACACTCATTTACAGAATTTACACCTTAACCTTGTCCGAATTCTTCACACACACACACACACACACACAAAGGTTTGGGCAGCTATCCATATCAGTCCTCATTAGTCCTTATTGTGGACAACCAAGCCAAGACATCATTCCCAACTTTAACCAAGACCAATTCATGCCTAACCACAAGCACAATTCACATCTTACCACAAACTTTAACCAGGATTTAGAAATTAAATCTTGCCTCATTTGGACAGATCTACTGGTCCTGACAAGGTCAGTGGTTATACCGGAAAATGTCCCAAGGGGGAACAAAAACACACACACACACACACACACACACACACACACACACACACACACACAACACCATGTATGTGATGATAAAGGCTTGGCAGGTGGCAGTTGAACGGTCTTCTGTGGTGTATCTACACTGGGCATCACCAGCAGCTTATGTCACTGCACTGTGTGAGTTATTACTCTGGGGTTTCCTGCCTACACACACACAAACACACACACACACACACACACACACTTGCTGTCAAATGTATGATCTATACATACACAACGCACGCAACCAGAGGGGGTTTCGAGTCACACTCATCACCATATAGTGAGGTGGATTCTCTGAGACGTACAGTATATCTGTCTGTAGGATCCCCTCATAAAGGAGTGGAACCAAAAACCAGACACTGCAGGAGGTGACATGGTGAGAACAGGTGTGTCAGACTCTCCTGTTTTTCTGCTGCTGTAACATCCAGCCAGCGCACATGTAGCTTTAGTCACACACATTCCAAGACACAAACACTCACCCCACGATGTACACATTCAAACAAGTAGTCAGACTCAGACAGACAGTGAAATGAGCGCACAAAACCCCTACCGCCCACACACACACACACACACACACACACACGACATCCCTTCATTATCCCGATAGACTTACCTCATCCTCTCTCTGAAGTCTATACAGCAGCACCTGGTCTCCTTGCTTCATAAAGACTAAAAATAAACCTGCACATGACCTCATGTAAACAAGCAGTCACTCTATAAGTAAAAATTACATCAGATAGTTCAAATGAAAACAAATAGCTGAATACGTACAGATAACTTTAATAAATAATGACAAGAAGATGATGTAGGGCATATTAAAACAAAATTGGAAAGACAGCGCAATGACTGTATCTTTACTGGAAGTTTAGCCACAGACAAACTCTCTGCCAAATCTATGGTTGCAAAGTCATTTACCAAAAATCCATTTAGTAATCTGGTTTTTAATTAAAGTTGCCACATAGATGGGGGGAATAATCTACAGTCAGGGCTGTGCATGAAAGGGGAGTGGGGGGGCCTACATTCCACTGACACCGAAGATATACAATTTAGACATGTCTTAAAGTAACCCACCAGCGTGTGGAAAGTCCCTGCATGGAAAGAATTCATTAGAAATGACTCTTTGACTTCTCCTCGAGGCATTTCCCTCGCCCAAAGTATCAATGATTCTCTGAGTGGGGATCAGTTAACTTTCTGAACGCACTGTATGAGAAAGTTGCATTATTTGTATGTGAGAGGAGACTGTATGTAGGTAAGAGTGGGTGAGGCCCGAAATTATATAATGTCCTATATATGTCACTCGTTCGTATTTTTTCGAACGAGTTCAGTCATTCCCTTTCTTTCTTGGCACATTTAATCAATTATCTTTCTCCTATTTTCTTTATGCAACATTTCCCATTTTCCTCAACTTATGCCATATTTTCATTTTTGGGTATTTGTTTGTTTAATATCAGTGGAGCAATTAAGAAAACTACGTGACTGGCTATAGCTCAACAAAGATCATTCTTTTCAGCCAAATATTGACAATGTAGTTTGTATATAAAGATGGACAGAGCGTCTCCACTTCTTCTCATTCTACAAAAATTAAGCTAAAGTATCCTGACATGGGTGACGCCATCTTGAGCTTTTGGCCATAATGTGGAGCCAGATTCTAAAGGAGTGATCGGGGTGTGGAGCTGTGGAATTATCAAGTAGTCAATCAACCAACTATCTTAAAATAATATAATTTTGACATTTCAGAACAAACACTATGTCCTGTTCTCAAATGTGAAGATGTTATGCTTTTCTTCATTAAACATGATACTGAAGTAAATCAAACAGGGTTTAGCCATGTGGAAAATTATAAACAGGGTTTTTCACTATTTTCTTACATTTTATGGACAAAATTATTCATCAACTAGTTGAGAAAATAATCAGAAAAATAATTGAAAGTTTGCTGATTAGAAAATAATTGTTAGTTGCAGCCACAGAGTACATGCAATGTTACTCAACTATACCAATACTATATAAACTCTACAATGGAAATAGATACATTGGTTGAGTGCATGTTATTCAACTAAAACTATTATTTAATGATCCAGTTTTAAGTTTGATTTATTTGAAGCCTACATTTTGTCAGTGTATTTGTTTCATATACAGTTTTGGTCTTCATCTGATTTTGTTTCCCACAGACAGGCTGCAGGGTGTTTGATGCAGCAGCATGGCGTCTTGGATCATGTTTCCTGATCAGTGGCACTTTGCCACTTCAAACTCTCCTCTGTGACCTTCCCTTTGCTGCAAATGCCAAATGTCAGTGGTACATAGAGGCGGTGGGCTGTCAGTCAAACCCTCCCAGCGAAGAGACTCCGAGCAGATGTTTTTTTGTTTTTTTTCTTTCTTGAAAGCTACATTTTTCATAAAGCCTTTCACTGATGCAAGTTTTTCCCTGCACAAGAAAATGAATAGTTTGTGCCTCTTGGTTTGGGTTTCCTCCACCCACAAGGTCAGCTTCACCATCTGTGTTCAATATGAAGCTTGATGCTCGATGAAGAGCCACAATGTGAAGCATGTCAGCAGGAGCCGCAGGGAGGTGAACAACACGACCTGTCCTTTTAGCAGGTTCATTCACCGAGTTTTTTACAACAGCTATAATAAGAAGTACATGTGTAGCTGCTTGGAGACACGCTGAACTAAGGATCATTTCTTGACTTGGGCTGTATGTGAGAAGGCTAAAGTCAGACTAAGAGTTTTGCCAATCGCCCCCTTATAGACACTCACAAAAATATCTGAATGAGCGCATGTGTGAGTACAGCAGAAGATCCTCTTGGGCGTAATGATGATGTTTTCAACACATGATGGACTCAAAATAAAAAAAGGATATTCCAGGGTAAGAAAGAGGATCCACACACATAGAAGATGCAGACAAATATATCAAAAGATCAGAGATTTTCTGTGTTGTCGTGAACAAGTCTGACCGGAGAATCTCCTGCTGTGTTCTTCATGTGTGAACAGCAAACTCCGGAGAGAAGGTCTGACTCCAACTGTGCAACCTTTCTCCAGAGTACATGTTTGAAAATGTGTTGTGAGAACTAGAGTTGAAAATCCTCTGTAAACTCTTTTCAATGATTCATAAGAAACCACAGAATGGGAGGATATGCCAGTTGCACAGGCTGCACTCCCTCATGACTCTTTAACTCCCATTGCACCAGTAATTGCTCTTGTTCTCCTCCCAACTCCTGTTTCCATCATGTGTTTCATGCTGCTATGTTGAAAGGCCTTTAGTGGAAAGCCCCATGTAAGGAGCAGCACTCACCATAAACAACTTGTGTTCAAACACCAGTATCTCTTACTTCCCTCTCTCTTTCCCTCTGTCCTTCTTATCCACACATGATGAATGGGGGGTGGCCCATCTCTTGAGAACATCATCCATCACTGGTATCAACAGAGGCCTCGTTCACCGACATCTGCAGGGGTCCATCTGCCCTCCCACACTCACACACTGGTGATAAAATGTTGCGTGTGTCCCCTCAGCCCTCAACAGCATTCTTCCTTCTCCTTATCTGTTCCTGCAGGTTTCCATTAGCTATCTGCCAATCTATCACAAATGGAAGTCAAACACACTTGGAAACAGAAAAGAACTTTCTGGACCATTTGTGGTGATTTGCTTTCATGAAATGCAGTTGGAGTGAAAAAAAGAGGAAATGGAGACTTTAGAATATCAATGTTTGAATATTATTGTTCTGGCAAGTGAGTGTGTGTTTCTGCGTGTGTGTCCAGTTCAGCGGGTTCTGCCTGTGTGAGGTAAATCACTCTTTTCCTGGGTAGAAAGCCTGACGGGGCGCACCCGCGAACCGCACTCTCTCCTCTGGCTGGCTCACATTCTTACCTGGGTACCGGCCCATTGGAGTCCATACATCTGGGCTTCCTGTGTTTTCTCTCAAACAAATGTTCCCTCATTGTTTCTCACTGACATGTGCTTTGGCAAGGCCTCCCTCTTTAAAAAAAACCCCCAACAACACGTGAACACCCAGTCCAGAGAAAGGGAGTGAAAGAAGGAAAGAGAGAGGAAGAAGAGGGTGGGTGGAGGGGGCAGTAAGAAAGAGAAAAATGGGGAGAAAAGAGAGAGAGAGAGAGAGAGAGAGAGAGAGAGAGAGAGAGAGAGAGAGAGAGAGAGAGAGAAATAGCGGGCCTCAATTTCTGAGATGCAGAACACTCGCCAACCCCAAACCCACAAAGAAGAGGGGGGAGAGGGGAAGGGAGGAAGTGCAGGAAAGAGAGGAGGGAGTAGAGGGGCTTATGAAAACGACCGTGGATGATGGCAGATCTTTAATAAGGAGAGAGCCTTGGGTTTCTGTGGTGGTTACTGATGGCTCCAGTTGTCTAGGAGCAGGGCTGAACAACACAATGTGTTTACGCAGAGTGGGACATGCTAGCTTTACAGTTCGCATCGTTAGGATAATGACAGCATGGAGTGTCTCACTGGTTACTTTATGTTTTTCTCTTTGCTACAATCAGAAATCTGTCATAAATACTCAGAGCGATGTGGCAGTGACGCCCACAATCCATTATCCCCCTCTGCAGAAAGTGACACGTCTTCAAGTGACGTTTTGACCTAGTGATCAACTCTTGGTGATCTACTCTTGATCAAAAGCCAACTGCTAACCCACTATCTTGGAAAATAGAAGCAGACCTATGCTTATCAATAGTAGCTAGAGCCCATCTAAAGAGAGCTCGTTAGAAAATGATCTTGCCAGTAAACATTTTCCTTAGGAGTTTAAGATCTTTATCACTAGTTTCAAGTCTTCTTCAATACACCATCATTTTGTAAATTATGGTCCTATTAAGAGTAAAATAGTCCATAATGCACAATATGCATTGGGGCGTGGATACCATGTGATTGACACCCAGTACCGTCCAATGGGTGCAGGTTGAAGGTGGGCGTGCAATGTCCTTGAGCTCTCAGTCAGGCTCGTCCCCAGCTCCTCCAAATATGTTTACATCTGGTTTCAAAAAAACTAAATGGCGCAGGAGAAAATGCCAAATCCATGACTTCACAAATCAATGGGTGATGTCACAGTGGGTTGCCATTTGGACAGGAAACCTTGATTTGATGGCCCTAGGAGTCTGAGGAAAGTGAAATGGAGTCGAATCTAATGGACGACCAGGAGGATCTTCATGCCAAATGAAGATCTGTCTGGTGTAGCAGTTGCTATCTAGTCATGGTGGTGTTAACAGCTAGGCCTATACTGTGTAATCCTTTTACTCGAACCCTGGTGAAACCAAAATGGGCAATGCTGTAAAGTGTAAAGTGAGTTCAGCAGTTACAGTGTGTTTCAAGTCAAAGGTTTCCCTCTGTCTCTGCTGTTTTCAACTAAAATCTATGTAAACTGGCTTCTAAAGGACACAACTTTGAAAAACATGGTGTGATGGTCAATGGTGGGTCAAGTTGTGAAAAACAGCAGTAATTCACCAAGATTTACGACTGAGGTTTTGAGCAGAGATCGGCTGGTTGGCCGGTGATGAAGCTTAGCGGTGAGAAACTTAACTCTGACCATAGCCTCAAGAACAGTAACTGACTCTGCAGCAAGAATGTGGGGAATGTCTTTCTATCTCTCTCTCTCTCTCTCTCTCTCTCTCTCTCTCTCTCTCTCTCTCTCTCTCTCTCTCTCTCTCTCTCTCTCTGAAGGGATCATTAGTGAGGGATGTGACATCACAGGAAGGCCGTGCAGTCAGTCACAGGTCTGTCGACTGCCATGTTGTATACTTGACATTAATTCCATGTCATTAAAGCAGCACCTAACAGATTTGGATTACTTAGAGTGCTGTTAATGTAAACAAGGGATCTTGTGACACCATTACAGTCTCACTCCCCCGTTTGAAAGCAAAGCTCATTAAACACCAGTGTCACTCCCCACACACTCTTTGTCTTCAAAATGTGCTTACTCTTGCAAGGGGTAAGAAGAAACATTTAGAGGGAGCTGCAGTTGGGAGTGAGACTTGTCATCGGCCTTAATCAGTTGCTGTCTGTGCTGCATAAGCGCAGCTACTACTGGATGAAATGCACATTATCCCTATCTGATCAACCAAAGCCTTTTGTTTTGCTTTTTTGTTGTGGCTGCTAAAGATGTTGTCAGACATGAACTCCTGAAAATGTCTGCAAAAATCTTTACAGGCATTTTCCGGATTTTGCCTTTCACATAGGAAGAACGCAGCAGGAGACTGTCTTGGTCAGACGTGTTCACAACAACAGGAACACATTCATGCGAGGGGTGGGGGGGGGGGGGGGGGGGGGGGCGTCTGGGTAGAGCATTCAGGAGTCAGCACATGATGTTTAGGTCCCGCTCAAGAAATCATGTGACTTCCAGCACATCGACACCAGCATTGGCTCTTCATCAAAAAACTTTCTGGAATCTCGTTGTCTCTCCAATTTGACACAACATGTATAACACATCACCCTCAGATATGTGTTTGTCAGTTGTCATGTTAGGAACATCAACACTCCCACTAGCTTGCGGATTTTACAGAATTTTTCCTGCTGTTTTCTCACTTTTTATGTGTGGACATTTGCAGTCTGTCATACAGCCCATCCGGAGAGTTTCAGGAAAATATCCAAACTACAGTGCATATCTGAAAGAATCTTAACTTGCTGCTTGTTCCGGAAATGTTAGCTCGAAAACATCCGCAAAATGTTTGTCTATTAACAGATAAAAGACAGAAAAGACTATCATAGCGAATTTAGCTCTTCCTTTGTTTCACTTCTTGTTTACATGAAACACACACATGAATCCAGTTCTTCATCAAACTGAACGTATTTTACTGTGAGCAAGCAGATGGTAACCACATTAGCATCGTTAATCGTATAAGTGACCCCAATGACTGCATCATTTAAAAAACTCTCCAGACACCAGTTCTTCAAATTACCTACTACTGAAGCTCTGATGTGGCAAAACTCTTCTCTTGATTCCAGATCTGCTTGAAATTTAAGATTAACAGTTGAGTCGACTGCTTAAGAAGCAGTTAGCTCCTGAGATCAGAGCCACATTACCCAACACCACAAGAGAACACAACTGGTGATAACTACGCACAGATGAGAAGATGTGGCTCATTAAAACCACATTGCCTGACACAGGAGTAACTTCCACAATGGCACTGTGCGGAAAAAAGGAAATGTCCCAGTACTGGTTGGGACTCAAAAATGTGTCAGCTTTGTGTTTCTAAAATAATTAATACTTCTCTAAAGGTTATGTTTTCACTTGTGCCTGTTCCTTGGTTGTTGGTTTATTTCGCAAAAGCTACTAAACCAATTTCCACTTGGTAGAGCGATGCAGCCTGGGAAAGAACTCATTCAATTTTGGTTGAGGGATGGATCCAGGAAGTTATTTTTTTAATCAGAGCCCTTCTTATTTCCTTGTATTTTTCTGCTGTAAGAAGGGTCATGTGTAGGATTGTTAAGCCTTGGCAGACATTGATATTGATAGGTTTTGAAAAATTTAAATTATACTGTCTGAGAAGACTGCAAGCAATCCTATGTGCCACTTCTGCTTCTTAACTTCTTCTACGGTTTAATGCAGTTTCAACTTCCTGCAACTGGTCTCAACTATGCTAAGAAGTGTTAACACTGGAACAGAGTCAGCCTCTTTTGGTCGGGCTGAATTTTGGCCCAACGCCTTTCACAAATGCTATTTTGGTTAAGACTAAAAAGTCTGAAGGTCTGAACCACACATGAAAGGTGTAAAACCCCAAATGGCCAACACAGTTCCCTGCAAAGTTACTTTTTGTGTCACAAGAAATAAGATTTTGTCTATGTTTCTGCTGTTCACTACTCTTCAGGTGATTGTTTTTGCAAATCATTTCAATCAAATATTAAGATTCTGTTCATTTTTTATGTCAAACACAAAGGACAGAAATCATGGCTGCCTGGAAGCCACTGGCAGCAATGTGACGATACATGCAAATGATTTGTAGTCATAAAACAGGGGCGAAAAAGACAAAATCACTTGTGCAGTCTTTAAAAGCTGCCTTTCCAGTGCTTGACAGTTCTACAGTTAGTTGGTGAAATCTTCTTTTGATGGGCTGTCGTCAGGCCTGGGGCTCAAGTAATCAGCATGAGTGAGCTACCAGAACTGATGAGCAGGCAAAACAGACAATGCAGGTTATTAGGAATGCACAATATACACACAAATATAACACACACACACACATACACAAACGAAGAATGTCTAGTTTGATGGGCTGTAATCCGGTCATTTGTAAACAATAAACAATGATCCTGTGTGGTGAACAAAATGGAGTTCAAACTAATACAAACTAGATGGGAAAATTATTTGAATAATCATCTTTTATCTCATTGACAGGTTTTCTTTGCTGAGAAAAAGAGAAAATTCCTGAGCCGTGAGAGAAATGTTTGAAAGCTTGACTCTACATGAACAGCCTAAGGAGAGCGCTGATGTGAATAACTTTCCCCTGAGAACACAGCTGTCTGGTTTGGACCAAGTTTACCCACGGTAGAGTCGGCAGCAGCAGTTTACATGCTGCTAATCAGAGGCCGATTTCTCTTCACAAACAATGGAACAAACAAATATTGACTAAATTGCTGTAGGACAAGTTTTCTTAAAGACAGACACACACAAAGACCAGACAAACATCCTGTTAACAGTGAGGCTGGACAGGACATTGATGGAAGAGTCTCCATCACGTAGTTCTGTTCTTGAGCCACTCAGACCTGTTTCCATGCTTACTGTCACAAATGTGACTTACTCGCACCCACAGTGCTCAGTTTCCCATGACTAGAATATAATAACAATCATTCGAGGTGTTTTCATTTGGAAAGCTCGGCTCCTCAGATGTGACTGCTGGGATTTGGCAAAGAAAGGCTTCCTGATTAAATGCAGGCAACACGTTTGAAGCTGGTAAAAATAGAGCTCCTTTTTGGGTATTTAAAATCACCAGGGACCATTCTCCTGTGACAGAAAACACATCTCCTCATCTCCTATGTTGTATCCTGTGAGGCTTGTTCCACTGCCATGGAGAACATCTGGAGCCAGTCACTCCACCACTGGCTCCCAACTGCAGCCCCTAATGGAACATGTGAATGTGTTATAAGATCCGGCTCGAGCAGCTGCTATTAGCTCAATTACATATTTGGCTGGAGAGCGGCAACGTGCTAACTCTTCATGCATTCTGGTTTAATTGTTTAAATGGATGTTAATGTAGCTCTTAGGAGCCATGGCACAGTGTCACAAAGAAAAACAAGCAGTCACATCTAAAAAATTTGTGAAGCCAGGCTCTGAGGCCTGGATGAGGGGTTTCTCAGCAGAGGGTGGGGCGTTAAAGTGGGAACGAGGTAAATGTCAAGAATGAAAACAAGCGCTCAGCAATCCCCATTAAGAAGGAAAGGTCAAAGTTGACAGATACTGTTGCTGAACCTTGCTTCGTGAAAATATTTTAGTTTTTTTGGAGCACATGACTCTGCCTGCCTCTTTGGCCTGGGGCATCATTACAGCCACACACACACACAGAAAAAACATACCTTAACATACTCATGAGTGGGCCATACGTAGCCATAAACCTCCTGTCCTGCACAATTTCCTACAGAAACGTAAAGGCTGGTGAAGTGTTTATCTTTATAAACCAGTTAAGAGCCATCGGAAAATCTCATCTGCATTAGGGAGCGCTTGAACAAGAACCCAAATAAACATGTCCCGCCTGGAGATTTAATCTACTTTGTTCACTTAATCACTCTTCCATGTCCTGGCATGACACGTGTTACTTAGGATGTTTGCCTAGAAAGCAGTGGTGGGATGTAACGAAGTAGGCAAATATCTGTACTTTATGCTCCGCAAAATCTTTAGAATGCATTGTGTTCCACATTGTTTTTTAAATACTAGTATTCAGTAACCCGGGGAATTGGAATTGGTCCACTGATCAGAGGGAGCAGGTAACATTGAGAATTGACTATACGTTACGTTACGTGTCCGCTGGTAGTTGCTTACTCATTCTGGTCACACGTTCATGTGCACAGTTCATACTAGAACGGTCAGGCAGGTGTTCCATGCGTACCTGATCCCACATTCTATTCCTTCTCAGAAGGTAGATTTATTGTACCTGGAGCATTCACACAGTCAATGTCTGCATCTTTATCAAAACACATGTGATGCTAACGTTTTGTGGCTTTGTTGCCATTGGCTTGTTTTGTTCCCATGTAACATAGATACAGGAAAAGAGTGGTCCTGAATGAGCATGAAATCGTCAGCTGTCCTGGAGGAGATGGAGTTTGAGCGATAGCCTGGAGGGAGATTTGGTCCCCATCTGTGTTCTGTTTCCAGTGGACTCGTCCAAATATTACCAACCAACAAAATCCTGCACTGAACTGGACAGAGAAGTAGTAATCATGGGAAAGGGAGCTCCTATAATCTTTTTCCTTCTCATTCAAAATGACTTTATTAGGATGATCACATCATTACTGTATTTCCTTTCATGTGTCAGGCGTCAGGCTGCATGTTTATTCTGAATTGATTTTGACCTATTTTAGAGTTTCTAGTCACATTAAGGTTATAAATCTAAAATCTGTGTCAGCAGAGTATGTATGTATTTGGTTACAGGGAAAGTCACAACGTTTTTGCAAAGTCTTTATAGCTGCTCCAAATAGCGTTGTATTGTGGAGAGGGATAAGATGCAATTATCTTACACTGACTTCATAGTGTTGCACCTATTTGAGCACATAAACTGTAATAGAATTAGATGTGTGGATAAGGAAAATGGGGAGATAAGTTCAGATCCTGCCAACTTTATCAACTCTGCTCACCATGCCTAATGCCATGTGAAGTAGTGCTTATCAAATGATCTGTTTTGGAATAATCTCCTAGACACAACTCGTCGGTTTAGATGCTGTTTGATGATCCGAGAAGCTCTTTGTTTGAAGCAAACAGACGCCCTTAGCACACATAGTCTAAGCCCCAAAGCTGACATGAACTCTCACAAGCAAGCTGAGTCTGTGTTCCAGAGAAAGTGAACTGCTGAGAGAAGAGCTGAGGCATGGGGGAGTAGGAGGAAGAGGGGGTTTGAGGAAAGAGTGAAAGTAGGAGTGAGGGCAGGGTGAGAACGGAAGAGTAAAACAGCAGACAGGACAGTAAACACCCCCCACCCCCCCCCCCCCACCCCTCCTCAATGCATCAACATTCTTCTTGGTGTTGTCCTTTTCATCGCCGTCCAGCTTTCTCTTCTTCAAACTGAGAATTATTTTTATTCGTCCCTGCACTATCCTTTACCCTCCTTCTCCTCTATCCTTCTAAATTGCTCCTGGCATCGTACCGTTTAGGGGAGGGGGTGAGGGGAAAGGTCCAAGATGACAAGTCCCAGTGGGAATGTCAGAGGCACATCAGGAAACTTGTGAAATCCATCACCACCGGCTTCTCTTCCAGCTTCTCCACCACATGTAAAAATACCTCTTCCCTCTCAATACTAACATTAAGTATGGGAGACCTTGCAAACAGAGGCCCGGCACAGTGGCTGCACTGTTAGCGAACAGTAAAATGGTTTATAACAGCTAGCAAAGACACTAGCTACTCGTTCTCCAAACTTCAACTGTTATAGGGTGGCCCCTGGGGACTCATTTGGGACCAGCATGCTGCCCAGTCGCTCGTATAATTGTGCTTCCGTAAACATCGAGGTCTATCAATCACTGGGAAAACTAAAATACCCTCCCTCCTGAAAAGCACAAACAAACAAAATACCAAAATAAGACATGGAGCTGGAACTCACAGTGACCCGCTGATCTCTGCAGTCCCATGGTGCTGATTGGTAGCGACACACAACGACACAGACAAAACACTAAAGCCGTTTTCAGACAAGCACTCCGGAAAAAGTCTGGACAATTGGATCCAGACTTTCATCAATCTTTCGCTCTAAATCTTGACGAGAAAGTAAATATTTCCCACAATGTGAAACCATTCTTTCAAAAGGACAAAGTATGAACATTTTGGTGTATAACAACTTCAACTTTATAAGATACATTGTGCACATCACAAGCCATTTTCAGACATGAACTCCAGAAAATGATCGGTCAATCGGATGCAGACTTTCTTCAGACTTCGCCTTTAACATATAAAGAGCGCAGCAGGAGATTCTCTGGGTCTGTTCACAACAAGAAAATGTTCGGAGTGTCCTGGTGAGGGGAGGCGTCTGGGTAGAGCATGTGGGAGGCAGGACATGATGTGTAAATTCCGCTGCAGAAATCACATGCTTTTGTTGACAGCACATCCACACCTGCATCTGCCTTCATCGCCAAAGGCTCTCAGATCTCATTGACTTTCTAAGTTGACATTTTCGTCTGCGTCTTCTACGTTTATGTCACCTCTTTTTCATCCTGAGATATTTCTATTCTTCCTTTTTGCATCTGACGTGTGTTAGAGTCGTCATCAACGTGGCACCTTGTTCATGGTGAATCTGCAATACAATATCCTGCTGTTTTGTCACATGGGCTGGCAGGAAAAACTCTGGAGAATGTCCGCACCAAATGACTTGGACATTTGCTATCTCACATACAGCTCCTCTAGATAATTTCAGAAGATTGTCTGGAGTTCAATGAATGTCTGAAAGCAGTTCAAGTGTAGGATTTCAACTGTATTATCCCAAACATTTCTCTTGAAGTTCCCAGGTTTGATAGTAGGGAATATCTGCATGTTCCAGCACATTTACATTTACGCTAATTTAAATATTCTTGAGTAAAATGTAATATTATACACATTCTCCTGTAATTCATCGTGACTTTTTTGATAGCTTTGTACACTTTGGCTTCATGACTTGAATTTAAAAGTTCTGTGGGTTTGAGGAAAGCTATACCACAGACCTGCCAAAAGGTCTTTGGGATCAACGAGTAAAATTCGGAGAGCCAGGATGTTTGGTTTTAAGCAAGTGAGCCCCTGGACCAGCGCCTGATTTGAAACCCCCTCTGCTGAGTTGACTCAACAACTTTGATTGCAACTGCACACTGCTGACAAGCGAACAACGGTAAGATTTGAATTTGTCTGGACATATATACGTGCAAAGTAACCAGATCCCTTAAGTGGTCGTGGCTTGCAATCAAATTCGGGATGTAGCTGAAAACGTGAGAAACGGACTGATTTTCAACAGATGGAATTTTGACCTGGAACTTTGTGAATCTGGAGGTTTCTCAGGTCCCTGCTGGCTGTCAGCTGGGTCTACTTCTGATCGCCTGAAGCAGGAGGGCAAAGTGAAGGGTTGTCTGAAAAATGAGGAGTCAAACATGGCTTTGGAAGAATTTAGCCTATTCCCACGTGTGACTATGTGTGTGTGTACATGCCCATACATGTAAGTAGGCAGATGTGATTACGCTGCTGCGATCGCTCAAGGCAGAGTAGGGGGAAACCCTGTAGTTCATATTTAGAACACAGATAAAGTTAAAATTTCCTTTGCTTTTCTTTCACGTCTCACCGTGGAGCAAATTAGCTGCAAGAGGCCGGCTGGTTTGTGTCTTTGTACAGTCTGCCATTGCACTCGTGACACCCCATTTACTGAAACCTGCACTAAAAATGCACCGCAGCACAGTGAAACAGGACCCAGCTGCTGGTGAGCTTGTGACCTGACATCTCACTGCTCGCAATGGAACAAGCAGCTCCGAAATGTGGTTTCTGGAGGAGGGGGAGGTGGTGGTGGAGGTAGTGGGGCTCAGGGAGTAAAGAGAGGGGTGACTGACACATAGATGCAGGGGCTCAGAAACCCGAGGAAAACATTAAGTTTCTGCATCTGAATTTCTCTCAACCGCACATAATTGGTTGCAGAGTTTGAATGACATCAGAGCTTTGACTTTGTCTAATGGGCTCGCTGAAAGAGCCAGGGTGTCGCTCAAAAACGAAACAGCCTATCAGAGATCCTACTTGAAGTGCAGGCTTATATAACCTAAAAGTCTGTATTAAAATGCAGTGTATGTTACAAGTTGTTTGAATAACAATTTCTCTTTCTCCAGCGCCTCTGTTGTCTCTCAGGCGTCCGTTGGCAGGAGGGTCAGGCACGACAGATATTACAGGCCCAGTTAGAGGTTGAATTATGAGCTGCTGATCTTTTCCCCCCATTGTAAAACAGAACAAGTAAGCTTGAAATGCAATAACAACACAGCTTACATCAACAACACATGTTTAGCTTGTTGCTGAACCCTTCATCTTTGATTCTAGCAAGTATGAAAAGTAGCAGTGTTTTGAATCAACTTTATTGAGCATATCAATTTGTGCTTGATAATTTATGGAGGGTTGCACACACTTGTCTGGTCAGCACCAACATAACAGGTGTGAAAGGTGCTTCGGACCCCTGTCTCTGGGACTGGATCAAACTGATTCGGTTCGTTTAGGAAAACCTTTTTTTGATAGTTTGAACTTTTGGACCAATGGCAGGAAGTTGATACAGAATTTAACAGTGGAAGAAGAAAAACAATATCCATAAATTGCAATGTGAAACCAAAACTAACTGGATGAAATGTAAACAATGAAACTAAGGCACGAACCTCGGTTCCGACTATAGTCCAGACTTTCAGGTGTAAAAGTCCAAAAGCTCTGTAAGTCCTTTCAGGGGTCTTTAAAGTTCCCAAGTGTACTGAGAAAGCCACATTGACAACAATGCAGCCAAGAGTCAAATAGCTTAGCTTAAACTTGTTTATATCGATATAACAGTTAAGTAAAGAAGACAAGTTGTGTTATATGCTGTAACTAATAATTAGCTGGTGCAGTATATGCCTGGCTTCCACTCAATGCTAGGCTAATCATGCCTGGGTAAAAAGCGACATATTTCTGAGGCATAAAGACATGAGTGTATGTGGCAACAATGTAAAGCAGCATATTTCCCTATTCCTTTAACTGTATGTCGTACTGGCACCAGCTAACCTGATTCAGAGGTCAGATTTACCACTTCGAACTGACTGAAGCGCCTTTAGGAGAAAGTCTTATAACCATTGATGCTGCCAGCTTCGATTTGGAATTGTTCAAAAGAGATGTGAGGGGATAATTGTTCAGCAATTTCTGAATGGTATGCTCTTTAACTACAAACACTGGGGGAAATCAAAAGAGACGAAATCAGACTTCAATTCAAATCACTTCCAGTCACGCTAACCTTACTACTGTGCCCATGTTTGCCTGAGCTTCTCTCATATAAAACACCTCCAGAATGGAAACAAAGAGATGGTTACAGAGGGAAAAAAGTGAGTGGGGGTCAAAAGATGAAAATGAGAAGTGAGACTAAGAAGAAGAAACAGAAGGAAAAGGAAAACAAATAAAACCTTTCAGGCCTGAGTCCGCACTTCTCCTCACTCTCACCTTATCAGCGTCCTGCCTGCACGTTTATTTTACAAATTATTCTGGGATGCAGAAAGGGGACGGAACTTGGAGATCTGGCATTAATTTACATTCTTACTGGTTTGCAGCTTTCCTGCTCTCTCTCTTTTTCCTTTAAAAGACAGAGAAAGATGGAATTTCAAGGGGCCCAAAAAGAAACAGAGCAAGACTCGATCAAGCAACAAAACCCTGAGTGAGCGTCCCAAAGGGATTCATATGGCTGCCGTGCGGTTGTAATGTCTTTGTCCGCCCATCTCCTCCGATTACCATCATGCCTCAAGAGGGCTCCATGAGGATAGAATCTGTGTGTTCATGTGGGTAAGCAAAGATGTGTATGAGTTGTTTGCAAATGTATAATCCCATTGCAATATAATATTGGGAATAAGTATTATATTATAACATAAATGTGAATATACAAAATGCTTGTGAAATATACTGGGTACAGTTGTGAGTACATTTATGTTGGATTAAATTAAATCTTTATTTAGTTTTTGAAGTCCTTTGGTGGCTGCACAAGCGGTGACACTTTACTTTCAAGTTGATATAGAAAACATGCAAACTGGTTATTTACACCGCCGTAGACACAGAGCAATGTTAGAGTTTTAGAGTTGTGTGGACCCCTGACAAACAATGAACTCTTTACTTTTAGGTCTGTTTTGTTCTCCACCAACTCCTGTAGAAAATGATACATAAATATAAATAAACAGGACACAGAACCCCAAATTGGAGAACCAGGTGTTGTTTTTGCCGTTAACGCACCCGTTGTCATTAACCCGCCATTGTCATGATCGACCATGTCACTAATGCTGATGAGTCCTAGCCTCCACTGCTACAGAGAATCGGTCGCCTGTTTATTCAAATTTAAATAATGTTGAATCATGAACAGATTGTGTGTCCAAATTGCACAAGATTTGACACTGCAGTTTATTAGGCCACTTACAATACACAAGCGTGTGAAGCTGTAAAGAAGAATAGTTCTTGAGGTATGACAGCCATATACAGAAAGACATACAGAGATATCTGGAATTAGCATTAACATTGATGATTAGTGCAGCTTTAAAGCTAAACATTTTGGTCAATTTTATTACTAGTATATAAAGATGGTTAAGACTACCTGACTAATTGAACAAATTTGTATATATCATAATAGTAAATAATTTCAATATAAATTCTGACAAACTCAAAGAAAAACCCATGATGTCTTTGTTTGCTTGTTTGTTTGATTGACATTTTCAATACATGGATCTTGATTTCTTTTAAACCAGGCATGTTTAGGGGACTGATTTCTATGAGTGTGTGCAATTTGGTTCAGTTTGATTAACTTAAGAAGACTGTTGAGCCCTGGCCATGTTATGCGCTCTACTGAGTACCATTTGAACTGTTTGAAGATAAAGCTGTGTTTTATGGTGGAGCAGTTTTCTTCCATGTGGGGAGATGTGTGTGTTTGCATGTACATGAAAGAGTATGTCTCGTCTCTAACTGGTAGACACATGCCCAGATGCCCTCAGGGACACGAGTGGGGTTGTGAGTTAGAATGAAGAATGAATACATCATCCTGAGGGTTGAACTAGATGGTTGGTCAACACTAAACCAAAAAAGTTTTTCAATCTGGATCTCATTAGTCCTGTACAGTCTGCCAGTGCAGGAGTGAACACATCCAGACAGCAGCCACACTCACCCAACAAAGCTTCAGCGCTGAGACACAGCCAAGCCAAAAGAAATAGACTGGCTCACCAATAGAGTGCTCAGTGACCCAAACCACCCCTACACTGGAGGATGGAAACCACTGGATGAAAACTGCAGACGGGTTCAAATGTCTGCCTTCCGCAAACTGTGAAAACACACAGAAAACAGATGTTCATGCACAGGTATACTTCCATGCATGCAATGAACACACACACACACACACACACAGACCAATGGCTTCTCTTTGTCCAAGGTGTTATGTGCTGTTATCACTGTAATTGGAGCAATAGGGGGTCATTTCCTGCAAGGATCAAGCTTAATTGCGAAGGCTCATTGCTCCTCGCTGCATCTCCCGGCAACCGCTCAGCTGTCGTCAGAAGAAGACCAGCTCGCCTGTACCCCTCTTCCACAACCCCCCTCCCTCCCTCCCTCCCCCAACTTTCCCTATGAACTCATTCCTCGACTCATCCAGCCTTCTGAAGACACCGTGCCCTGCCATCACTTCAAAAGAACGCAGATCCTCATAAATCGCTCTTCAGCGGACCACAAACCGCAGCAAGACCGCAGGAAAATCCAAACAAACAATGCACTGATGAGTGGGCTGGACTGTCTTAGGTCATGCAACACAACCCCCCGAGACCATGGAGTGATTGGAGAACTGGAAAGTAAACATCACGCTTCAGTGAGGCTATATGGAAATGTGGCGAGTGGAGCATAGGGTTAAAGAGGAGTCTGCTGTGTGACAGGAAAAAAAGGCACTAAGAAAGAGAAGGAGACAGAAATGCTGGAAGTGAGGAATGTTTTCTTATCATCACAGAGCTGGTCTGGCTAGTCTTGATTTTGAGGACTTATCAGTGGATTACAACTGAGGACTGAGTGGTGATAGATTGCAGGAGGGTCCAGGGTTGCGATAGCCTCAGAAAGACCCCTGCCTGAAGTGTTTAGGTGATGAGTAAGAAGACAGGAAAAGACGACAGGAAAAAATTATTTTAAAATGCCATATTAATATCCCTTTGCCTTGTAGGTAATGAAAACCGCAACCCTCGTGAATGTCTGACAGGCAAAAGCTGTGAAATAATATCTTGGGTATTTTAAAGCTTTATTGCACAGAGAGGAAGTGCGGGTCGGGTTTTGTTGAGTCAAAAATTCACCTTCAAAACTGCACCATTAAGATTCCATGTTTCCATCTCTCAAACTGTAGGTGGTCCTGATTTCCCAGAGTATCTGATGGCAGTGTGCACCTACTTTTGACAACCATATCCTCTGCAGACAGGCTTGCAAGACATCAAGGGCATGACAATATTAATGCTATGGCTAAAACCTTGTTGCCACCAGCACTGCCAGCTTACATTAGCCACCATAACATCACTACTCTGGTAGAGTCAAATCACCAGAGGGCTGTGGTCGGCCAAATATACAATAAAACCCTCATGCACCACAAACGGGTCATGTTGATCACATAACTGGTTCATCAAGGTCAACATTGCATCCACACCTAGGAAGAGCATCACAGCAGTGTGTGCATGTGTGTAGCCAAAAACATATGTTAAGAATACCAGAGAGGGATATCCATGCAAGTGTAGTTACACCATCATATAAAACACAGAAAGGCATGATGAACATGAGTCAACTGGGAGTGAAGATTAAAAAAAAAAAATAGTAACAAGGAAGCAGACGCAGACCAGACTGAGTAACCCTCAAAAGATCAAGACAAGGAGATGGAAGAGGACGGGTTTTCCTTCCAGTGCAGGTTAGTGTGAGTCCTGTGAGTCTGTTAGACTACTCATCCTCACTGTCAAAGTCCAGTTTCTCTCCAAGGCTTTGATGTGAGACCTCTGTGCTCACCCCGACAGGATATTACACTTTAATGATCTCCTGAAAGGGCTCATCTCCTACGCACAGCGGTACAGACTGCGGGGAGTGTGGGTAAAGCATGTCACATTTACACGCACAAGACATACACAACATACCCCTTTCCCACCAAGGGAGTTCAAGGGCGGATTCTGAGCCAGTCTCTAACCAGTTCTTTGTGTTTCAACAGCCAAAGATCTGGCTCCTGGCCAGAAAAACTATTTGAAGCTGGCACCAACACTTTGCTCATCTTGAAGAGAGAACTGCAGGATTATCGTGACCAACAAGACCAATGTCCAACTCAAAGGTTGCATAATAGTCATGACAGGCGGAAACAAAGATGTTTGTTTACTTAGACACTCACAACCACTTGCTGGTAGCGACAAACACACACACACACACACACACACACACACACTTGTGCCGCTGTAACACACATTCATGTAGTTGCACACTAGAGATGCACGAATCAGATCTGAAGTCATCCTAATCCAAATGTATACCTGACTCATCACCCCAGTCTATGCAATCCGTGCTCACACCAATAGTCAATCACTAGTGCTCACACATACAATAACGAATGGACACAATACTTTGAATAGCACTGCAGCCTTCTAGCTTCCCAGTGACATTAGTAGGCTGTAGCAGTACCTTTGTGATGGGAGATCAGCAGCTTGGACTGATCCCGTTTCAATACAAAGCACACTGTCCTTTTTTTCATGAGTCGGCTCGGGTATTGTGACCATTTGATCTGTTGATTCATTGTGTGCCAGTATGTCAACAGTCACACTTAACCGACATTATCAGGGCCCTAAAAAGCAGCCACTTGACCCTGTCAGGCACAAACACGACTTTTTGATGAGGAACATGCAATGCTGGCGGAGTAAAATATAGAAGAGGTGGGTGGACAAAGAAGAAAGATCAACAGGCACAGACATAAATTGTACACAATGGAGCAACAGGATTCTACACCTTTACCAGGTAATCCCACAACAAACAGGTTTAGCTGAAGGAAGCCTCTGTTTGTGTAGTCACACACTGCAGTGTAACATATCAGAGGATCAGCCAGACAAAGAGCAGGATTTCCAACCGTCACAAAACTGTGGGTAAGGAAATTTGTTTGAAAGAACGACATACCAGGGAGGTGGAGGAATATCACAGCTAAAGGAAACAGTTGCAGACACGTTCAAGGGTCAGTGAGTTTGTGCCTCTCTGTTCCATGCAGTATCATATGTGCACAGTATGAACATGCATGACAGCATGTGCATCATACAAAGCAATTCACGTTTTTTTGTGAGGCTTATGCAGCATCCCTCTCACCTCTCCTCTGCTCTGTTTTGTCCTGATAAACCTCCTGCTGGCCCTGCAGGGGAGGTTTACAGGTGAGCCGCGGAAGCATGCCGCAGCACGCTACAATCTCCCTGACAGGCTCTAAGGAACTGGAATGCCGTCATTACAACATAAACCATGTGAATCAGATTCACTCAACTTCCCCGCCTGCATAAGTATAGGGGCTTGTGAACGGATAATCGTGGGAGCAATAAATCTAGATCTTAACAAATCAGGAACTCAGGAAACACAAGAGCTCAGAAAATTGATACTGAGCCCTTTCTTTTTAAAGTTTTTCTAATCTTATGTTTTGTGTTGAAATGCAGTGTTTATTTAGAACACATGGGAATTAATGACAAGCTCAAGTAAGCAAGGTTTTTATCTAGCTCTCATCACATTATCATTGTATTAGGAAGAGAAGAGGATTGATTAAATCAGGGAGATTCAGTTTTTATCACCCATTTGTGTTCACCTGTGGTTGGATGTAACAAGGTATATTTATTTAGTTACTGTAATTCAGTACATTTTTTATGTATCTGTACTTTAATTAATAAGATTTACTTTCAGTTACTTTTCACTTTTACTCCACTACATGTATCAAGAAACATCTGTACTTTCTATACTACTAAATTTTTTCAATGCATTGCGTAACATGATCACAATGTTTTTATATCTTTAGGGTTAGGGTCAGAGACGAGAGGGGAATCGGTCCACTGATCCAATCAGAGCCTGCAGGTGACGTTAATACCCCGACTTCTGCAGTGAAAGCAAAATGTGCTACTGCTGAAGAAACATAAAGGTCTGCTAGAGAGAGAGAGAGAGAGAGAGAGAGAGAGAGAGAGAGAGAGAGAGAGAGAGAGAGGAAGAGAGCGAGAGAGAGAGAGAGAGAGAGAGAGAGGAAGAGAGCGAGAGAGAGAGAGAGAGCGAGAGAGAGAGAGAGAGAGAGAGAGAGAGCGAAAGAGAGAGAGAGAGAGAGAGAGAGAGAGAGAGAGAGAGAGAGCGAGAGAGAGAGAGAGAAAGAAGAGAGTGAGTTTGCATAGACCAACCCCCTTAAGCTGTTGCATGTTTCAACTAAGGTCTCCCTTCCCTCCCTCTGCCTTAGTTTTGACTGTAAGTCACTCTGGGTTCGTGTTTGGATTCTCCTCACTGAAAAGCAAATGAAGTGCAGGAAAGGGGCAATGCTGAGACAATTTCAAGGTAATTTCATCATGTCGAATGTAATATATTATTAGATAAGGTTATTATTGGCTGTATTTGAGTCAGATGTTTGTTTGCTTTTTTCATGCGGTTTAATTTGTGTCGTGTTTATACATGACAGAATGTCAGGAGGAAAATAACAATTAGCTTCAGAGATTGATGATGATTTATGTTTAAAATAATCTGATGCTTTATGAAATGATTTACACCAAAGGAAAGGAAAGGATGCTAAAACTTTTTCACAAAATTTGAAAGGCCATTTTTCCAACAAAGAAATGTGCATGGGCCAAATTCACTGGCATGACATATATTGTTTATGTTCTTTTAAATTTTCTAAATTTAAGTCAATATTTTCAAAAGAAAAATCTTGTCTATATTCTTATGCATGCAATTATGACTTACTGTGTCTATTCTCTGGATCACATCCCATCAAGAATAATTTGACATTGAAACACTTATTCATGATCTCCATTCATATTCATGATCTCCAGTGTGTTATACTTCTTCAACACTGCATTCTTGTTTGTGCCAACATGGACCAGTTACATCCATTTCCCAAATTATTTTGTAACAGACTGAATAGGTTAAAGGCTCCGGACCATTTGTTAAATGTTAACATATGACTCAAGAAGCAGGAAAAAACATTCCCTTACGCAACAAAGACTCAGAGGAATGCAACCCTAATCACCCTGATTGTTTTCAACATAAAAGCTACAATAATTCAACCGCAACCATTCAATGTATTTATGATCATGGTTTGCAAATGCCATAAACGTAAGACGTGCTGTTTCTGTTCTAAATTGTGTGTGGTGTGGGACATTTCAAACGCACCTCATCTATACTGTGAAAGTCGAATGGAGGGAAAAGCCTCTGCATGTGTGCCAAATTAATTGCATGTGTTACGATTGGTTATTGCACTGACTGACATACACTTTAAACACAACTGTCCGTTTGGCCGTTACACATTATGCTCTGCAAGCACAAATGGCCATAATCCGTGGGTCTCATCTGTTTTAGAGGACGACATATGGTCATGCCTGTAGTTTGAGTTTCATATCATCACAAGTGTCACATACTTGCATTCAAGCTGTTTAGCCAAAGTCAAGATAAATTTTCGCACAAAGTCACAAAGGCCTGTGACATCTGGATATAAATATGTACACTCAGCCCATTGAGCAATAATAAACTTTACTGTATATGTCAGGAGACGTGTTCATTTTCAGTAATCACATCACCAATCAATGCTTTGCTGTGAAACTGTGATTCATGAATTTTGACTCAAGCTAAATGGCTTGAGTGTAATGTAACTTAGTCTTGCTAAAATGCATGAATGTTCACTTATTTTAACTCAAGTATGCGATGTTTTCAAGTTGCTCTGTAATGATTTGGATGTTTGTGTCTCTTTGCAGGGTCTGGACCCTCTGAACAGGACTAACAGAGCTCAACAGCACCATTCTCTGGCAAAAAGGAGAACATCTAGTGATTCTTGGTGGATTACTCTCTATCATCTTCATGTAACACCTCCATCTGTTGAAAGGGGTCAAGCTTTTTTTCTGTATCTTTTTTTGTTTTGTTTTCTCCGGACTAATTCTTCACAGCCCCTGCTGCCAATAGCATGTTAACAAAAATGACTTCATAGCCACTGACTGCAGGCGGGATAGAAGAAAAGCAACATAAAGCATGGAGGCTCTGAGTGCTGCTCATGCAGCGACTTCGCCCTCAACATCCACATTCCCCACATCCCCCGCTCCCTCCTTTCCTGGCTACCTGCAGTTCTTCTGGGAGTACCAGGACAACTCTGTAATTGTGGAACATTACAACTACACTGGCAAGCTGCAGAAAGACCGCTACCGGGAGGGGCTCAAACCTGAGGGCATCACGTTCCTGGTGGTGTGTCTCCTCATTGTCTTGGAGAATGCCGTGGTTCTCATCGCCATTTGGAGGAACAAGAAGTTTCACCTGCCGATGTATTACCTGCTGGGTAACCTGACTCTATCCGATCTTTTGGCTGGGATTACCTACATGGCCAACATTATCATGTCCGGACATAATACTTTGAAACTAACACCATTACTATGGTTTGTCCGGGAAGGAGGGGTGTTCATCACTCTGGCTGCCTCCATCATTAGTCTCCTGGCCATTGCAATTGAACGCCATGTTACTATGGTGACAATGAGGCCATACCATGGAGCCAAGCGCGGACGAATGTTGGCATTGATTGGTGCAAGTTGGGCCCTCGCAGGCTTTTTGGGGGTCCTACCAATTCTGGGATGGAACTGCATGCACAGACTGGACCAGTGTTCTACAGTGCTGCCACTTTACGCCAAGAGCTACATCCTCTGCTGCGTATCTGTGTTCAGTGCAGTGCTCCTGGCCATTGTGGTCCTTTATGCCAGAGTATTCCGCATTGTCCGTACCAACACACAGCGCCAGCGGCTGGGCATGTCAGCCAGCATACGGAAAGGCTTGGCAAGGAAGTCACAGAAGTACATTGCCCTCCTCAAGACAGTCACCATTGTGCTGGGCGTCTTCATCGCCTGTTGGCTTCCCCTCTTTCTCCTCCTCCTTCTGGACTTTTTCTGTCCAACTCACAGTTGCCGCCTGCTCTACAAGGCTGACTACTTCCTGGGAGTAGCCATGATCAACTCGCTCCTCAACCCCATCATCTACACGCTAACCAGCAAGGACATGAGGCGAGCCATTTTGAGACTGCTCTGTCGGCCGTGTCTGATGACCAGAGATGGCCAAGTGAAGAAGATCGGGATGCCATTCCTGGAGTGCAGCTTCAGTAAGACTGAGGTGGCCTCCCAGAAGTTAGAGGGGGGACAAGAGACGACCATGTCCTCTGGGAATGTCATCACCTCCCCATCTCCGATTAAAGCTCTTTACCCCAAACTCTTCAAATCATAAGGACATAGACTGAAGGGTTGAATCCATAAATGTGTGAATAGGTTTCCCACTAAAAAGAGGACATGTAGCACTTGTCTGTTCCCTAGAGGAAGCAGTTCTTGTTATTCTCAATTTTGGAGTAGACCAGAAACAGATGTGATGGAGGCATGAGTGGTGCAGTTACCACATTCACATTCTTCATTGTGAACTGATCAGAGAACAGAAGGCCATGAAGATGCAAATGTGAACAAGCAAGCAAACGTTTTATGAGTTTAATGCAAGTGATGGATCGCCTTAACTAATTTGCACTGAAATATCACAATTAATGGAGCAGCAGACTTGAATAAAAAAAAGTTCCTGCAGTTCTCTAGTTTGTATGGAAACATTCCTGTAAATGCAAGACTCTCGTGACTGAAAAAGTATGAACATTTTTATCAAGACCTTCTGGGTCAGTGGTGAACGAGTGGGACTGCCTCTGCTTTTTTTTCCACATCAAAGTGCCTTAAATTCATCACAGACTATGTGGTGTGCTGAACTGTTGCAGCTCGACATGTCAGGAAAGCCAAGTAAAGATTGTCAGATTACAGGAAAGACAGAGGGCAACTCTTACAAAGACGGCTCGGTAGAAAGAATGTTGTGGGAGGGAGCGGAGCACAAAATTAAAATCCCCCTCTGTGGTGGTTAACCTCTGCTGGGGTTGATTTTTGAAATGTCAGTGTGTCAAGAAAAATGTCAACAGCAGATAAAACAACTAAAGGTCATCATAGCCTGTAGTGTGATTGACTGACAGATATATCAGTTACATTACATTACACCTTACACTGACTGACTGAAACCAAATAATCTACAATCACCTGTCAAATAATTTTTAAACTGCAGCTATATTAAATAATAAAGGTGTTAACCATCATTATCAAGCTGCATCAGGAGCACCTTTAAGCCAAATAATACATCAGGGCAGATAACTTTCATTCACTATTTTTCATGATCACTGAATATTTCCACTCTTTTTATGAAATTACTTTGACATCAGTCTTTTTTATACAGATGTTTTTTTTCTTAGTCTTTCCATACCTTAACTGATGAATGATCAGTGTGCTTTTTTTGTACAGTAATTCATGTAGTGAAGTTTTTGTATTGCTGAAATCTTTTTATATCATCTATGTTGTAAATTATATCTATTTTGTAACAAGAAGGCCCAAACTTTAGCTTTCTTTTCATAAAAGAAATAAAAATGTTTTCTTAAAATATTCCAAAGAGTTTTTGCTTTATTTTCTTTGTGTGTATCTGAGATTGTGTGAATGTTAAGAAGCTCCACAGGAAGTCAGCCTCCTTGTCTCACATCTGGTAATGACATTAGCCTACATACAGCGTTCTTCAACAAGCTCTGCATGTGTGAGGACGACTCGAGTGCCACACAATGCACCTTTAGTTCAGATTTGTTTGTTTCCTTATTCTGTAAACCTCGCACAGTCTGACCTGTTGTTCATAACTGTATTGAAAGGGAGAAAGTTCATTTGAAGCTGGCTTCAATGGGATCAATCAGTTCACAGAAAGGCCAAACAGTCCCCTTACGTTGAATCAAGCCGAACCAAATTTCACACAGTCATAGATATCCATCCTCTGAATGTGTCTGATTTGTTTCATCAAGATCTATTAGTAATTCCATGGGAAACTGTGGAAAAGGTTGAAAAAGGCCCTAGCTTACAGGTTGAAGAAAGTGAAAAAGAAAATCCTGAGTTAAATGGCTTCTGACCCCCCACATCCTTCCACTAAGTTTCATGGAAATCCATTCAGTTGGTTTTGTGTAAAACTAAACTTAACCTCCTTGGTGGAAGTAACTAAAGTTCAGGTGTAATAACAACTGTTTGTAGAAATCTAACACATTCTTACAATTACAAACCTCCCAGACTCTACACATAAGCATGCTGTGACTACTGAAAATTATTTAGAGCTTTTAAAAAAACTAAATGCCCAGTAACCTATTTAGGGACATGGACTAATGTTTCACACCTCTGCAACAGATTGTTTGCAAAGATGGTCCCAATCAGGCAGCTGGGCAAACTATATAGTTATTTCATTTTTGATTCAACCCTCAGTGACCCAAAGACATATGCACCTCCAATAACTGGTACCACATGGCAGTGGGACACTTTGAATATGGCATGTTAGAGTGCAGGTGTTCCTACAGATGTTGGCTGCACTGTTCCTGCTGACAGAGGTCAGTGAGACAGCTTCCTTCCTGTTGCAGCAACCTTGCAACAAACTGGAGAGGTAGAAGTCATAAGTCATTTGTCATGGTCACCAAGGACTACCCCACCCACGGTTTTCATTCTGCACTGATCCTCGCTGTGCCAGATCAGTTTGTGTAGTTTGTGTAGTTAAACAGAAAAATGGTATAGTATAGAAAAGTAAATCCCTAAACTGACTCTAGAGGTTTGTATGAGTTTTTTAACTCACCAGAGACATGGCAAGCAAATGTCCATGTGTTGCTCCAAGGCCAACCCCACCTATTCCTCTAACTAGTCATCATTCAGCTGGTGAATCAGAAGTGAAGGTTGATTCACGTCTTGTCATATCATGTCATGCTTCTTTTTAATGACCTTAGTGGAGATGTTCTCACAGCATTAATTATTTGATGAAGTCAGCTGTGACTCCTGGCTATAGAGAGTCAGTGAAGCTTCAATGCTAAACTCCTGAACCCCAGTCCTCCTTGGCTCTTCCTTCACATTTGCTCCCTCTTGATTATATTTAGTACAATCAATGACAACATGAGTCACAGTCTCCTCGACCTAACACTGCTCACGCAGTTGGAAACTTTCCTTCTGAGTGTGCTGTTTAAATTGGAATGGCCGAGGCTTATTCTATTGCAAGTTACTACTTCTTTTCTTGGCCTACCAATATTTCCTATTCTTAAATTAACTTTTGTCAATATATACAGGTTTGGTTTGTTCCACTTCTGTTGTCACTCTTGTATTGTTTATCTTCAAACTATTCATTTGACCTCTGATTTGTTTGATGGATCTTGTAAATCTATTCTTTCTCTATGTAATGCTTGTTTTGCTAATCTGTCCATCCAATTGACATGTCTTCTTGAACGAGTCTGGAATATACTTTGAACAGGAGATCTTGACGACTGGAGTTGAGTCACCTCAGACTCTTAAGAACTGAAATTAAATTCCGAGCAGATTAATGTGTATTCTGTTTTTATTTTCACTACCCCACCCATCTCCACTGTGTAGACTCCCTTAGTTTGGGGTTTATTTTATAACAGCTTCTCTCCTGGCTGGAAGTGAAAAAGCAGACCCACTTGAACGTATTGAGGGTAGGATTCACTGTCATGGAGTGAAAATGCTGTTAACACGTCCACCCCGTCTCTCTCCAGCTCCAGCAGACCAAAGTGGGTCTTTGGTGCCACCCTGTGGTTGTTGTACAGAATAAGGGATACAGAAAGCTATACGCAAATTACGTTTTTTTGCTATAGAAAAAAACACGATGGCGTGTCAGCGTCTGTCCAGAGCCCAGAGCAGCTCAGGTTTCTCAGGCTGCTTTTTACTGAAGGAGCCATTCACAGATGTGGATGTTTTGAGACAGGAAGCCTGACGAGCAAGGTGAGCTGCAAATGAGGAAGTAATTGTAGTTGCAGGGTAATTATAGGTCATTATAGCCTTGTCTCCTGAGCACCATTATGTTTGTGTTTAACACCATTATACAAGAGTATTTCTGGTCATTTGCTTGTGATGTGTTGCTTAAAAGTGTAATTAATGAATTTGTGACAAATTCAGGGCAGACCCGGGGGGGGGGGGGGGGGGGGGGGGTGCAGAGGGGCACTGGCCTCAGCTGATATCTGATTAGACCCTGAAGTGCACCCTATCATATCCATAGTCTTAATATAAAAATGTTAACTTGTGACTAACAATACTTACGACAATTTGTTAAGATTATTTTAAAGTACATAATGTGCTTGAATAAAGAACAATAAAATATATGTAATTATGTGACTTTGCTCAAAGCTATAGAGTAAACACTGAGTGACTTAAATGGCACCTTACTGAATCAGGGATCATGCAATGACATATGACATAATTGCATAAATTGTGGGCCCCTAATGACCCCCAATTTAGACAAATCCTAGGTCCGCCACTTCCACACAGCATAAGGATATGGGCCACTTCAGGCCATGATCCGACACTTCCACAAAATGGGTGTAAGCCTAAAGTGGTCCACTTGTAAAAAAAAAAAAAAAGTAAATGTGGCCCAAATATCCCAGAACAAACACGGGACTTGTTTTGCAAACATGAAGTGCTTTAGGCAAGGTTTACTCTCGATGGGCCGAATGAGTTTTTGCTGTGTGGGTTGAATGTGTCCTTGTGCAACCCGAGATCGACCTCAACACTACAACACATCCTTCCCAACAAGTTGCAAAGTGCAGCGGACACATTTGACAAGTTCCTCCTGTCGCTGTGTGTTTGTTTAACAACAGATTTGATTGACGATAAATGGACAGTGTGTTGCAGCCTGTCAGTGACCGGCCTTGTTTTTCCTTCATTTTTGAGCGCCCCTCCGCAATAAAAGCCCCCTCCCCGTGGACGTCGAGTCACCGCCGTTACTCCTGCAGCCTGCGCGCGGAGGCGGACTCTTATTGTGAAAGGGACGAGAGGCCGTCACAATGCTTAGTCATGGTGAGTTACAGCTTGCCCCCCCCCCCCTCACCTCCCTCCTCTAAGGCGCACAGCTCGACAGTCGGCAGGCGGCAATGGAGGATTCGAGGCAGACTGCGTGAGTTTCTTTTAATTACAGGTTTAATTGACCAGATATGTTCGTGATGACGGGGGTTTCAAAGCCCAACGGGGCCCGGCTAATAGCTGGAAAGTGCCCGCAGAGCGCTCTGTTAGCATGCGTTGTGCTCGGAGCTGCTCTCCACGCTACTGTCTATTGCCGGGAGCCTGTTTCGCTGTCAGCTCAATTTCCCGAAGCGTCCAACTCACTATTTTGTTTTGTTTGTCGTGGCTACGTCGAGGTCCACTGTTCGTCTCGAGGCGAACAGAGGGACTGAGCCCGCTCGGCTTCACCTGTGTCCCCCGTCATTCTCTGTTTCGTGCCCAAGAGGCAGCGGATTATTTTGGATGAAAACAAGCGGCGGCAGCAGAAATGGTCAGTCAGAGAAACGCTGCTGCTGCTGCTGCTGCTTTGTGCGCGCGTGTGTGCGTGTGTATGTATGTATGTATGTGTTTGTGTGATCGCTCTTCATGTTGGGCAGATGGCGCGGAAATCTCATTCCAGCTGGGTTTATATAAAGACTCGCTTCCCCCCCTCCCCTCCCCTCCCCTCCCCTCCTGGGTCATGTTTTGGTACATCCAGTCCCACTGTTCGCTCGGTGAAGAGTTCAGGATGACTCACCGACGGGGGAGACACTTCGCCAGAAAAGCCCAAGAAAACACGCGCAGCACTCCTCGTCCTCGTTTGACTCACCGCCGCTCAAACGTCTGAGCCTGTAACTCTCACTCAAGTGATCAGCCCCGAAGTTTCGGTCTCTCCGGTCCATTGTGCAATCCCTGCTGAATGGCATCCAAGGACCGCAGGCCCTGCACGGTGGTTCCCAAACTGAGGTGCAGGGTGCACCGAGGGGGCCTCAGTGGAGCTGCAGGGAGTCATTGTTCTGAGGAATAGTTGGATGAAAAGTTTGATCTCATAGGATCAGTGGTGGAGCTCTGACTTTTCTAAATTGGGTGGTGGGGGGTGGGTGGGGGGGGGGTCATTAAAGGGAAGGTTCACTCAAAAATTCCAATTCCCACACTATCTACTCACCACTATGGCGATGGAGGGGTGGGTGAAGTGTTTGAGTCCACAAAACACTTTTGGAGTTTCAGGGGTAAACAGTGTTTCAGCCACATCTCAGTAACTGCAGCTATTGCGAGATCTCGGCTCAACAGTCCCGGTGGCTACATTACACATTTATAAACTCCACATGAACCAGGTCAGAACATTAACAGGAAATCCGTTCTGTAGTTTTTGCATAATCGTGCAAGCAGACAGACAAATCAAACAAAAAAGCCAAAGTTGGACATTCTCTTTCGACTTTGGGAAATTGTGATGGGACTTTTTTTCGGTTACTATAAGAAGTAATCTGCAGATAAATTGAGTGTGAATATTATTGTTGGATGCAGCTATGATCCGTTTGATTAGGATTTGAAATAACAGGATAAACGAATGAGCTAATCGTTTTGATCTACATAAATTATATTCCTCGACAAATATTTTGCTCTGTGGTGAAACTAGGACTATTTAACTTAGCATTAGAAAGGAAATACTTGCTGTTTATTTTAATAGCATGAGATATCAGAGGCAGGTACAGACTCTGGCAGCCTGTTTGTCAGTGAGCAGTTTCTCTCAGCCTCTGAGAGCAGGCGAGTTGAGCAATATGTTCTCCTGTGAATCTATTTTACCAAGAAACACAGGGGCAGGAAAGCACAGCAGTAAATCTTAAGCGCAGTGTGTTTCATATTACAGCAGTATTACTGACTGAGTTCATGAGGAGATCCATAATGACGTATGTCATCTTTTGATTCAAATTAAAAGGCTTGGACATAACAAATATTTTTGTTTCCTCGTCACTACTGAAATAAACAATACGCAGTAATCTACTGGGAAGCAGCACAGGCTGTACACTGGCCTGTGCACTGCATCCTCTTATCACATAATCAGGTTAACCTTTACTTTGTACACAACTTATCTTGTATAACTCTGAACACTCACAGTTGCATTGTTTCTGAGTAACTCTGACTCTTCCTGACTAGACAGCAGACAATTAGTTACAGGCAGGTCATATACTGAAAAGAAGTGAATGTACAGAGAGGTTTTCATTTGGCTGTATCCCTTTGTTATTTTAATGGAGTGCAACAGTGTGAGTCTTCTTCTCCTTGGACCCGAGCCCACAAATTCCCAAAAGAAGTATTCTTGTCCAAAAGTTTTCTGAATGGCAATGTCCTGCTTGGTTCATCAACTGCTGTTTAAAAGAGTTCTTAGAGCAAACACAGGCCTGGGCAATAAAACAATCACAGCAATCGTGATGTAAGTTTCATCAATAGCAATATAACAAAGAATCAATATATATCGATTTGCTTTTTCATTTTGTTAGCACAATGAGGAGGTATAATACACAACCTTGGGGTTTTTTTCTCAGCTCATTAAGAGGAGTTTAAAACCATCATCTTCACTCAGGAGCAAAAATCTGTCATTAAAATTAAGATAAATAATAATGTAACATTTATCATGATTATTATCTATCTACGGGTATATATATTTTTCTTGATCAAATTTTTGGCCATATCATCAAGCCCTAAGTAAACATGGTTTGTTGTTCGTATTGTTGCAAGCTTGTGTTGACACGCTGGCATTCATCCATCAGAATTGGGGCTGTTGCACAAACTGTTGCACAAACATCCCCATCTGAACCAGTCACAGGACATGCCAGCCCGCTAATTCAAATCTAATTTCAGTCACTCCATCATTCTTCAAAACAGTCATTACTCCCTCCTTTTTACTCACATACTCACTTTGATTTACACCCACATTTATCAATTAATCTCTATAGTTTTCCAAAACCTTTAAATAGTTTTTGGGGTTTAGATTTGGAATTTAAAAAGTTTGTAAAGCTTTATTTCGCACGTTGAGGAACATGAGGCTGAGACGTCTATGAGCAGAGATGAAGGGAAGAGACTTTTAATTTGTATATTTGTGAGAATGAGTGAAAGTTGCAAATGCATCATGACAAGGAGGAAACTTTGACCCCAGTGAAGTGCACCAGAGAGAATAACCCGTGAGTGGGAAAGATGATAAATAGAACACGTGTTGATAAACTTTTACTGTGTAAATTGATTGAGCAAGACAAGTGCTGTTGTATAAGACGTTGTTTTTTTTTTAACTCGTATGATAAATATACATACATGCATGGAACAATATCCCAAGCTAGTTGGTTGGGGGTTAGATTTACAACTTTTTACAACCATTTCATTGTTTTCATTAAAGTTCATTTACCATGTTGTAACATCTCTGTCTGAGTTATCTAGCTCGATGTGCTGAGAAAAAAAAGGGATTTTTTTTGTTTGCTGTACAGAATTTGCAGATGAGGACATGGTCTTTACTAGCACCAGAGAGTGCAACTACCAAGCAGAATAGAAAAGCATCATACATCACGTCACAACTGACTGTGTTTCAAACACGTGCACGCACACAAAACTGTATTGTACGGGTGCCACAGCAATAAATCCATTAATTGCACTGGCATTTTTTTTAAGCACGTGGGGCGTAGATGTTGTGCCGTGCAGCCCTCTATATGAAAAGCAGTTTTAAACAACCTATTTAAGTGTATAATCGATATATAAAGCCACTGCCTCACTGTACGTCTCTCTCCCTCTTTCCTCTCAGTTGACAGCTGAGCCACTGGCTTCCAAGTAAACACAGCAGTGCAAACGAATTCCTGAGCCTGGAAACTTCAAGGAAGACGTCTCTGAAGAAAGCCACCAAACATTCCCCTCTTTCCACTGCGAGCGCTGACATAATTGTTACCTCTTTTAAAATGAAGATGTGAATCAGCCTTCCTATGTTTTTTGTAGAGAGTAATCAATATGCAGAATAGACTCGCCCCAGTGGTAAATCTCGCACATTAATTCACATTAATCTTCAGATATGTTTATTTTTTTACTTGGCGGATATCTGAGCAATTAAACAAAAAAATAGGCGACTAAACCCCCCCCCCCCCCCTCCAAAAAATATGTTTCACTAAGATACACATACTGAATATAGACTGGTTTTATTGTGAGGGTTGATTGACAAGTTTCTGTCCCCATCCCCATGACCTTAAAGGAAAACACTAAAAGAGATTCCTTTCATTCTTCTTCTACTTGTTCAGACATCACTGTCACAAAAATATTCAGTGCCGCCAGTAACGTCAGACAAAACCCAGAGGAATTTTGAACTCAGATGTTATGGTGATGTTGGGACAACAACGTGTTACAGTGCACTCAGCCTTGACTGGCAGCTCACGTAGGAGACTAGTTATGCCATAAAGAGGACTATGGCTGAACAGATCAACTGAACCCTCATGTCTAAATCAATCTGATTTAAAGGTGAACTCTTCCACACAGAAAAAATCAGGCGAACCCAGGAGAGCCTTTCTTTTAATTTACCCATGCCTGCGTGTGGTGCAAGGATGCCCCATAACTGTGTCTGCTGTTCCTGAGAGAGACCGAGGAGGAGGAGAAAGGGTAGGAAATGACAGAGTGCCTGACAGAATGCAAAGCGCTGGTGACTCCGTCCACGCGCAATGGCCACCGCGTCTTCAGCTACACGCTAGAGAGCCACACGGCGGCCGCCTTCGCCATCATGAACGAGCTGCGTCTGGAGCGACAGCTGTGCGACGTCACGCTGCGTGTGCGCTACAAAGATCTGGAGGCCGTTGACTTCGAGGCTCACAAGGTGGTGCTGGCCTCCTCGTCTCCGGTCTTCAGGGCCATGTTCACCAACGGCCTGAAGGAGTGCGGTATGGAGTTGGTACCAATAGAAGGGATTCACCCAAGGGTGAGTACAGTTAATTTTGCTTAATTTGATTTGTCATACTATTTCAGTGTGTAGATGGACACATACAGTAGACACATTATCTGTCAATCTGTGTGTTCTTTCCTGGCAGAATTGAATATAAAGCATCAGAACCTTGTTTTCACTTTGATCTCCTTCTAACTTTCTCTTTTATCCTCTTTGCCGTCACCTTTCCCCCCAAATCCCTCTGCCCTCTTCACCCACTCAGGTTATGGACAGACTGATAGAGTTTGCCTACACAGCCAGCATCTCTGTGGGAGAGAAGTGTGTGATCCACGTGATGAACGGAGCCGTCATGTACCAGATCGACAGCGTGGTCAAGGCCTGTTGCGACTTCTTGGTCCAGCAGCTCGACCCCAGCAACGCCATCGGCATTGCCAGCTTTGCTGAACAGATTGGCTGCACAGAGCTTTACCAGAAGGCCAGAGAGTACATCTACATGAACTTCAGCCAGGTGATGATCATTATTTGTAACGAAAGCTCCACTGGTTTGTATTTAATCATTACCTTTGCCAAGAAGGTTATGTTTTCATCTATATCAGTATATCTGCTGTGTTAGATCCATTGTTGACCACTTTAAAAGAAAAAAACTGTTGTTTTACTTAATCTGAGGACAATGACAAAAGCTCAAAAGCTACAGTAGCAGCTTTAGTATTGTCATGTAATCTAGAAGTGATAAATTAATCAATCATATTTTTATGACTAGAACAGTGACACATTACAGATGTCAACTCATAACTGAAAAACGAAATTCACTATTTATAGCCATATTTGTACTGGGGGACTTTACTATGTAAAGTGTTGCATGATATAAGCAGAGCCTGTTTCACTTGTTCCATTGCATTTTTGTCTGGCCTTTTTTCTCTCACCTCAGACTTGCTCATGGTTGTCATGAATGCAAGCTTTGAGTCAGGAGTGGCGTGTGGGTTTACATGTGGTCTGAAACAACTTGCAAACACCGATAGGTTATGAAGATCACGTGTCAGAGATGTTTGAAAACTGTTTGTGTTTCTCATAGTGTGATGCATATACTTCCCTCTAAAGATTTGGTTTGAAATATACTGTGACTGTTAAAGTGGGAAGTCAGATTTCCCTCGGTATGTAGTTTGTGTGCTAGTCTAAATAAGCCTGAACAAAGTTGATGTTTGACCAATGTCACACAACGGATTTGTTAAAACTGGTTTCAGTCAATGTTTACTTAACATTCAACACACCACATTGCAAACACTCATAAATATCAGTCTCCTTAACAGAATCTTCTTTTTCCATAGAAATCCTTGTATTATTCTCTGAGTAATTAACAAAAATAACAAACAAATAGCACAATGTTAAAGTAAAAAAAATTATCTTGGATCCTCCCCCTAATCTGCATCTGCCCCAAAATTGAATGGGCTCTTCCCTGACCCATATTGCACCATTCCACCAAGTTTCTTGTTAATCCATCCAGTAGTTTTTTGTGTAATCTTGTCAGACAGACAAACAAACGCAGATGAAAACATAACCTCCTCAGAAGAGGTAATAATGGTTAGATTAAGTGCTAATTAATATAATCTGTAGTTGCATTAGTCTCTTTTCCTCAACATAGCTGTTTAAATTCCTCTTTTTTATAATCCAACACCAGATATTACTAAAAGACACTTCTTTGTGTTTGAGGAATGATCACAGCTCAGCACTTGTGTTGTAAAAACACTGATTAAAGGCTTTTATTCCTGCTCCTGCCTCCAGGTGGCGACCCAGGAGGAGTTCTTCAATTTGTCTCACTGTCAGCTGGTCACCCTCATCAGCCGTGACGAGCTGAACGTGCGCTGCGAGTCTGAAGTCTTCCAGGCATGTGTAGCCTGGGTGCGCTACGACCGGGAGAACCGGCGACCATATGTCCAGGCCTTACTCCAGGCTGTCCGCTGCCATTCCCTCACCCCCAACTTCCTGCAGGCCCAGCTCCAGTCTCTGGATTGGGACCCCCAGTGTAAAGACTACCTGGCCCAGATCTTCCAGGACCTCACCCTCCACAAGCCCACCAAAGTCATTTCTTGCAGAACTCCCAAGGTGCCGCAGCTCATCTACACAGCTGGAGGCTATTTCCGTCAGTCTCTAAGCTACCTGGAGGCCTACAATCCCTGTACAGGAAGCTGGCTGAGGCTCGCTGACCTGCAGGTGCCCCGAAGTGGCCTGGCTGCCTGTGTGATCAGTGGGCTTTTCTACGCTGTGGGTGGAAGAAACAACGCGCCCGATGGCAATATGGACTCAAATGCATTGGACTGCTACAATCCCATGAACAACTGCTGGCTGCCATGTGCACCGATGAGCGTGCCGAGGAACCGAATCGGCGTTGGTGTCATCGATGGCATGATATATGCAGTTGGTGGATCACATGGGTGCATTCATCATAATAGTGTTGAAAGGTAAGAGCGTTTCACGAGAAAGGCAGACACTATTTTCCACTGATATCTTAACCGAAAGAGAAAGAGACCAAGTCCAATGCTACATTCATCCTACAAATATAACCTGTAATTCCACAACCTACTTCTACTTTCAATTTGCCACAGGTGTGGTTTTATTTGTGATGGGTTATTTTTAAGCCCATTGATTTAACTTCTTAAAATCTGGCCCTTTCCCCATGCCCCTGCTCAAAAGCTAAATGCCCCAAATTAATAGAATATATATCTCTGCAACTGAAATCAACACTTTTAAGATTTCTGAAGAGGTCTAAGCATCAGCATAGACGTTACTGGGTCAGAGTACATGAGGATGGAATGCAACATAAATGCAAGAATCATGTCCTCCTTTTTTTTTTTTTTCAAATCACGCAGTTGTAGCCCAATCCCTATTGCAGGAGATGGAGCAGATAATGCGCTAATCACAGTGTTGGCGGCTCAATTCCTGGCTCATTGAGTGGGCAAGACACTGAACAACAGCTGTGCCAACGGCTTGTAAATGTGACAAAGTGCTTGATATAGAAAGGCTGTGTAAATGTGTTTGAATGGGTGAATATTGTACTGTTAAGAGCTTTGAGTGGTTAAGACAAGAAACGCTCGATGTAGATGCAGTGCATTTAACTATGGTCAGGTCGGTTAACTTCCTGGAAAGAAATGTTTTCCTCTCCCTTCCTGTAATCTATTTTAGTTCACACTGAGCTTCAGTGAAGAAGTTTTTTTCCACTACAAAAATATTTGTAACTGATGTCATCTTTCCTCTTACACTCAAGGAAAAACTCAGTTTAAACAGTCATACTTACTGTATTTGAAACAAAACCTTGAGTTACTCATTCACCCTTCACACAGATTATACAGTTTATAATTCACAACTGTAAAATAGCATTTTTGTGAGTGAGCCAGCAACAACAGATAGCAGTGACAAATATAAATAATTAACCAGGTAAACCACAATGACTGACTGTAAAAAAGGAACGTGTCTAACCTGTCTGATTGCCCATGATGTGGCTCACAGTCTCTGAAAACTGACACAAATGACAGAAAAACAAGAATGTAAACCCTTGAAACTAGGACACTCATAGCGCACACCTCCACCTAGGCCCAACAGTCCCCATATATTTAAATTCACTAGATCCAGACTTTTATTTTGATCTGCACACACTCATAAATTTCAGTTTACTAAATATGCCTGATTTCATTATGGTCCATTAATTATTCTCTGAGAAATCAATGAAAATGTTGAAAAACGCCCTATCCCGCGATGGTCCAGATCCACACCAAAATTTTATGAATTCTCTCCTGACCCATGTCACATCCTTCCACCAGTGTTGTGATAATCCATCCAGTCGCTTTAGCTTAATCATGCTAACAGAGAAACGCGGATGAAAACATAACCTCCTTTTATAAACTGCTGTTTTTTCTCTGCAGGTATGATCCAGAAAGGGACCAGTGGCAGCTGGTAGCCACCATGTTGACGAGGCGTATCGGTGTGGGTGTAGCCGTCATCAACCGGCTACTTTACGCTGTGGGGGGGTTCGACGGGACCAGCCGGCTCAGATCCTGTGAGTGCTACAACCCAGAGCTGGACGAGTGGAAAACCATGGCTGCCATGAACACTGTGCGCTCTGGGGCTGGTAAGTAAGAAATTGAAATCCACTCTCTGATTAAAATCAGAAAGTAAAAGCTAAACGTCTAAACAATCTTACTGATACTTAAAACCAAATCTTTTTCTACATCACATGGGGTATCGTTAAGAAGTTTTGCTTATACTCATGTCTAGGTAAACTTATCTAATGTGAATAAACTAACCTTAATTTTCTAGGTGTCTGTTCACTGGGGAATCAAATTTTTGTGATGGGCGGCTACGATGGCACCAACCAGCTTAACACAGTGGAGCAATATGATGTGGAAACTGACACATGGAGCTTCGCTGCCTCCATGAGGCACCGGCGCAGTGCTCTGGGAGTCACTGCTTTACATGGACACATCTATGTTATGGGTAAGTAGTAGAGAGTCAAAGCACCACACTAAATTCAGGAATACATGTTACTGTAGTTATGTATAGTTTTGCTGCCAACCCTATTTTCATCGACAGTCAGAGCCACTGATACAACTGTTCATTTTCATTTCATAAATACACAACATTTGAGTTTCCAGCTTGCGACACACAACATGGCAATGCTAGCTGCCTATGCAATGCCAAACAGAAGTACACAGGAAATAAACTCTGCAGCCAGAACACAACCAGGTTGCCCAGCTGTCTTTGACTCCTCTCCCCAGGCTCATTTTGACATTTGATGTCAGTCAGAACCAGTGCTGGTGCTTGAATATTTACTAATGCATGATTAGATTGGCCGGTGCCTGCGCTGCTGCCTGAAAAGTTGAGCTTTTCTCCACTTCTACTGCATGCAGTGCAAAAAAGTGAAGCAACAGAACCACAATGAGGTTTGGCAATGTATGACGTCACTCCGTTCAAAGTGAATGAGCAGTGTTTCCAAAGAAGCCACGGTCATTATTAATGAAATTTGTCTATATCTGTGTTTGAGAGTGAATGTGTAGAAGGTCTGAGAAGAATTATATTGAGCAAATATGAAAATTTCAATGTTGCAGGAGGTTACGACGGCAACACTTTCCTGGACAGCGTGGAGTGTTACGACCCAGAGAAGGACACGTGGTCGGAGGTGACACACATGACGTCAGGGCGGAGTGGTGTGGGCGTGGCCATTACCATGGAGCCGTGCCAGAAAGAAGTGCCGTCATGTCTGGGGTCTGAGAGGGAGAACGGTGCTGCTTCACCGACCTATCAGTCAGCCAACTCCAGTTTTGGTGTTCACCACAGTCAGCGGCACAACGGGCCGTTCGGCAAAGGCCCTGAAGCTCATCGCTAGGCCCTGTCACACATGCACATTTACAAACAAGCACCCTGAAACCTTACACTGTCTTCCCGAATCAAAATAAGGTTTCTCACAACTGATTAGAGACAGAGGTGAGCTGAAACTTCTGAATGCTACCTCACTGGTTGTAGATATCACACTTGACAACTTTTCAAAGTACAATGTTGATACGGTGACAAAAAAAGAATGTCAGTTGAGTATCTCTGTTGGACCGTCGGAACCATGTACGACTCCTGGTCTTTCAGACAAGTTTCCAAGATGTGACGTTTGATTCATTTGTTTGTGGTCAATTGTGTTTTTCGCCAAATCTGACTTGGACCTCAGTCAGTATGCGTGTTAGCATTTAGCTTTTGTAGACCTCAGTCGGACCATCATCTCCCAGGTTTGAGCCGCGGGAGGAAAGGGCTGCAGACTAAAAAGGGCAGTTAATTGGCTCATGAAGTCATCAGGGGAAAGGTTGGTAATGAGGGGAGGAAAAAAATTTGAATGATCCCATTAGGTAATATATAAGCATTTGTCCGTCAGTGTGGGCAATAGAGTTCAAAGTGCCATTACAATTCCTGTGGGCAATACTGTCATCAGTATTTTGTCTAAAGGTGCTTGTGTTGGAAAGGCACAGACCGGCACTGTGTGGTTTGTTGACATAAACAGACAGTCACAAAATTGCACTTATAACAGACACAAGGCCTCATGCAAGAGCTTTTTTGATATTTTAGTTTACTTCAAGTTTTATCAAACTCTTCATTGCACAACTTTTCATAATTGTTTAATTTAAACCTGATTCATGCCACCTCTTCATGAGGAGGAACAGATTTGTGAGGAAACTTCTTCTGCCTTTCCGAAATTAGTAATCGCTGCAAAATATGGCAGTAAAATCTTAAACCACACATACCTCCTCCAACAGTCCCCTTAAATTGAATCAAGCTGCAACAAACACTCATTGATACCCCTAAATCGGTGTGATTTGTTTTCTCTTTCTTCCCCACAAGAACCATGCGTTTTTCTGGGAAACGGTGAAAATAAGGAAAAACGCTGCATCTTGCAATGTTAAAGAGTGAAATTCCTGAATCGGCCCCAAAATGTTTGTGTATTCTTGCTTACATACAAACACATAACTTCCTGTACCTGTACATGCCATTTAAAAACACATCCATTTGTTAATATTAGTGGTTCTTGCATGAGGCCTCAAATGTAAGTGTCCGGACAGGAGAAGCAGCACTTTACAGTAACTGCATAGGAACCAACATGCCCTGTGATTAAAAGCCACTGGTAGGTTTGTAAAATGTGAAAATATTTTGGGGAAAAATTTTAGAAATATATTGAGGGAATTATCTTTGTTTGGTGTAATTGGTTTGTGGCGTGCCAAGAAAATGGAGAAATTGGATTTTGACTGTGTTTAGGGGAAACTGAATATTGTAGCATTGAAAAAAAACTTAAAGAATCTAACTGAATGTGTTTTCTAAAAACACTTATTACCGACAGACTTGCGAACCTGTCTCTACAGTCGACCCTTTGGTTTTCACATCCACCAGACCTCAGAAACAGAAGTGACCATGTTGGTGCATTAGTGTCCAATTATTGTACACTAATGACAAGAACAACTTACTTAAAGAAGTGTATTTGTAACAGCAATTTAAGCTGCAAAGGTTTTTAAGTGATATTTTGTACATTGATACTCTTAAGAAGTCTTGTACAGAATTTGAGTTCACTTTTTTTATTTATTTGTTCCGATTCTTTGGGTTTTCTCATTCCTCTAAACTGACATCAGCTTTGTATTGAATCGGACCCCAGTGTTGTGTTTTTTAAACAACTAGCATGCATTGTAACTGAGTAGGAATGCCTGTCAATGCTAATTTTGAATGTTTGTAAAAAATTGCTTCACTTTAAAAGGGACTTTGTTTCCTGTTGGTCAGTAGTTGGAATGGAAATTAGATTATTTAAGGTCTGCTTTGTACATTTCTTTTCCAGCAAAATGTCCTGTACATTGTAAAGTAAAATGTTTATTGCAATGACGTAGTCCTGTAATCATTTGTTGGTTCTGATCTGTAAATGTCTCTTGTTTTGACTTTTAGTCTCTAATTGGAATGTTAGTTTTCATGTAAAACGTCAATCTGATTTAGATCAGAATTTATGCAGCAGTCACCAATAGAGGGAGCTAAAGTTCTAACTACTGGAGAAAACCTGAATTAGATATTTTTACAAACAGGTCAGTGTTACACATTTAAGTTTCACTGCCGATGTCAATGAGCCATTGTAACTGGGCCATTTTGGCACGGCAGTATGGCTACAATTATTATAAATCATGATAAATGTCACATTATAATTTCTGTTCAGTTCAAAAATTCAAAACCACAGGTGTAGAACGGGTCGTCCACTAAGCAAAAGGTTGTTGGTTCGATCCCCTCAGTCCATAATCCAAAGTGTCCTTGGGCAAGATATGGAACCCCAAATTACAACTATGCCAGCAGTGTGGAAATGTTGTGTGTATGGTAGAAGAAGCGCAGTATATAGTACTGCTGTGTGAATGGGTTGTACTATGAATCGCTTTGATTATAGTCGATAAGACATCCTCAATGTGTTTGCACAAAGTCTAATCAATATATCAATATACAGTGTATTGCACTTTTGTCACATTGCTACTCAGGAAAATCATATTGCAATAATTATAGATTTTGTTTCAGCCCTATGTGCCATTAATCGACCACCCAAGATGGCAGCCAACACATCTCATTTCCTCACTGTACCTGACAGGTGCATGAGACAGACCATTATTAAATCATCCAAGAGGAAAACTTCCCCGATTATGTGGATTTACAAGAGCATCAAGACCTAATCCTGCCAAACTAAGAAAAGGCCACAGCAGACCGCAACAAAGGAAACCTCCATGAGCTGCAGTCTTAGCTGTGTCCTTCAGGGGAAATAAGGTTTAGTCATTTGGAATGAAAAAGGTTAAATATTAAAAATTGTGTTTCGTTTTTAGTTATTTATATTAAAGTACAATTAAATTCAAAATACTTTCAAATCTAAATAGACAAAATACCAATATATTATAAATATAAATAAATATATTTAAATTATTAAAATCCAAAACAACTCATCCCCCAATAGGGATAATTCAAGGGGAGCAGGACAGCAAAGCAAAGTGCAAAGACAATTCATCCTTACACATAAAAGACGAGACTAAATACTAACAAAGCTAAATCACAAACAAACTAAGAGAAATACCAAAAATGTTACATTAGAAAATGAGAGGGATTAGAAAGGGATGAGGTTCAAGTGCAACAGGCCAAAAGTTACATTTGGTAATTACATGATGTGATTTTATTATGATCGTTTTATCTGTTCTCTATTGCTCTATGGGCTTCAAATTGCTTTTAAATTGTTTCGTATTGTTACATTTTTAACTTGTAAAGGACCTTGTAACTATATTTTGAAAGGTGCTCTACATTATTGTTATTATTATTATTACTTAACATCAACATAATCGATTTTTCTTTTTGTTTCTAATCGTTAGCTCTCACGGGTATTGTACCGGCCTGTCAACAACACAGGGCTTTATTTTGAAGGGGGATGCGCTGTGTTGTTTCTCAGTAACTTGACACTGGTGAGCTTGTGTCCAACTATGAGAAGTAGAGTTCCGATCCTGATCCTGACCTGACACCTGAGGATCTTCTCCGAGCTCAGGTGATTTGAATTTACCTGCTTAAAGCAGAAAAACCACAATATGTGTGTTTCCTGTTCTGTCTGTGCTGAAACCTGGGAGATAAACTCCAAACCATTATCAAGATATATACAGAAATGAATGAACTATAGAACATGTGACTTTTATTTCACATGTATGAAGTCCAGTGTGTATATTGGATTTTTTTAACGACATAACTTTGTATCTATCAGGGAAAAAATACCATAAAATGATGTCAGCGTTTCCCTGAATGGAAGTTCTTCTCAGTTTCAGTCAGTCGGACTTTGTTACCAAACTAGTTTATCCACTTTGAACCCATCCTGAGCACAGGAGCAGGCTGCTCATGTATTTAAGGCCATAGATACCTGGAGCCTGTATTCGCTGTGTACAAAATGAACCCAAACACTCACCCTTTACACATACTCTGCTTCTCTGTGCCATATGACCTTAAAGCCTTTGACAAGATGTTCTCCGGAGGCTGCACTGTGTTGAAAGCCTAATTTGGCCTCAGTGTTCACAGCCACCCGTTTTCTCTCGTCAGCGTGGAGCAGCAGCCGCAGCAGCCAGGATGATCCCGGTGGGTGTACTGAAAAACCTCGGCACAGAGCCGAACTCCAAGTTTCGGGTGCTGAAGCCGTGGTGGGATGTTTTCTCAGAGTACCTGTGCGTTGCCATGCTGATGATCGGAGTCTTTGGTTGCACCCTGCAGGTGAGGCATCTACAAACCAGCCCTGATCAAATGCTCTTAAATGTTTATTTTAGCCTGTTTAGTGACATGATCATTATTAACCAATGACAGCCTGACCTGCCCAATTAGACAGTGGCCTCATGTGTATCTCCTGTACTATGTGTAAACAACAAGCTCTTGACCTCCACGTCAGGTGGAAACAAAGACAGAGACTAAACTAACTTGGCTCTCCTGACCCACTTACTGTACATTCAGATCTCTGACTTCCACCTGCTTATTATTTCTGTGTCACGTTAATATAGCACAGAAGAAAAGCGTTACAGACTTGTCATCTTCTGTTACTCGTGGAGGGGGTCTGGAGGAGGGAGCCAGCGGTCTCGTCCTGACGGGCTTGATCTTAGAAACATGGAAGGTCAGATGGACCCTCATGGTCCTGGGGAGCTTGAGCTGCGCCACCGCAGGGTTTACCACCTATGTGATGGGGAACGGACCCACAAATCTGGGTGCCAACTTGCGGGACTCCAGGCGGAGAGGAAAGTCCTGGGTGGACAGCTAGACTCTTTGGCCAACTCTGTATTGCGGAGCTTCAGAACGGCATTTGTCAGCCACAAGCTTGTATTGGCTGGAGGTGCGGAGAAGAGCCGCTCGCGCTCTTCTCCAAGTGAGATGGCAGCGGCGCACCAAGGCCTGAGCAGATGGCATCGTAATCTCCTCCTCAAGCTCAGGAAACAGGGGTGGCAGATATCCATAAACACCTCCATCGACTGGGGGTGAAAACCGGAGGAGAGGCTGGCTGTTGCACCGATGAGCCTACAGAACTCCTTCTAAAACCTAGAAGCAAACTGGGGTCCCCGGTCCAGCACCATGTCCTGAGGGAGTCCGTGTAATCGAAAAACATGAGACAACATAACCTCTGCCGTCTCTTTGGCAGAGGGGAGCTTAGGCAGGGGGACAAAATGAGCCATTTTAGAAAATCTGTCCACAATGGTGAATATAACTGTGTTACCTTCTGAAGGTGGCAGTCCAGTAACAAAGTCAATGGAGATGTGCGACCAGGATCACTGGGGAATGGGCAAAGGGTGGAGCAGACCGTAGGGCCACTGGCAAGAGGTCTTATTCTGGGCGCAGACAGGGCATGCAGCGACGAACTCCTGGACATCCTCCCTCAGCGTGGGCCACCAGAAACATTGACGAAGGAGACTGATGGAGTGGGCAACCACTGGGTGACAGCTGAAGTTGGAGGAGTGTCCCCACTGCAGGACCTGCAGATGGAGAATGGGCAGAACAAAAAGACGATTCTCTGGGCAGCCTGCCGGGATTTCTGCCCCCTCCAGCGCTTGTCTGACCCTTTCAGCAATGCCCCATGTCACAGCTCCAATGACACACGTAGACGGCAGAATGGTGGCCTGGGTTCCGGGGGTGTCTTCATGCTCAAATTGGCAGGACAGGGCATCAGCCTTGATGTTTCTGGAGCCAGGGTGATAGGACAGAGTGAAATCAAATCGATAAAATAAAGGTGCCCACCTGACTTGACGAGAGAAAGATGAACAATTAGAAAACATCAAAGTTGTTACATTTCATCCTCTAAGGACCGTGAATGTACAAAGTTTTATTGCAATCCATCCAAAGTGGGGGACCGTCATTGCCATATCTATAACAGCTTCAGGACTAATTGGTACACGTTCTTAACATCTCTATATCTCTACTCTATCGGCTTTATGTGTTAAATTACAAGTTACAGTAGATTTTCTCTACATTTACTTAAATATATTTCAAAACCCCTTTCTTAAAGGTTCTTTGTGTAGAATTTAGTGACATCTAGTGGTGAAGTTGCATGTTGCAGCTGAATGTGGGCCTCCTCTCTTGCTTTACCTGGCTTTGTTAGGGGGCGTGCCAGACCAGCAGTTAGGTGTGCATTATGCAAACATGCGCTGTCACAATGGCCTCACATGTGAAAGTATCGGCCAGACTACTGACAAGTCATTTCAGGAGCAGTGCTTTCTGTGTGGGAGAGGACATGTTTATTGTTGTCCACATATACATATTTCTAATTTCACATTACAATTATAAATACTTGCTGTCTGCTCCCTTATTAATTAATTCATGTATCTATTTTCCACAGCTCACACAAGACAAGATTTCATGCCTGCCCAGTCGCTTCACCAGCCCAACACCAGAGGCAATCGACTGCAGCCACATCAGCACTTACGCAGAGAACAAGACAAGGCAGCACACACTGGACAAAACTGCAAGTCCCATCATTTGGGAGGTGATCGGCCACAATAACAACCTGGAAAACTATCAGTATTTGTTTGTTAATCACTATTGCTACGAGAGGTTCGTCCACTGGTACGCAAAGTACTTCCCCTACCTCGTCCTGATCCACACTGTGATCTTCATGGTAGCGAGCAGCTTCTGGTTCAAGTTCCCCGGGACGTCTTCTAAGATTGATCTCTTTGTGACCATCCTTGTGAAGTGCTTTGACTCCCCGTGGACCACGAGGGCCCTGAGTGAAGTGTCGGAGGAAAGAGGAGAGGAGAAGCTGGTCATTTGGAGGAGGAACACCACCTCAAAGGAACACACAGAGCAACGAGGGGTGGAGGAGGAGACCACAGAGCTTCTTCGCTCCTCGTCTGTCAAGTCTAATCCCTCCGCCCTGGACAAGAAGGAAGGTGAGCAGGCCAAAGCTCTATTTGAAAAGGTAAAGAAGTTGAGAACTCATGTAGAGGAGGCAGACCTCTTGTATGTCATGTATGTGCTACAGACATCGGTCAAGGTCTTTAAGTTCCTTTTGATCATTAGCTACACGGCAGTGATGGCACCAAACATTGAGATTATAGTGCGCTGTTACGTTCCTCCTGAACTGACTGGTTTTGACATTTATTGCTGTAACCACAACAAAGCCCATCTTTTCTCCAAGCTTGCTTATTGCTACATCTGCTTTGTGGGAGTGTATGGTCTCCTGTGCATCTATTCCCTCTACTGGCTTTTCCACCGGCCACTCAAAGTGTACTCCTTTGAGCATGTCAGACTAGAGACAGGTATTAACGATATACCAGACGTAATGAATGACTTTGCGTTCCTCCTGCACCTTGTGGACCAATATGATGCCCTCTACTCTAAGAGATTTGCCGTCTTTCTTTCTGAGGTCAGTGAGAGTCGTCTCCATCAGCTCAACCTCAACCACGAGTGGACCGCCAAAAAGCTACGCAAGCGTCTTGCCAAGAACACGAGTAACCTGTTGGAGCTGCACCTGTCGATGTTGCCGGGGCTTCCCGACACTGTGTTTGAGCTGTCTGAGGTGGAATCGCTCAAACTGGAGCAAGTTAAAAACGTTACCATTCCACTGAGTGTGGCAAAGCTAGACTCTCTCCGGGAGTTGTCGCTGCTATACTGCCAAGCAAAGCTCCAGCTGCCTGCCCTGAACCACCTCAAGGAACATTTGAAGGTCCTTCGTCTATCTTTTGAAAATTTAGATGAGGTACCTTTGTGGATGTACACCCTGAGTGGCCTGGAGGAGTTACATCTGAACAGTCCCTTAACTGAGGTGTCCAGAAGTGCCACTCTGGACTCCCTTCGAGACCTTCGAGCTCTGAGACTCCTCACTTTCCGCTCCAACCTTTCAAAGATCCCGCCCAGCGTAGGGGATGTAGCAGTGCAGCTGCAGAGGTTATGCATCTATAATGAAGGTGTCAGACTCCAGGCGTTCAGCAGCCTGAAGAAGTTAACCAACCTGCTTGCACTGGAGTTAGTGGGCTGTGAGTTGGAGCGCATCCCAAGTGCTGTCTTCAGCCTGAACAATCTACAGGAGTTGGACCTGAAAGACAATAAACTGACCACTGTGGAGGAGATACTGAGCTTACAGCATTGTCGCCGGTTAGTGACCCTGCGACTGTGGCACAACAAAATCAGTTACATCCCTGATCACATCAGTAAATTGCACTCCCTAGAGACGATAGATCTCAGCTGGAACAAGCTGATGAAGCTTCCCTCTCGACTTTTTTTTTGCACTAAGCTCAGGCACATAGATGTTTCCCACAACCAGCTGACCTCTCTTCCTCCTGAGGTGGGCATCCCACAAGGCCTCCAGTTCTTCTCCGCTGCTTTCAACTCTTTAGAGATGGTGCCAGAGGAGCTGTTCTCCTGTAAAAAGCTAAAGACGCTGGCTCTTGGAAACAACTGCCTGTCATACCTTAGCCCTAGCGTGGCCAACCTGGCTCAGCTGGCCCGGCTGGAGATTAAGGGGAATCGTCTGGAGTCGCTTCCTCTGGAGATAGCAGACTGTCCCCTTCTGAATGTCAGTGGGTTGATAGTAGAGGACAACCTGCTGGATCTGCTGCCACCAGATATGCGAAGCAGGCAGGCAAAGAGCTAAGTTTGTAGAGCTAATGCACGCATCTTCTCTCAGTGGACTGTCATGGTCGAAGGTCATGGAAAATTAGCAGTGTGTTGATCTGTAGTACTAGGGGGTATGTTATCCTGTCCAGGATTTATTCTGCTCTGCTCATTGGCTTCTCAGAGTTTTCTTTACACTTAAATTCGATCACAAATGTCAGATATCGTGTAGGCTCATGTGCAAGCCAGTCAAGTTCCCTTGTTGATCTCAATTTCAAGAATCTCATTATTTGAGACACATAAAGACAAGTGGAGGGAGCATTTTTCGATCTTAAATATGGATCAGGCTGAGACAACAGAAAGGCTTTTTCTCAGGATGTAAATTTAAGAGGTATGAGAAGTCAAAATCTAATATCTGATCTTAAATTAAAGGTTCACCCTCCCCTTCCAAACATAAAAGAGAACCTGTGTTCCGGGGTTTGGTTTGTCCAGTTAGGACTATTGTAAAAAACATAGCTTTAGTTTTTATTCACGCTTCTCCCTGCACAATATTTAGTGGGTTCCCTCAGAGCCAGAGATTAGTAACTGTGCTGTATCCTGTTGAACAGGTTTATACAGCATTGAGCGGCGTTTCCCACAGTGTGGTGGCTCATGTTGCTGGCGTTCAGGCACCAAACAAGCAGGAGGAAGAAAAAAGCCTTTCAGCAGCAGAATAATAAGTGACCACCCGTTATAAATCGGGGGAAAAAGTCATAGGTTTGAATTTGGTAATTACATGATGTGATTTTATTATGATCGTTTTATCTGTTCTCTATTGCTGTATGGGCTTCAAATTGCTTTTAAATTGTTTCGTATTGTTTGACTTTTAATTGTTTTGTATTGTTTGCCTTAAATTTTAATTTTTAACTTGTAAAGCACCTTGTCACTATATTTTGAAAGGTGCTCTACATTATTATTATTATTATTATTATTATTATTATTATTATTATTATTATTATTATTATTATTATTCCTTAACTTCAACATAATCAATTTTTCTTTTTGTTTCTAATCGTTGGTAAAGTTAGCTTCCACGGGTATTGTACCGGCCTGTCAACGACACAGGGCTTTATTTTGAAGGGGGATGCGCTGTGTTGTTTCTCAGTAACTTGACACCGGTGAGCTTGTGTTCAACTATGAGAAGTAGAGTTCCGATCCTGATCCTGACCGGACACCTGAGGATCTTCTCCGAGCTCAGGTGAGTTGAATTTACCTGCTTAAAGCAGAAAAAACACAATATGTGTGTTTCCTGTTCTGTCTGTGCTGAAACCTGGGAGATAAACTCCAAACCATTATCAAGATATATACAGAAATGAATGAACGATAGAACATGTGACTTTTATTTCACATGTATGAAGTCCAGTGTGTTCCCTGGTGTGATGTTTAACAGTTTTTCTGAACCACAAAGAAGTAGCTGGGCTCACAAACATGATTAAAAAGTTAACTGCACTTGTTTGTCCATTGTGTAACTTCTAGACATCAGCATTTAAACAGGCTACTTTGACACTTTTAATGTAATTACATTTTTTTAAGATTTTCCACATATATTGGATTTTTTAACTACATAACTTTGTATCTATCAGGGAAAAAATACCCTAAAATGATGTCAGCGTTTCCCTGAATGGAAGTTCTTCTCAGTTTCAGTCAGTCAGACTTTGTTGTCAAACTAGTTTATCCACTTTGAACCCACCCTGAGCACAGGAGCAGGCTGCTCATGTATTTAAGGCCATAGATACCTGGAGCCTGTAGTCGCTGTGTACATAATGAACCCAAACACTCACCCTTTACACATACTCTGCTTCTCTGTGCCATATGACTTTAAAGCCTTTGACAAGATGTTCTCCGGAGGCTGCACTGTGTTGAAAGCCTAATTTGGCCTCAGTGTTCACAGCCACCCGTTTTCTCTCGTCAGCGTGGAGCAGCAGCCGCAGCAGCCAGGATGATCCCGGTGGGTGAACTGAAAAACCTCGGCACAGAGCCGAACTCCAAGTTTCGGGTGCTGAAGCCGTGGTGGGATGTTTTCTCAGAGTACCTGTGCGTTGCCATGCTGATGATCGGAGTCTTTGGTTGCACCCTGCAGGTGAGGCATCTACAAACCAGCCCTGATCAAATGCTCTTAAATGTTTATTTTAGCCTGTTTAGTGACATGATCATTTTTAACCAATGACAGCCTGACCTGCCCAATTAGACAGTGGCCTCATGTGTATCTCCTGTACTATGTGTAAACAACAAGCTCTTGACCTCCACGTCAGGTGGAAACAAAGACAGAGACTAAACTAACTTGGCTCTCCTGACCCACTTACTGTACATTCAGATCTCTGACTTGCTCCTTAATGTGTCTCTCACCACCTGCTTATTATTTCTGTGTCACGTTAATATAGCACAGAAGAAAAGCGTTACAGACTTGTTATCTTCTGTTACTTGTTCCTGTGTTTCATCAACATGCTGTCTCAGTGATGAAGGTGCGTGTGTTGCTGAAGAGGCTAACTTTACTGAGGCAAAGGACTAGTACAAAGGAATCGTCTATAAGAGGACAAGTTTAACCCTGAGTCAAGAATGTAAAATCATTGCATTATAAACAGACACAACAAGTTTTGCTGGATCAGAAGATGAACTATTAGAAAACATCAAAGTTGTTACATTTCATCCTCTAAGGACCGTGAATGTACAAAGTTTTATTGCAATCCATCCAAAGTGGGGGACCGTCATTGCCATACCAATAACATAGTTTAAAAACACAGTATATAATATAAACTAAAAGTTTCTATAACAGCTTGGTACATGTTCTTAACATCTCTATATCTCTACTCTATCGGCTTTTTGTGTTAAATTTACACTAAAATGTAATTGTGAGGATTTGTAAATTACAAGTTACAGTAGATTTTCTCTACATTTACTTAAATATATTTCAAAACCCCTTTCTTAAAGGTTCTCTGTGTAGAACTTAGTAACATCTAGTGGTGGAGTTGCATGTTGCAGCTGAATACCCCTCACCTCACCCTGCCCTTCCAAACATGAAAGAGAACCTGTGGTGGCCTTCAGTCATCATAAAATCTCAAAATGTGTTTAGTTTGTCCAGTCTGGGCTACTTAAAAAAACATGGCGGCCTCCATAGAGAGGACCCATTCCCGATGTAAATATAAAGGGCCCATTCTGGGGTAGAGAAAAAAACAATTAGTACAATTTAGATGAAACACACTAGTGAAAACATCACTAGGATTATTTTATATTCAATCTCTGCCACTAGATCCCTTTCACCTAAATCTTTCATACTGAACCTTGAAAGAGAAATGTTATACTTAAATTCAGGTTAATGATTTTAATGAATTACTTGAACAGGTTTACAGGCTCTAATGTAAAACCACTTTCCTCACACTGTCCATTGCTGCAGTTCCTCTTTTTATGCTTGGTTTTTCTTCCTGTCTCTTTATGACCCCCTCCCAATAAAGCCAAGTCTGCTCTGATTGGTCAGCTTGTCCACTCATTTGTGATTGGTCAATGACTTCCATTGTGGAAAGGAAATGTGGGCCTCCTCTCTTGCTTTACCTGGCTTTGTTAGGGGGCGTGCCAGACCAGCAGTTAGGCGTGCATTATGCAAACATGCGCTGTCACAATGGCCTCATGTGTGAAAGTATCGGCCAGACTACTGACAAGTCATTTCAGGAGCAGTGCTTTCTGTGTGGGAGAGGACATGTTTATTGTTGTCCACATATACATATTTCTAATTTCACGTTACAATTATAAATACTTGCTGTCTGCTCCCTTATTAATTAATTCATGCATCTATTTTCCACAGCTCACACAAGACAAGATTGCATGCCTGCCCAGTCACTTCACCAGCCCAACGCCAGAGGCAATCGACTGCAGCCACATCAGCACTTACGCAGAGAACAAGACAAGGCAGCACACACTGGTCAAAACTGCAAGTCCCATCATTTGGGAGGTGATCGGCCGCAAGAACAACCTGGACATCCATCAGTATTTGTTTGTTAATCACTATTGCTACGAGAGGTTCGTCCACTGGTACGCAAAGTACTTCCCCTACCTCGTCGTGATCCACACTGTGATCTTCATGGTAGCGAGCAGCTTCTGGTTCAAGTTCCCCGGGACTTCTTCTAAGATTGATCTCTTTGTGACCATCCTTGTGAAGTGCTTTGACTCCCCGTGGACCACGAGGGCCCTGAGTGAAGTGTCGGAGGAAAGAGGAGAGGAGAAGCTGGTCATTTGGAGGAGGAACACCACCTCAAAGGAACACGCGGAGCAACGAGGGGTGGAGGAGGAGACCACAGGGCTTCTTCGCTCCTCGTCTGTCAAGTCTAATCCAGAAAAGAAAACCCCAGAGTCTCCGTCTACCCCCTCCGCCCTGGACAAGAAGGAAGGTGAGCAGGCCAAAGCTCTATTTGAAAAGGTAAAGAAGTTGAGGACTCATGTAGAGGAGGCAGACCTCTTGTATGTCATGTATGTGCTACAGACATCGGTCAAGGTCTTTAAGTTCCTTTTGATCATTAGCTACACAGCAGTGATGGCACCAAACATTGAGATTATAGTGCGCTGTTACGTTCCTCCTGAACTGACTGGTTTTGACATTTATTGCTGTAACCACAACAAAGCCCATCTTTTCTCCAAGCTTGCTTATTGCTACATCTGCTTTGTGGGAGTGTATGGTCTCCTGTGCATCTATTCCCTCTACTGGCTTTTCCACCGGCCACTCAAAGTGTACTCCTTTGAGCATGTCAGACTAGAGACAGGTATTAACGATATACCAGACGTAATGAATGACTTTGCGTTCCTCCTGCACCTTGTGGACCAATATGATGCCCTCTACTCTAAGAGATTTGCCGTCTTTCTTTCTGAGGTCAGTGAGAGTCGTCTCCATCAGCTCAACCTCAACCACGAGTGGACCGCCAAAAAGCTACGCGAGCGTCTTGTCAAGAACACGAGTAACCTGTTGGAGCTGCACCTGTCGATGTTGCCGGGGCTTCCTGACACCGTGTTTGAGCTGTCTGAGGTGGAATCGCTCAAACTGGAGCAAGTTAAAAACGTTACCATCCCACTGAGTGTGGCAAAGCTAGACTCTCTCCGGGAGTTGTCGCTGCTATACTGCCAAGCAAAGCTCCAGCTGCCTGCCCTGAACCACCTCAAGGAACATTTGAAGGTCCTTCGTCTATCTTTTGAAAATTTAGATGAGGTACCTTTGTGGATGTACACCCTGAGTGGCCTGGAGGAGTTACATCTGAACAGTCCCTTAACTGAGGTGTCCAGAAGTGCCACTCTGGACTCCCTTCGAGACCTTCGAGCTCTGAGACTCCTCACTTTCCGCTCCAACCTTTCAAAGATCCCGCCCAGCGTAGGGGATGTAGCAGTGCAGCTGCAGAGGTTGTGCATCTATAATGAAGGTGTCAGACTCCAGGCGTTCAGCAGCCTGAAGAAGTTAACCAACCTGCTTGCACTGGAGTTAGTGGGCTGTGAGTTGGAGCGCATCCCAAGTGCTGTCTTCAGCCTGAACAATCTACAGGAGCTGGACCTGAAAGACAATAAACTGACCACTGTGGAGGAGATACTGAGCTTACAGCATTGTCGCCGGTTAGTGACCCTGCGACTGTGGCACAACAAAATCAGTTACATCCCTGATCACATCAGTAAATTGCACTCCCTAGAGACGATAGATCTCAGCTGGAACAAGCTGAGGAAGCTTCCCTCTCGACTGTTTTTTTGCACTAAGCTCAGGCACATAGATGTTTCCCACAACCAGCTGACCTCTCTTCCTCCTGAGGTGGGCATCCCACAAGGCCTCCAGTTCTTCTCCGCTGCTTTCAACTCTTTAGAGACGGTGCCAGAGGAGCTGTTCTCCTGTAAAAAGCTAAAGACGCTGGCTCTTGGAAACAACTGCCTGTCATACCTTAGCCCTAGCGTGGCCAACCTGGCTCAGCTGGCCCGGCTGGAGATTAAGGGGAATCGTCTGGAGTCGCTTCCTCTGGAGATAGCAGACTGTCCCCTTCTGAATGTCAGTGGGTTGATAGTAGAGGACAACCTGCTGGATCTGCTGCCACCAGATATGCGAAGCAGGCAGGCAAAGAGCTAAGTTTGTAGAGCTAATGCACGCATCTTCTCTCAGTGGACTGTCATGGTCGAAGGTCATGGAAAATTAGCAGTGTGTTGATCTGTAGTACTAGGGGGTATGTTATCCTGTCCAGGATTTCTTCTGCTCTGCTCATTGGCTTCTCAGAGTTTTCTTTACACTTAAATTCGATCACAAATGTCAGATATTGTGTAGGCTCATGTGCAAGCCAGTCAAGTTCCCTTGTTGATCTAAATTTCAAGAATCTCATTATTTGAGACACATAAAGACAAGTGGAGGGAGCATTTTTCGATCTTAAATATGGATCAGGCTGAGACAACAGAAAGGCTTTTTCTCAGGATGTAAATTTAAGAGGTATGGGAAGTAAAAATCTAATATCTGATCTTAAATCAAAGGTTCACCCTCCCCTTCCAAACATGAAAGAGAACCTGTGTTGGGTTTGTCCAGTTAGGACTATTGTAAGTATTTAAACATAAATGGCCCATTCTCGGGTAAAGAAAACAACAATTCGTACAATTTAGATTATTACACACTAGTGATAACATCTCTAGGATTATTTAATATTCAATTTCTGCCTTACACACTGGAATTTAACATTAAACATTTTAAGCTCAGTTATGTTTAGGATAAACAGGAAGGACAAAGAGGGGATCTGGAATTTTCCTCTCCTCTGCAAGGAAAACCATCACTGAATCCAAAAGTGAACTTGCAAAAAAAAAAAAAACTTTTTTGTAACATGGACTGTATGTTTCAATTTATGTTAGATGCATGTTTCTGAAATATTTTTATGCATTTTCTATAAAATACATTTTACAAGTATTTTATGAAGGTCATATGTGTCCTGTAAATACCTTACTGTATTTATTTATTTTTTAAATGGTGCATATTGCACATTATTGTAAACTTTATTATAAATACTGGTTTAGACTGCTGTTATGTGTAATAATTAGCATTAATAAAAGAAAGATCTCGTAATTGTCATGAGCCAACGTTTTTATTCACGCTTCTCCCTGCACAATATTTAGTGGGTTCCCTCAGAGCCAGAGATTAGTAATTGTGCTGTATCCTGTTGAACAGGTTCATACAGCATTGAGCGGCGTTTCCCACAGTGTGGTGGCTCATGTTGCTGCCTTTCAGGCACCAAACAAGCAGGAGGAAGAAAAAAGCCTTTCAGCAGCAGAATAATAAGTGTCCACTCCTTCGTTTACGTATTCTGGCCAATGGGGGGGACGGATACAGATGAGTATGAATCAGGTAAAGGTCAAGTCAACATAATATCCAGCCTAAAAAGCAGGTCTGAGTAAATAATCATATAAAGCAAGAGAAAAGACAAAACATCAGTCTTAAAATGCCTTAGATTAGTGACATGTTTTTAAATGATGTCTCTGGTGAGGAGTGATCCTCTTTACTGCAACGTGTTATGAATTAATGGCTCCCTTTGAATGGGAAACCTTCACTCAACTTATAGTAACTTGTGAGGGATTTGATTTCCAGAAAACACCGTCAACCAAGTGATTTGAGTAATAACATGTTAAAAACGATATTGTAAATTTTCCACATATAATCTTAAGATTTTAAAAGTTTCTGTAGCTCAGCTGAAGGTCCATGTAGTTACTTGTTTTAGTTTTGTAGTTTTGGGGGTTAAAAATTTTACTTAGTGTTTTTCTCTCTCTCACACAAAGAAATGCTTTCATTTTTTTCTTTCTCCCTATGTTCATACGAGCAGTATCTCTGTCCCACACTCAGATTTGCATTTCACATCTCAGGACGTCCACCTCTCTGCCTGAACTGCTCTGCCGTCATGTCCTGGCTTGCACGGTAACAAAATGGGATCCTGTCAGCCCGGTTACAGACATACCACAGTAATGTTTGAGTGTACACTGACACCACTCTGCCCCACACCTCCACGACAAACTGTTCATTTCTTTCACATTTCGTCATTTGTGGATTTGAGCGCTGAACCTTTTCAGCAAAAGAGAGAAAGAGGCAGATTGAACTGTGGAATTTTCTAGAGGTTCAGAAATGCACGACCTTATATAATCCTTTGTCAGTGAAAACGTTTGTATGATGATTAAATGATGATTAGAGTGACCAAATTATCACGGTTGTCAGTATTACCGTACTATTGTTGAAATGTGCAACATTAACATTGAAGAAGGAATGTTGTAGCTTGTTAAGAAGTCAACTCAGAATATGTGATATTGTTGAAGACAGCATGTTTAATATCTGTGTTTTCAAAGGTTCAGTTCCCCTTGACAGCAAAGTAGCCTGACTCAAGTATTGAGTTCAATGATTTACTCAACTTCACACGAATTCAAACAATGATTTTGCATCGTTGCGCAGGAGAGTCCAACAGAAGAAGGAAGTAAATTGCTTTAAACAGCAGTGTTTTGTCTACCATTGTTGATGCTGGAGCATATTAACCAAATCACCATGGTAATAACGGTCATTTAGGATTTAAACTGTAAAATTAACCATCTGTAATTGTATCACTGTACACTGGTATTGAAGTCCATACTTCATAAGATGTTTTATGGTATTTTACCATTGTCTTTATATATTGATATGGCTGATATGAGACCTCTACTTTACTTTTAACACAGTGCACATGCAGTAAAGTGTGTTTTGTACTGTACTTCCTCAGCACGCTCTCTGTGAAACTATTGTATGTTGAGATCAACAGTCCTCCTAACTTTGGCAGACGTTAATATAGCAAAGTGAGAAACTGACAAACACAAACAAGGCACAGTGTTAATCTAGCAGGTAATACAAATGCAAATTAAAGGGCCAGTGTGTAAGATCTAGGAGAACTGGATCTATTGGCACACATTTTATATTAAATTATCCTAATGGTGTTTTCACCAGTGTGTAATCATCTAAATTGTACAAACTGTTGGTGAATGGGTCCTTTATATGAACGGGACGAGATGGGGCTCTTTTCAACCTTTTCCTTTATTTGCCTGAGAGTAATTCCTGGATCTTGAGGAAAAAAATCAGTCAAGTTAAGGGGACTGATATTTATGAGTGGTTGCAGATCCAAATAAATAATATGGATCTAAAGAATTTAACTGTGGTTTTATATGGAGATTGTTGGGCCTTCATTGTCTCCATAGTGACAATGCAATGTGGCTTCAGCGAAGAAATAAACCCATCAAAACCAAGATAATTCCAGACTAAAAATTCAGAAGGAAACTCAGAAAATGTTCTTAGTCTTGTGCATTTTATTCTAATACAAAACAGGGACTGTGGATTTTTTTCCTGTACTTCTTATAATCATATTATCATAATAATAGGAGGGAAGTGTCACTTCAAGTAGCAAATAAAGAAAGGATTATAGAGACCAATAACACCAGCTGCAGATAATAATTTGTATACCCGTCTATCTATCCATCTGAAATCGATACCCTTAGGGCCATGATGGGGCTGGAGCAAAGTCATTTGCATATTATCTTCCTAATTAACTGATTAACTGTTTTTGCCTGAAATGCAACAAACAGCAAAAAAGTAATGTATTCAATTATCTTGCTTTGTCCAAAGTTCAAACAGAATCAACTAACTTCAATGTAAGATGTGTTAACACTTACATTTGAAACTTTGTAACGATACTATTACTTTGTAAAGGTTGGTAAAAACCTAAAAGAGAAACGACTTAAACAATTAGCTGCCGATTCATTTTCTCCTGTTAAACTAATCAGGTTATTTATCGATTTTCTAAAGTAAAATAAAAGGTCTGTGTTGCATCCTTCTCTCTCCTCTCCCTCTACAGGTTCTACAGGTAAAACACTTCAGATATATTTATAACCCCAACGGGTTTAAACTGTTATGAAGGGGATTGCTCTCAGACAGACAAATGGGTCACATAGTTCATGTCTTTTTCATTGTCTTCCATCTCTGACAGACAAAGAGACAAAGGCTCTTATCACATCCTTGACTCAAGCCTTATTTAGCCACATTCTTATCACCATGTATTCACAAGCCTCTGTACGCTCGCCCAGGTGAGTGTGAGGGAGTGGCCAGACACTGTTTTCTCTTGTCTACTCCTGCTCTTTGTTGCAGCTTGTGGAGTTATCTCTCTGACAACCTGCAGAGCAAAACTAACAACAACAGTGTTTACACAGGGAGGTTTCACACATCGCACAGTCGTGCGTGCACAGTCACAAACACACCCACAATTGTACACAACGAAGACGTCAGGCTGGGTGCACGTCAGCCTGAGTCTGTAATTTAACACAATATTCCAATAACAACAGTTTTATGACTGATTTACTCAGTGGGGGGTGTGGATTTATAGAAATATTATTCACTGTTGTCTGTCTTTATTATACAAGATTGGGAAGCACAAAAGAAAGCGGAGCAAACTTCTGCCTATAATGATTTATCTTTATATTTATACATTTTCTTTTTATTATAATTTATTGATATAGTATTTAATTTATATTCTGATGTTTTTTTTTTATATTTGTTATATCTGTAATGTGCCCATGAGTTTCTTCAAAGGTACGCATAAATAAAATGCATTTACTTTTATTAAAACCCGAGACTGGCTGGTAAACAACAGCTGCTGAAGTGCCCTTGAGGCAGACGTTTAAACTCGAGCAGCTCGAGCTGTAGAGTTGTTAAATACCCAGAAGTCAAAGACTGTGGCTAGACTGTGTGACTGCAGACCATTAGGTCCAGTGGTAGAATAAAAGTAACATTCATACTGGATATGAAAAGCATTTTATTGTTGTAGCTATTAAGTTAGAATCAATTGTAACCAATTTAATAGTAAATTATATTAATAATCATAATTATATTTTATAAGCTTATTATACATTTTGGTGGTCCAGGTTTTATAAACTTTTCTTGAACATTTTGAGCTAGGGCGTTTCTGGCATTTTCACAATTTGAGAATTATTCATGGGTTTTGATGAAAATAATCCAGCACATTTTGGAGAATAATATCTCTGAGTGTGAGCAATTTGGTGCAGTTTGATGTGAATTTGAGGGCAACTGTTGGGTACGCGGAGGTATGCGCTTTACGGAGGGCCATTCTACTTCCTCCTGTTGTGAAATTGAATTGTGAACAGTGGAATAAAATATCAAAATATAAATACAATACAGTACTTACTCTCCAATTACAGACAGTTATCTATGATTGTTTAAGAATGTCTATGTTGCCTCATGAACTCAGAAAAAATTAAATGTTTGGATACATTCAAATATTGCGAGAACAATGTGTTTATGATTGTGACATCTTGGGCCTCTGTGCAGAGCTGGCAGCACATCAGGAGCTGAACTGTGTCTTCTTTCTCGGCCGTTGAAGTTGGCAACTGACACAGAAAAGAGAAAAAACCAAACAGAATAGGCATTGTACCACAAGAGCACAGACATCAGCAAACTGTGCTGCACCTTGCCTACGATCCGCAACACAACAGGGCCCTCATTCATGTTGAGTTTCAGTCCAGTTATCTGTGTGACCTTTGAGAGGCTTTTCATTGTGCGTACATTCCACTGTTCAGTTATTTATAAATGCCCTTGATGAATCACCTTGAAGACGCGCTGGACACTTGAGGGTTTGAGCAACGTAATCAACAGGAACCACTCGGATTTGACTCAAAAGGTCAAATACAGCAGATCATTGAGAGTTTAAAAGGAACGTGTTATGTTAACATGATTTAACAGAGATAATCATTAGTCGGCCTAGGTAGCACAAATCCCTCAATTTGATTTCTGCTCAGGTGTTAAAAATGCTAAAAATGTTTTCATGGTCATAGCAAGACATCAGCGGTTTCTGACACTTGATTGGTGACTATTTGAAATTATTTTTGTTTCACCATTAATTAGTTACAGTTTATTAAATCTTATGAAAGTAGAGATATAATCTATCATCTCAAGATCCACAGGTTTATCTTGTGATCCATTAAGACAGGGCAACAGCAAATTACATTACCTGGAAAGTTTATTAAATCCCCAAATTACCAGAAATAAAGAGAGCAATGACCACAGTAGTAGCCACCTTGTTGTCGCTCCAAAAACACAGTACAGCTAAATACAGGATACTGTACAAAATCCACAACTTCAAGTTCATGACTTTATTTTGTGCTTTCATCTTCAAATAGCAAAGTGAAAAACTCTCACTTTCATTTTAAAAGGATTTATATAAATAACATTTCAACAAATCACAATAAATGTCACCATTTACAAAGTGACAGGAACATTCAGTCCTATACCAACAATAAATAAGGAGTAAATTCAAAGTCTAAGTTCATGTAGTTAAGAGACACAACTATGCAAAGCAATCAGGGTGCACCATGTCAAGTTTGTTAAATTAAAAAAACAAATAAATGGTATCAACTGTTACAATTCTTACACAATGGAAATAATGTAATAACAACAAAACACTGAGGGAAAACCAACTACAGATGTGCACTCCCAGTTAATAGGGAAAAACAGAGATATAAGGTGCCTAAACTGCACTGTGCAAAAGAGGTGTCTACTGTATGTAGCCACCCGTCAACTGAAAATAAGCTGCCAAGACAATATGTCCTGTGTCACATATTAATGCTGAACCACTATGAACAAAACATTAATCCTTTACACAGCAATGAATTCAAGTCACCAGGTTTGAAGCAAAAACAAAAACGTGAGGTTATGGTGACCCAGAGGGGACCCGGCACCACGGACTGCCTAACGATGTATGTGAGCGAAAACTAGGTCAATCATATCGGGCTCGCCGGAAGCTCGGGCCACGTCTATCGCCGTCTGCCCGCTTAAGTTGGCGTGCCTCAGGTCGGACCGTGGTGCCAAGAACTCCACAACATCCCGGTGACCTTGCCGGATGGCAATGTGAATAGGCAAGGTGCCGCTCTGGTCCGGGATATTTACCGAAGCACCGTGCGCCACCAGAGCGAGCACAGTGTCCAGGAATCCCGTGCGAGCTGCATCGTGGACGGGCGCTATCCCGTGTCTGTCCTGGACGTTGGGTTCTGCTCCTTTTTCCAACAGCAAACTGGCGATTTTGGTGTTCCCCATCATCATCACCTGTTGAAATTATTAAGAGACACATAGTGAATTGAACACATGTGGTGACTCTCAAACACCGAGGCATTTTTAACATTTCATTTAAAAGGATTTGGGACCACAAATTCGGGAATAAAGGTCTAATATTAGTCCTAAAGTCACTCGTGAAAAAAGGTCAAACAGGATCTGGTTACAAAATTTAAAACAGGATTAGTGACACTGCAGGACAGGAATGAGAAAAGTGGCCCTTTTTATGAAAAATGCATCTCTTTACTGTCAGGTTCATCTGGGTGAAAAAAAGACTGTCTAATAAAATAAAAACAACAACTTCCATGAGTGTTATCATGTTTTGCGTCAGGTTAGAGAGGAAGGGATTCAAATTTAAAATAATTATGGAGGATGTAGTACTCTTTCTGATATAAATAGTTAGACACAACATTAGAAGCACCTATAGATTTAACAGCAACACAAAATACAAGATGCTAAATGAAGCTCAACTGAAGACTGAATTTCATCAGGTGCAATTACATCTACTCCCCTGGGATCAGTAAAGTATTTCTGATTCTGATATCGAGTTGTATCAAGTCAAAACAAAAAATATGCCACATTTTGCAGGAGTTTCCTCTGTTTCATGGCAATGTGTGGTATTCTCAGGGACTTTGGTACGATTTGATTCCAATATACGGCGCAATAACAGGTGATAGTATTCAGATCAAACTTTAAACAGGACATGAACCGTGCGTCGGGAGGAGAGGGATCGAGTCTGTGGCTGACAAACCCTCTGGTCTAACGTATCTCCACGCCGCACGTATCAGTGCAGTGAAGACCTCAGTCGATCTGAGGTGTGATCGTAGTAGAACACGGGGACCGGTCCTCACCTGCAGCGCAGTCCTGCCAAATTCGTTGACAGTGTCGGGATGCACTCCGCTCTCCTCCAGGATCCGCCGCACCTCGCTCGTACTCCCTCGGGCTGCTGCCGCCGTCAAATCCTCGCCGGTCTCCATCGGACAACGCACCATGATGCCGTCTGCTGCTGCCTGTTCGGTGGGAGACGAACATGACGGGTTAACGCCACCGACACAACAACAAAGGGCTGCCCGTGTTGACAGCTGAGCGACGGAGCCAGCGTCCAGGGAGAACGACCCCACAGCTACAGCTAGCTACAGCGTCCGGCTAACGTTAGCTTCGGTTCCCCGTTGACGCCATGTTATCTGGCGGTGCTAGCTTCTTACTACACCGGGTCGGGTCTTCTGAACAGCCCCGTCCGCCTACACAGACACAGCCTCGGGTGAACCGTTGTTTTCACCGAGGGATACGCTGCTCGGCGGAGTGTCACAGACGGATAGCACCCCGGCTAACCGCTAGCATTGTTAAAGGGGGAAACGCCAGAGCTCTTCCACGTACCTGCTTCGGTTCGAGATCCACCGCGTCGCAGAGGTTTGAGTCCCGCTCTTTCTGGAGTCCGTTGAGTCGAATTTTTAAATGGAATCCCAACAAGCGAAGTTTAGCAACATTAGAAAATACATTTGCGCGGTGAGATCCACACTGCGGCGTCTCCAGACTACAATTTACAAACATTGGGGGAGAACGCACGCTGACCAATCACCGCTCGCCGAGAGGGCGTTGCTCTTCCATATACGGTAAAAGCGGCGGGGCCACAACTCGGTTACTACACTATCACCGTTGGCAACAGCTGCGATCGGCCAATCAGAGCACGCAGGGAAGAAAGCGGGCGATTTGTATACGTTGCTGTCTTCAAAAGGCAGTTCATTCACATTTCTGACCTTTGCTTGTGTGTCTACGGAGGCAAGTGGAGAAAAAAGGCGGTTCCAGTTTTTAATTTTAGGCGGAATTTAGTGATGGTGATTGCACAATGTGTTTCTACAGAATGAGAGCGTGACCTGCCCTCATGTGGAGCTGCAAGCTCATGACAAAAACAAAAAGGGAGGAGCAGGTTACACACAAATAGATTAAAATGGGATCGTTTGATTAAAGTATTTAAATAATTAGCAGTGGTCCCATAATAGACACATTAAAATCAAGCTGCACACAGACTTCAAAAACAACAGACATTGCAAAGAGCAGGTGAAATTTTTAAGACATTCTTTCAGTCCAGTTAAAGTGATCATTGACGCTCCCTCAGGAAGTGCGTAAACCACAGCAGTGTAGTCCCTCAGGCTTCATATGTTGGTCCTCAGCTGGTAATCTAAATAAAAAGGGAACAAATGTTAGCTGCAGGTTAAATGTGATCCATCTTCTACATGCATGTGTACACCACCACGCAAAACTGTCTTATTAAAATCAAGGCCCGATGAAAAATGTAATATTTACCTCCACTCTGTGTGATGTAGCGCACCCAGGGCAAAGCCTGGTAACCACTTTTTTCTATGATCTTCATGTATCGCACCTGAGGAAATGGAGTGAATCAGACAGAGACACAACGTGCTGAGGCAAGCATCATCAAATCAAATCCAATTACCTAGAATAGCCACGCAATATCACAGGCTGTAAACTAGACGCCCTATGCAGAGCTGTTATTCACTCAGGCGATGGTTAGAGCTTTCTAAAGCTGCTTTCAGACATGTACTGAACTCCTGATAATCTCCTGACATTTTGTCCGGAGGGGTTGTGAGTCAGAACGCAAATGTCTGATTGAGAGCCTCCAGACTTTCTCCTGAGTTTTTCCTCCTGCCAGCCCCCTAGTAAAACTCAAGAGAATGTCTGAATCAGCTCATGTTAGAGCACAGCAGGGGAGGCTCCAGAGGATTCACCGCGAACAATTTGTTTCTAACAGGGCGACAAATGCAAAAAATATAATACAGAAAAATACAATGGATAAAAAAGAAAGTCTGTCCCCAATTGTGCAGACATTCTTCAGAGTTCATGTCTGGAAAACGAGTTAATTGTCCAAATCCACATAAGCAAGATACAGTATATGAAGTTCTGATCCCGAATAAATGTGTTTCACGGAATATATTCTTGTTTTTATGGCATTAAATATTAAACTAACCAATATCTGTGTGCACACATACCTGTATTCCCGAGACTGTGAAGTATGGGATTTCAAATTTGACAGTAATCGGAGGTTTGCCCTCAAGTTCCTCATTTTCCACACTGGGCAAACCGAAATGAGCTCTCATTAGGAACTCTTTACCTCCCTGGATAGATGAATGCACACAGAGACAAAGGGATTAGATACATACTGAGAGATACACAGACATGCAGAAAGACACAATGGGAGATGAATCGAAAAAAACAAGTCAACATTTGATCTGAATGTCAGCAAATATTGAACATAGTAATATAATTTGTAAATAAAGACAAAGCTATGCATTTCTTACAGGGAAAGACTTGATGGTCCACACCACCATGTTCTTCTCGGGCACATACTTGGCATTGCCTGTGCTGGTTTTGAACTTGGGAGAGTCGGCATCACTGGGAACAGGGACTCTCACCTCCACATTATTTGCCACGGACTGTTTTTTAAATTGTCCCTTTGCCTAAAAACACAAAACAACATTGCAGGATAGGTTAAGGAAGCCTCCTCCTCGCTGTGGTCTCAGGGCAGTGATCACTTGATATAAACAAAAACTGGAGACACAAGACATGACAGAACTATTTCTTTTGCTCTGTTCCATGTTCTTTAAACAGATGTTTGTCACTGACAAAATGTGTGTTTAAGTACTGCATGTAATTCTGTTGCCTGCGTAGTAAAACATACAGTTGGGCAGTAGTACCTTCACCATGATTTCCACTCTACTGTGAGAGAACTTCTCTATGACTGACTCGATCCATATCAGAGGCTTCACCTGTGAGAGACAAAGGACAGTGTCTCATTATACAAATTATTTAACAATTAAAACAATGTGACAGGGATTTTTTTTTATTTCATATGCAAATCAATCAGTAAACATGTCAATTTAAACCATTAATTTACATGCAAACTAATATAAGGCTAAAATATGAGGCTTAAAGAGTTGCCCCCTACTAAACTCATTAATTCTACTCAAATGTAAATTTGCACATCAACGTCTCCATCCAACCATTAGCTATACCACTTATCCTGTATATTTGCTCAAGTACTGTAAAATTTAACTTTTAAATGTAATATCTGTTTTATTGATTAGTTATACTTATTTTATTTGAAATGTTCATGTAAATTTCATATCAGGGGATCAATAAAGTCTAAATATTTATCTCTCTTATATATTATTACGCTGCTCTAACATGCAGAAAATGACAGATTCAATCACTAACATGTACGCTGAATTAAATCATTTTCAGTTCTCTGGGTTTCATATAACAATGAAGCCTGTGAGGCATAAATATGACATAAATTACATATAATTAGTTGTTTCCCCGTATGAATCCCTGGTACTTCATTGAACTAACATGCGTATTGATGCGGTAGGACATGAGCTCAGACTCCCCGTCTGGAGGGATGAAGGAGATTGTGCGATCACTGTCAAACCGCGAGAGACGGACACACTGGTGGAATTTAACATCTTCCATCACCACCGTCTTCCCCTTGTCACCTGAACATAAAAACAACACAGGGAGTGCTCATTCATTTAAACAAAACTTAAAACAGATTGATGAGAAACATATCTTCATATACAAGTGGACTAGCAGACAGATAATGTTAATCAGGAGCCGTCCACGCATACGTACGTCCTGTGAGGGCGAAGAGCACCCGATCGTTGAGGCCGAGGCGCAGCTCAGGCATCCCAGACAACATGGTTTTCAGCTTGATGCTGCCCACAATGTCACTGCTCATCACACTGCCGTTAGCATTCACCTTAACAAACAACACACAGTGATCAACAAATTCTGAAATGATGTTTTAACTGAATAAACGATTATTAACTGCTTTAATAAACAGGCAGAGATATTAAGCTCAACAAACAGCAGAGAATCCTGTATCACAGAAAACATGCAGTTTATCTTCTGGAAATAAAGTGACACAAAAACACTAATACTATGTGCACATGTATAAAGGATTAAATAACTAACAGCTAATGGATGAAATAAGAAATAAAACAATTATACCAAAGAGGCACTACAGAGCATATTACATACTGATATATACCATAATTATTATATATAAACATATTAGTTAATATAACAATTGTGTATTCAGTATGCCCCAACTAACTAAATTATTTATCTCTTGATTGATTAGATACAGTTCTCATGAATCAACAGACAAAATACTATAAATGAGTCATTTATAAAAGGATAACCCATGATAAAACACTACAGCCGATAAAAACAAACAAATAACCCATGATTAAAACACACACTAAAAATTAAATAGAATGCAACAGTCAGACACCTGTTGTTTATTAAATCAACAGGTAAACTATTATAATAGTTGACAACTATTCTTGTATTTAGTAAATATAAAAGGTGAACAGATGCCAGTTAACCCACCATGACAGAGCATAATAAAAAGATCCTTATCTGGCCTTACCAGCACGTTGATGGATTCAATGACGTCGATAAACACCTCGTTCTTCTTGTATTTGATGCCCTCTGACCTCCAGGAGACGGCGTTGGTGACTGTGGTCGGCACCTTGGACTTTGCCACCTCGAGCTTGGTGCCTTCCTGTGTAATGTATCTGCAGGGCATGACGTAAGAATGAGACGGTCCGCTATAATTCAGCACCACACTCAACGTAATGCGATGCAATCAATATACACATCATGCTTATATGTCGGTATGTGCGTCAGCGTGCATGTTGGTGAGTCTTACTCCTGGAGGATCTTGCTGTCAGTGGTCTGGGGGAATCCAAAATCCATCAGCTCATCCAGCAGCTCGTAGACGACCACAAAGTTATCCTGAATGCTCTCCTCCTCCAGCTCTTTGAAATACTCTGTGAACACCTGCACGATACGCACGACACACATCAGCCTCAACAGTCCTACTCTGAATAATCACTACACCAGCTTTCAACATACTGTACATGCAAATCTACTCTTGGAAACCGGCTGCATAATAAACATTTGAATGGTAAGTCACCACTAAATGTAAATGCATTGCATGTGTCACTCACCTCGACTAGTTTGTAGAGAAAGGAGTACACCAGGGAGACGTTGGAGTTCTTGTTTGTAGTGGCCACCACTGTGCAGAGATCAGGTCAAGGAGTCCTCCGCACATTCATGTTTTGTTACAGTTGTAATCGCCGTAATTTGTAAGCTGGAAGCCTTAAGTGATTTATCCTTAAAGCAACACTGTGCAACTTTTTTACTTAAAATATCAACTTCACAATCATTCTGCTGGTACAATGACTTGGAATATAGAGAATTGTGCCGCTTTCATTCCCACTCGACCAAACCACTGTTCTCGCTCCAAGTAATCTCTTTCGTGAGCGAGTGTTTTCTGCGAGAATTGTGTAACTGACCGATGACTGAAAAAAGTCCAACAGAATGTGTCACCGGTCTGCAGAGGGCGCTGTTGCGCAGTCAAATTTCTATAGTTTTGCTTTAAGTTGAACCTAAAGTCACCATCAGTAATTCACTATTAATAAATAAATCAATAGCCTGTGCCATATGAATGAAATTCTGTTGAATGTGTTTGATGACATGATCTGGTACAAAGCTACAATCCTATCATGACTCCGTCCCCTCAGTAACAACAACGTCCACAACAAGGATACGGTAAAGGTTGCTGTGTTTGATCCACATGAAGTAGACGTTGCCGTGTGACATCACAGGGCAGATGAGCCCATCCTCTTCATTTTGCATGAGTAGAGGCATGAAGTGGTCAACCTCCGCCATGTCCACATCGCCTTTGTAGTTTCGACAAATCAGCACCTGAGTGGGCAGAATAACAGAACATGATTATCAGACAATAACTGAGCCAAACATTTTGACATCAGACCTGACGTCAGAGCAGGACTGATGCTCAGAGAGGAACGCTGTTATCAACAAGGCTGGGACGACATTTTATCTAAGTGTATATCTCAAAATAATATTGGTAATATAGTTTTATTCATTACTGACATTTTCAATCACATTATAGGCAACATTCAATCTCCTTCTTTTGAGGTGATCGTTGGTAAAAGGTATTATTACCTCACTGATCTCGTTATCAGCCACCAATAAATAAAGAGAAGAGGATGAAGACGTTTTTGTCTCCGCCAAGAAGGTTCTGTTTTCTCACCAGTTTATTTGTTGGTTGGTTTGTGTGTTTGTCTGTATCCAAAATTTGGATCTAGTGAATTTAAATGTGATTTCATAAGAGGAAAGTTGGACCTTGGTGGAGGTATGAACTGTACTGAGTGCTATCCCAGTTAATAAAGTTTGTTTAAAAAAAATAGCTGAAAGTCACAAGGGAGCAGCAAAGTTTTGGGATCATGTCATATCAGGTGTTGTTGTACTAGTCCCACACCCTGAAATCAAACACTCAAACATCGGAAACCATGTGCTCCTCCACAACTATCAGTGACAACAACTTAAGTGTCCGTTTACATTTTCTACAAAACTCACTGTCTGCGACAAAAACACGATGGAGAAACACTTGACCAGCTGCTGCAACAGCTTCCAATTCTGCATTTCTAACAAAATTAGAGAAATTCATTTTAACAATCTTCTTCAAATACACCAATGATGCACTTGTTTTGTCACTGTTCCTACTCTTCAATCTTTACTCCTCTTTAAATCTCTATGGAGCTGCTGAAAAGTTGAATTTGTAATTGGAGTCATCTACCCTAACCAAAAAGAAAAAATATATATTTATTTTATATTCTCTGACGCTGGATGTAAGTTTTTGACATGTTATCATTCTTCATATTTCATTTATTTATCTTTTTTGGGGGATAAATAATGAAACTTGTTTGTTATTTGACTGACATTTGATTTGATTTGATCCATATTCTATTTGAACTGTATTGTCTATTCATGGCTGATTGTCTATATTTTGTATGTCGTGGCAAATAAGGTGACAGAAAAGAAACACCCAACACTCACACACACACACACACACACACACACACACACACACACACACACACACACACACACACACACACACACACACACACACACACACACACACACACGGAAGTGAAGAGGAAGGGGTCAATGAATGAGCTCTTCATTAATCTTTAACGACGCTGATGCCATTAATGTTTAACAGTTAAAGCAACAGTGACAAACTCAGCGCTTTAGTGCAGTTGTACAAGTTGTGTGTTTTTCCAACCGTGTAAATAAGAAAGTGTGTGTGTGTGTCTCCACTGAGCTCCTTCCTTACCTTCCCCTTCAGATCCAGGATGAATATAGCTGAGGCGGACATCGTGTTCGAACCCGCAGCGGCCCCGCACGCCCACACACGCACAAACTTGAAGCTCAACTCGAGGCTCCACTCGTGTCACTGTGGATTCTCCATCCACGTTACAGACACACGCACCGACCCGAGCTGCTCGACATGGACGCGACCCTTTCTTTTTCCTGTAGGTGCCGTGACGTCATCGCAGGCAGGTGAAACATTCACCTGAGCAGGTACGGGAGGGGGAAGGGGGTGGGGGTGGGGGTGGGGGAGGGGAGGTTGGTGTGCTGATCAGGCCTATCCACCAGGGGGCGCTGTAGACACACAGATCAGAGGAACCTGTAACATTTCAAGCTCTATTAGACTCCCGGGTACTTTTTATTCCATAGTATTTATCTGACAAGTCAACTGAACCTTCAACATGTAGATACAAATCATACGTGCATAAACATATACATAAACTGTACTTACAATCAAACGTATACTATTATGCATTAACATAAACATACATATATGCACATACATATACATAGCCTATATACATATACACACACACACACATATATATATATACATATACATATTTATACACATTTATACATAAAAGTATTTATATGTTTAAAAAAACAGTTATTATTGTTTATTAGTATTCTTTATTCTTTTTGATTATATCTCTCCCCCTGGTACCAAGACATCGAACAAATATTGGTTTATTTCCTCTGATCCATATTCTGAATGCACATGCAAAACAATTCAAATCTCAAAAATATCTAAAAGATATTACTTTATAAACTATGAACACAGTCCTTTTCTTCGTGGACCTGTCCTTGGCTTTTGCATGACAAAGAAAATGTTTATTCAGCATTAATTTAAACCTTTAGATATATGTTTACCTTCACATTTACCTTTTTTATTCTTCACTGGATTCGCTGTAGTTTCCTGAGTGACCTGCAGCCCTTTGGCCTCAGGGTTGTTGAAACACTTGCTGATCACATGCCTCAGGAACCTCTTGAGCCATAAAGCTTGCTCTACAAGATATCCACGTTTTACAAACTCCCCCTCTTTAAGCCTCTCGGTGTGGTATTATGCCCCAGATCATAGTTTCCATTCATATTCCTTTGTCTGCTTCTTATCTGCCTCGTGTAGGAAGGCAGTGACTGAGAAAAACATACTGTCATTACACAGGCGTGTAAATGTGTGCTGTTGAGAGACAGATGGAGATCAGTCTTTTCCAGTGTCCCACTCCTTTTGTCTATAGAGCGCTGGTTCTCCTTATCATAACACTGTTTTTCTAATGAGATATCAGAGCTATATAAATGTGATAGCTACACCGCAGACATGTGTTCAGACAGGAGGTGAGCTGTAGTAAGACCTTTCTGAAGGATCATCATGTCACGGCCACTTCCTAGGATTTGTTCCTTTTCCAGTCAAGGTTATGAACTACAAATATTTGGGGGTTAAACATCAGCCTGACAATGCAGCTCAGTCTGAGACTACAGGAGGAGCCTTTTTCTCCAGTTTAAACAATCTTTGAGTCCGCTGAGGTCTCTTCAAAGAGACCTTAAGACAATCATCACTTTGAATCCATCATGAGAAAGACAACTATGAGCTGTATTCTCTGACCTTTGCTGATTAGTCATGTATCCACCACTCGAGGGCTCTATTGTTGAGAGTGAAAACACACTGTCAGGGTCAGACGAGTTGAGCTCAGCATGGTGGATCAGAGTGAAAGCGATATTAGTGAGACCTCCTGTGATAGGTGCTGTAATAATGGCTGTAAGTGATAGTTTTGGCATTGATGCAGTGTACCCAACAGAGATCCTCGTGACCTTTCAGCACCTACCACTGATACGTTACATCCTCCTCTGTTTCATTAAAGTAAACAGCTTTCATTTTGATAGATAGATAGATAGATAGATAGATAGATAGATAGATAGATAGATAGATAGATAGATAGATAGATAGATAGATAGATAGATAGATAGATAGATAGATAGATGGATAGATGGATAGATAGATGGATAGATAGATGATAGATGATAGATGGATAGATTCTTTATTGTCACTGTGCATCAATACACAACTAAATTTTATTTGGCAGCAGTCCACTTAGCAGCATATGTCTATTACACTGCATGTATCAGTTGTACTGTACCTGACTCGTGCAGCCACAGATGCTGCAGTGGTTCAGCTTGTTTGGCCCTGGGTTGTCAGGCAGAGACCAAACAGGCTGTTGCTGTTGCCTTATCATCAGGACATAACTATCTATCCTCCATCCACCCTCCTCCCCTCTCACTCCTCCTCCACTGTCAATTTCCGAGGACACTCCCCTTTGCTTACGAGTCGGTGGTGTGAGATGCAGCTCCACCCTTTGGGTACCAGCGGGCCAATAGAGGATGGCAACGCTGTGTAAATAGTGATGAGGATGTGGTTGACAGAGCATAGCTGGAGGCAGGTGTCACTTGTCACCTGAGCCTCAGGTGTATTTGCCTGTTGCCTCATGAGCTAAGCAAATTACCACACAGTGATACCCAGGCTAATATGTTAAGTAGAGCCAAGTCTCAGCAATGATGCTGCAATAGTGATGGCAACATACGATATCCAACTCACTCAATTGGCAGTGGAAATCATACATTTATCCTCTCGTCAAATAAAATGTTTAGTAAAGTAGTAGGCACAAAGCCAATGGTGACATTTTGCCTTCGTCAGATACGATGACTCTGTTGGGCGTGGAGTCTTCCTCGCTGGAATGTGAAACCCAGTTCCTGACAGACAACATGCCACAGTTTCCCGGTTAAGGCAGCAGATCCCACACGCACACACACACACACACACACACACTTCTATGTTGATGAGACCATTGTGGCGACACCTCCCATGATTGTGGTTGGAGTTGTCAATCAACGCTCCCCGCGGCCTGCGTTATACCAAGACTATTTTCGTCAATCACGTCAGCGACAAGTGAAAGCGTTGGTTCTCCAAGGAGAAGGCCTTTACCAAAATTCTGTCTTAGTGAGGACATTCATTAGATTAATACAATTGGCAAAATGCATCCCCAGCCCCTTACCCTAACCTCCACAATCACAACTAATTGTTTAACCTTAACCTGAACCTAAATCTAACCTTAACCCAAAAAGTAGGTCTTTAACCCATTAAAACAGAGGACCGGCCAAATTGTCCTGTCTTTCCCAAAATGTCCTCAATGGCACGGCCACAAAGACGTATCACTGTTCACTTCCATTTGGTGCAAGCGAAGAGGCGAATAAAGCAAATCCCAGTGTAGCTTTGCGAGGAGTTTAACTTTGACCCACGATATATGTGTGACTGTGCCCTGAGGCCGATGCTGAAGTTGGATTTGGACATATGTGAATGAAATGAATGCAACTCCTGCAAATTCCCTTTCAGACATCAGAGTTGAGCTTTTTGGGCTGAAAGAAACCGACCTTCTGAAGAAACAAGTTTGGCGGCATGTGAAGCATTTGTAACACAATGAAAATCCAGTTCCTCTAGTCTCTGTGTCATGCATGGTGTTTTTTTTATTTTTAATCATTACTCAACAAATGTTCACAGTGACGCTACAGCAGGTTTGCTTCCTATCAAACCAGTACATAGCTTCCCTTCCCTTTCCTGTTAGGAGGTCTGTATCTTGTTGATAAATGACTTCCCTCTGCTTACTCATTATCCACCCCCACTGCTCTCTGGTGCGCTGCAGCAGACGCAGCTCTGCCGGAGCTTTTCTTTTACAGACAGGAAGCATTATTGAACATGAATTATGGAGGAGGTTTATTAGGTTACAGAGAGGATGTTCACTGGTTGTTTGTTTTATGGGTCCGTCCAGCCAAACAGCGCTACTCTCTCACTCTAACACAAATCGATAACCCTACATTTAATATGAGAGGAGTTCAATTCTGTTGAATTTCAGTCTAATGGGGAAATGTAAAAGTTAGGGACAGAGGGATTAAAAACGCAGATACAAAGAAAACTGTGCCATCTTTTTTAAAACCAAACGGCAATTTCAGACGTGTCATGTATCAGTATCAGACTATTTGATCTGCAGAAACATTCTAGGTTCCAACACTGAACCATATATCTTTCTCTGAATGTCATTAGGAATGATAGAGGACAGAGCTTTATTCACTTTATTTATTCAACAGAGGCAGAGAGGAAGGACGAGATACTGACTGTGATAAGTTTAAGCACTCGTCCACTCTGTGGGTTAGTTTTGTGTTGTAGATGCAGGGAGCAATGGCAACATGGTTTCCAGGCAACAGAAACATAAAAAGCTTTCATGGACATTGATAGTACTCTGAGAATAAACAGTGTTGTCAGAGAAAAAACTAAAATCAGTTTGTATCTCATGTGCTAAAATAATGTAATGATTAGGGTTGGACTCTGTGCACGTGTTATATTCTTAACTTCATAGTAGACTTGACCATAGTTGCATTTGTTATACAAGGAATCGACTTATTTAACTTGTATTACCTCCGACAATTAAGGAGGTTATGTTTTCATCTGTGCTGGTTTATTAGCAGGATTACACAAACACTACTGGATGGATTAACACAAAACTGGACTGAAGGAATGGGATATGGTATGGTAAAGGTATGGGAAGAAAACGTTTATTTTGGTATGAATCTGTATCAGTAGGCAGATCTAGGAACATTTTAAAAAACCTTCTTTAACATTGCAAGATAGCTCAAATTTCTAATTGCATCATTTGTGTTACTAAAAAAATCTGATAGATAGAGGGTTGGTAAAGATTTAATGCAGATCCTAATGAAAATCTGGATTTAGTGGATTTAAATATGCTTTCATCGGCCCACTGTACAGTAATAATAGGGCTAGAAACCTGTAACCATCATCATTGTGTAGCTGAGAAACATAATGTGACCTTAGTGAGGCTTGTGTCAATTTCAGGGGACTTGGCAGAGGGCCGGGCTCTACTGAGTGCAGTTCTAGTATTAACATGAAAAGACACAATAACACCAGGTGTCAGTTAAACTGGAGCCATTTCACCACGTTTTTTTTCGTCTGCATACTGACCATAACACTTTATTTTGTCATTTTCCAGTGTGAACACAACACCCTCAAAAATTGCTTAAAACCAGTGTGTGGCATGAAAACACACTACAAGTTTATCTCAGTCATGATAAAAACTTTTCCAAATTATAAAACCCCCAAACACGAACATGAGAAACTATTTGTCTTTAATAAAAAAAAAAGACCAACACAAATAAACATGAACATAGTGTTGTGCAGGCATGAATATACTCATACATCATCCTTTGTAGACTGTAGATAGTAATCGCATCTTAACAGAAAGGCAGGAGCAAAAATAAATTATATGATTTAAGGAACAAAGAGAGTTTCTTCAGTGTTTCTCTGTAACATGTACAACGGTTACAAACAATACGCTACGCCCCACATCACTGACTCATCCCGAATGTGGCTCGCACGAAACTGAGCAGGCATAAGTTAAAATAAGTTTAATCTGGCTGAGATGTAACTAAATCACGTCACCGTGGCTGGTGCTAAAATATAGTATGTAATATATTTACAGCCAGACGACAACAACCAAAAATAAACCTTCTCTCATATATCCATAAATAAATTAAAGAATCTTACACATATGTACAATATTTCTTGATTCAGATTTACAAATGTAAAAAGGCAACACCAGAGGGAACAAAATATGTACAGACATTATTTACAGTGTTACGATAGGCGGTCACTTACAGTACAATCATTTCTTTTACTATCTTCATTTAAAAAAGAAAAGAAAAGAACATTTACTTCATTTTGGTTGACTTCAGAAAACTCAGCAGCTTTTTCCATTTATAAAATAAACCATCTGTGACTCTTCACATACAGATGCTTCACTCAGAGAATGACAACAAACAAGCACTGATTCAGATGTGATTTACTATAATAGGTGCTAGTAGAAAAATGCCTCTGATATTAAATGTGCAAAGCTGTATCCAGGAAAAGAGAAGGCCACGATATGTTTGTAATGGAGGCCGTCACTGCCTGGGGTTAAAGCACTCAAGCATTAACTACCACAGAAACAGGTTTAAGAGGAAGTGGGGTCAGTAAGGCATTTACTGTGTGTACATCCAGAGTGTGGATGGAAGGCACACATGCGTTTTGGGACAGTAAAGTTTTTTCAAGTTAAATTCATTGAACAGAGATTTTGATCCATGTGTATTTAGGTGGGCAACATACTGAGGTGATGTGTTGGCTGTAAAACAAGCGTTCGTCTACACCTTCTCATGCAGCACGATGCTTCTTCTTCTAAAAGCGCGCATTGGTCCTTCATTTTGTGGTTTAACAAAGTGGCTTCCGGTGGTTATACTCTACTTTGCCATGTTCAAAGATATATATATATTTTTTTTTTTAAGTTCTTTCATCTGACTTGGACGGCACAGTGCTGAGGTCAGAAACATAGGCCACTAAATGAGGTCACGGGGGGGGGGACGGAGGCAGCTGGTAAGCAGCAGCAGGAGAAGAAATGGCCTTTGTTGCTTTGTGTTTGTCTTCTTCATCTTTGGTTCAAGCAACATCCATGTCCTCCATGCTCAGCATTTGTCTCTGTAGAAAAAAGAAACACTGTATAATTAAAACTGTCAAATTATGTTTTTTTTATTCAAGAGCGTGGTCTTTCAGTTTGAGAGTAGGACTTGATGTCACCTTCAGATTTTGTAATGCTTTCACTCTTAACCCTGCGCTTACACGTTTGTGCTTAGATCTGCTCAGCTCGCTCTAAAAACGATGCACTTGCACCCGGACTTCTTGCACTCCAGCTTCAGTGCTTCTCCTCTTGCTCACTCTGCTTCTGTGCTTGCCTGAAACATTTGCTCTCTGATCTTCTCTTCTGCGCTTTGATTCTTTTTTGTGCAATAAGACAAAACCAATAGACTGTCAAGTGAAGAGTTGACAAATGAAATTGTCCTACCCTTGTTATGGTTACTTCTGCTGTTGGTAATGTTCCCGTAAAATACAGGGAGAAAAAAGAAACAGGGCAGCTTAAATTTTGTTTTTGTTGTTGCTAGTAACAGTGTTCCCAATGTAAAACACTTATTTGAGATCCTTGATTTTGCAATGTTGACCAAGGATCTGCTGAACTCCTCCCATGAAGGTGTCGTCATTTTTTCTTCAAAAACATCATGGGAAGCCAGTATAGGACTCTCAAAGAAGTAAAGCTAGAACACCCACAACTAGGGCTTGACAATTTCATTCGTCAACACTACACCTGGCATTCTATTGGTTGGAATTTTGGCAGAGGAGAAATCTGACAGTAGATGAGCTAAAACTGGAGCGCAGGACATCTGTCCAAGCAACAAAATATGAGTTCAAGCATTGCAAATCTAAGCACAAGCAGGAGCTATTTGAGTGTAAGTGCAGGGTTCGGAGTGAAAGCATTGCAAAATCTGAACGTGAAATCAATTAGTTCTGGTCTCAAACTGAAAAAACACTATTGAATAACGATACAAAAGTGGCATAAAAGTGAAGATACCTGAGGATAAACATAGCCATCATAGTTGTTCCTGCAGATGTGCACCTCGTCCTCTGTGGTTTTCTGGTACACTGGATTGTCAAAGTGGATGGTGTTGGTGTTCTTCAGACGCCAGTGTCTCCATAGCAACACTGCTCCAAAGACCAGCAGGGACATGACCACTGCAGAGCAGGAGAAGGGTTACAGGTCATTCAGACTGTATGTGTGACTGTAAAGGGCAGACAGTGTTCTCCAGTGTTTGACACAGAGGAGCTGAAATGTGGAACTTACGTATTGGCAGCACGATGTAGAGAGCAATAGGGTGGGATGGATTGGCTTCTTCATGCACAGCTGCCAATTTGTTACCTGGAAAAACAAAGAATACAATCTTTTCTTAATATAAATCCTCTTTTCTTTGTAAAAATAAAGTTAGATGAGAAGAGCAGTGTCACTCTTGTGTGTTTTTGTGGTAAATACTGTAAGAGATGAGCATAGCATAACAAGCAAAGGAGACTCAGGGAAGTCATTGTACCAAACCACAAAGTAAAGTGTGTCTCCCAGTGCAAATTGTCGTTTTCAACTTCTGGTTTGTGTGGGGAATAAACAGTATAAGCTCCATTGTAATGATCTATGCACAAGGTGTGTCCTAAACCACTTTTGCGTAATGGTGGAAAATAAATGTCACTGCGTCAGGTGCATTGTTTAAAAGGGTTGTACAGAGTCTCATTGTTAATCATGGGTGTGTTTTTAGTGTCATCTACCATTATTCAAAAAATTCCAGTGCACAGTGCGCTGTATAGCTCACTTGGTAGAGCTGGTGCCCCATACTGAGGCTTCAGGCCTCTGTAGTGGAAGGATTAGAGTCCGGCTTGTGGCCATTTGCGGCATGTTAACCCCGTTCTATCTCTGTCCCCCCTTCACACACTTGGTTCTGTCCAATCAAAAAAAGCCCCAAATATCTACTTTAAAAAATCAAGTCAACACCTTAGCAGATTGCTATGTAAAGGCATATAATGATCTTAATAATACACCCTAGAGATGGGTACAAGTGCAAGATGGGGGCTGGATGGGAATATGACAATTGAATCTGCCTGAAACTATAGCAAAGACACTTAAGTTTGGTACCACTTTATGCTTTTTGCACCAGGTGTGAGTCAGGGCTCTATGTGTTTTTGTGAGCTTTAGAGGAGCTGGATGGTGGAACTTCAGCGTTTCAGCCATTTCCAGTCTTTATGCTAAGCTATAGCTTATTTTTTACGGACATGAGATTGGGTTCACGGATCTTAATTCAAACCCTTTCATTGATTCTTTCATTAGCCACAGACAGGACTAGTTTCTGTACCTTGAGCAGTGGTGACAGGCTGCTGGATGAATGAGGTAGATGTGAGTTTTTCAGTCACTCTGGTTGTGGTTGTGGTTGTAGAGGTAGGGACGGGCTGCCTGCGTGAAGTCGGCTTGGCGGGAACGTTAGGTGGGAGCGTAGCTTCACTTCTGTTTTCGACAGGAGGGGCAACTGATCCTGCTGGGAAACAAAAATGTAAAAGGGTCACTATAGAGGTTCTGTTCATTTCCGGTTCATATGCCGAGCCGTGCACAGGGGGATATTTACCTGCCACACATGTCCTCATGTCAGGTCCCATTGACATGTGGTCAGGACAGGCACAGGTGTACTTCGGAGAGTGCTGGTTGATCAGAGGAGCAGGGAGGCACAGAAACTCACAACCTCCATTCATTCGGTTGCTCTCTCTGCACCAGTTAGTACCTTAGCGACAGAAGAGTGGCAACAATAAGCATTAAAAAACATTACATGGCTGTTGTTTGTTATGATAACTCCAAGATGGAGGGATGTTTCTGTACCGTTGGGCTGCTTGAGGTTGTGGTACAGTACAATGTCCTCTGGTTGGTCCAGGTCCATTGCCAGCTGGGTGATATCCTTCCCCGTCAGACGGTTGGCGCTAAAAACTGCGCCATTGCCCATATCTGTCCAAAACACTTTCTCCTGTTTAAAAGAAAGGATACAAATTGAGTAATTCTGTTACGTTTGCTGAAGCTTATTGAAACACAAGGTTCAAAATCGTGACCTATTGGGACTGAATAACTGCAGCAGTTTAAGCTCTGGTATAAAGACTTCAGCCTGATAACTGCATATGAATTGGATTACTGAGTTACTGGTTTGAATTAGAGCGGCAAAATACATTTGAATAAATTTGCATCAGACTGTGTTTTCAGACATGCACTGAACTCCAGGCTTTCTCCTGAAATTATCCAGAGGGGGTGAATGGGAGGACACAAATGTCTGAGTCAGCTGCTTAATTTTGATTTCTGCAATGGAATTCATACGCTATGTCCTGCCTTGTCCATACTCTAACCAGATACCACCCCTCGCCTAACCCATTTTCCTGTTGTTGTGAACGTGTCTGACCTGATCCCCTGCTAGATTCCTCATAAGTGAAAGGCAAACTCCAAAGAATGTACGAAACCCAATAGTGCAGACATTTTCAGGTGTTTGTGTCTAAAAAGTGCTTAAATGTATCAGACAAGACATCTTAGACCTTCAGTGGCTACATTTTCATCAGTGGATACATTTATTTCATTGCTTACCTCAAACACAGTGAGGGACAGGGGGTGGGAGAGCTTGACCTCGTCGAAAATGAGACTGTGCCGCGTCCCTCCGTTCACGTCGATGCTGGAGAGCGTGTGCATCTTGGAGTCAACCCAGTACAGACGCTGGTTAACCATGTCTGTCCAGAGAGAACGTCAAACACACAGACATTTGATTAGTTATCAAGGCCGAATGATCTTTGTGAGGTTTGGATTTAAATTCTTGGTTTCCTGCTTACCCAGGGTGAGGCCATTGGGCCACACAATGTTGTCTGTCACCAGGGCAACACGATTGGCTCCATTCAATCCACTCTTTTCTATCTTAGCCTCCTCACCCCAGTCTGTCCAGTACATACAACTAAAAGGGACACAACAAAACATGAATTATAATCAGGGGAAGAAAAACATTTATTTAGCAATTCATCTAAGTTGAGATGTATATGACTACTGTTCTCAAACTTTCACTTACTTGTTCACTGGGTCCACGGTGATGGCTCTTGGCTTTTCCAGGTTTTCTGTGATGAGCGTTTTCCTCTTGCTGCCGTCAGTCGTTGCCACAGAGATAGTTTTCAACATGCTGTCGGTCCAGTAGATGTTTCCATGGATCCAGTCCACTGCGATTCCTTCTGGGGCCTCGATTCCACTGCCAATTACTTCAGTGTGGTAAGAGGAGTTACTGGCCACCTCAAGCTTGGAGCTGTCGGGAATGAGACGCGGGTTTAAAGCAGAGTGTTTGGGAAACAATGAGGTCACAGCTTCATGCATGTCCACTGTTGCTTTGTGTAATGAGCATGCGCCAGAAATAATGACAACAATGGCAGCTATATACTTGTTTCTCTATGTTTGGTTAGCACGGCTAGGACTAATTACAAGACGGAGCGGAAAATAAAATAAAATCATCAGCAGTGAGGCCTCAGTCGTTCTAACCTGTAGATTTTCTTCAGGGACAGGTCAGACCAGAAGATTATCTTGTTTGGCATATCCATGTCCAGAGCCACTGCATTTTTCAGCTGTGGGATCAGACCCACATACTCGCTGCGGTCCACCGTCATCTTCCTCACCTCGTGTCTGTTGGTGAAGTACAGCGTAGGTACGCTGCCTGGAGGACACAGAAGAAAATAGTTTTCACACAGGACTATGAATCCAAAGAGGAGAAACATTTTGAGGAGAGACAGGCTTTCTTTCAAACGTTACCTGATTCAGCTTTGCATGTCTTGGTCGCGGGGTCGATCTCATAGCCGTCTTGGCAGTCACACTTGTAGCTGCCGGGCAGGTTGATGCAGATCTGACTGCACGTGTCCGGTTCGGCACATTCGTTAATGTCTGCAAGGGGACGAACATTAAGTCAGGAGGAAAATTCAGAGTTACATCAGCAGCTGACTTTTCTTACAAAGTCAAGTTGCTAATACAATGTTTGCTAAATTTATTGGCGGGTTGTAAAGAAGTACATATATTTAAGCCCCTTTTCCACTGGTCAAAAAACCCACTGACACCTCCTAACATCTGGCTTCTGTCTGCAATGGGAATCAATACAATTAGCGTTCACTCAAATAGTAGGGTAGTTTTCACCTTTACTCCACTACATATATTTTACAATGCATTGTTGCATGTTGATATTGTTTTTTTTATATTTATAGAAGTAATCAATAACAAGAGGGAAATCTGATCCAATCAGAGTGAGCAGATAAACACTAGAACCTGCTTAGACTACACTTGACAGCTACTTTTTTTTAATTTGAATACTTTATTTATATTTAAAACCAGGGACTTACTTACTCCTACTCAAGTAGAAAAGTTAATATGGTTCATTTACTTTTACTTGAGTACAGGTTTGTCTATTTAATTGTACTTTTACAAAATTAGAATGAGTTACTTCCTCCACCACTGCTTAAATGACTTTGAAATAGCAAAGGTGGCTACAAGCTGCTTATAAGATGGACTTTAAAATGTTCTCGACTCCCTCCTCTCACCTTCGCAGGTTTTCTTGTCCATCTTCAGGATGTATCCAGGAGGACACGAGCAGTTGAAGCCAACCTTCAGATCATTGCAGTGATGGGAGCAGCCGCCATTTCCTGTCAAACACTCGTTGTTGCCTGTGGAGACGCAGACACACAGGAAATACAAATGATATTCATGAAAACTGTTTTCCTAACGGTAACTCACACTGACCACAAACTATCTAGGCCAGTGGTTCTGCTTGGTTCACTGTTCCCAAATATATTTTCCACACTGTGATGTGGTTTCACTTTTTCTCAGCGCAGCAGAGGAGGGTACACCCGAACTCTGTCCACATGCTATAAACTGACGATTTTTGGGTGGATGATTACATAAGGTTTCACTTACCACACTCTTTGACAGGTTCATCAGACCAGTCCGTGCAGTCTCTCTGTTTGTCACACACCTTCTCCATGCTGATACACTCCCCGCTTCTGCATTTAAAGTTGGTCGGGCCTTCGCATGCATTTTCTGTGGAGAGAAGAACAGGCAGGTGTGAATTTAACCTTTGAGACTTTCCCATGGATGAAAACCGTCCGGATCTCTGTGAGAGTCACCTATGTGGCAGCCAATCTCATCGCTGAGGTCCTTGCAGTTGGGCACGTTGTCACACTGCCGGGCGCCGTGGATACAGTCGCCATTGTTACACTGGAACTCATCGGGACGACAAGTAGGATCAACTAGAAAAAGAGGACAAAGGGGTGAAAAAGAGACAGAGAGAGAGGGAGAGGCAACGGAGTGAAATGGGAAGAATGATACGACATAGGACAAGGAGAAAATCATGGCTCTTCTTGATGGATATTATGCTATTATATAAAGCATGGATAGGCTTCTAAGCAAAGAGAGGACCATGAACAAAATAATATTCTAAAGAAGCCAACTCACCACAGTTGACCTCATCCGAATGATCCCTGCAGTCCAGGCCTCCGTCACATCTCCAGCTGCTGTGGATACACTCCCCATCAGCGCACTGAAACTCGTGGACGCCGCAGTGAGGCGCCACGTCCGGCCTCTTCTCAGCGCAGTTCTCTGGCCACTCGTCAGACCCGTCGGAACAGTCCCGGTCACCATCGCAGCGCCACAGGGCCAGCACGCACACCGAGTTGTTGCACTGGAAGGAGCGAGGGCTGCAGGAGGGCTTAGGGCAGGAGGCCTCGTCTGAGCCGTCTGAGCAGTCGCTGTCGCTGTCACAGAAGTAGGCTCTGGATATACACTGGCCATTGGCACAACGGAACTCTTCAGCTTTGCACTGTTTGGCTGCTGTGTTGAGTCAGAGGCGGGAGAAGAGAGGAGTTAATTTATTATCTAGACATTGTGTTTGTTTCTAAATGCCAGGTTTACATATAATAACAATATATCAGCATAAATACCATACTGCTAAGTGGACTGCTGCCAAACTAAATTCAGTTGTGTATTGATGCACAGTGACAATCTATCCATCCATCCATCTATCTATCTAGGTAAATGTTTTATACGGTTATTATATGAATGGTTTTAATAGCTTTGCATGTCTCTCTTTGTAATCCTGTATGTCTTTTATTTCTCAGTTGCTGCTTGTGATGCTTAACTGTCATCCACAGAAAGTGAATAAACTGGTTTATTGGTTAATTGAACACTTGTCAGTTCCAGTATTCAACGTACTGCAGTTTTTCTCGTCAGCTCCGTTTTCGCAGTCTTCTTTGCCGTCGCAGTGCCAGCTTACTGGGACACACTGGTTCATGGGGAGGCCGCAGTTGTACTCTGTCTCCCGACAGGTTTTACTTGCTGAGGAGAGACACATAAACAAAACATGTTAAAAAAACTCAACGCAGTACTTGCATGTACTAACAGAGAGATACGGCCTGTGACTACAGCAGAGTATCATGTAAAACTAACTACTGCTCTGTAGTAGCTTTATTAATGTGTTACCATCTTACTAGTCAATTAACAGAAGAGGTTGATTAATTATTAACATTTTTAAGCAAAAAATCTCCAAATAATGTTTTCCATCCTTTCAAATGTGCAGATTTGATGTTTGTCTTTTCATGTATGATACTAAACCAAATATCTTTGTTGTTTGAACCATTGATTGGATTAAACAAGTTACAGTAAATGAAGATTTTGGAAAGTAGGAATACCTTTTCCCCCTAATTTCTCACATTTTGTATGAAAGAAAGATAATAATTGGCTTAATCCCAATTCCCACGTATAACATTTGTATTTTATTTGAAAGTGATTAAAAAAACACACACCGCAGTTTGCAGGCAGTTCATCAGTGTCATCTCCACAGTCGTCCGTCCCATCACAGATCCACTTTCTGGTGATGCACCTCCCATTCCCACACGTAAACTGAGTGGAGCTGCATGCGGTCGCTGCATCTGTGATGAAGGATAAAACAAACACGAGTTCATGCAGTGTTACACTAGAGCAAACCAACAGCTTCATTCACATTCAACATCACAAATCGCTGCTGACCTTAACAGTGTCTTACTGCTCAATTTACATTTCTCTGTTCGTGAGCACCTTGTAGTAACGTGAGCTTGTGTCAACGTACGCAGAGGAAACGATTTCCTGAGGTTAATGTTTAACTTGAAATTAAACACAGGTCCCAAAAAATCGAAGGTCACTGACGTTCAGATAAGTGACAGTGTGAAAACCACACCTTTTACTCTTTGCCAAACTCAGGGAATCACCACATGAAGATAACGACACGATTAGGTTCCCTGACTCCTGGGTGTGTCCCCAATGAGACACACACCCACCCACAACCACAATTTCACTCCATTTTACTTTCAGACAATAAAGGACATATTTAAAAAACCTAAAAAGATGATTTGAGAAAAAACAAAAAAAGGTAGAGCAAAAAATTAAAGATTTAAATTAAATTAAAGATTCTAATTAAATGTAAAATATGTTAGAACCATAATGGCACTCAGTAGAGCACATACTTCTGCCAAGGCCCAACAGTCCTCTTAAAATTAATTAAGCTGCACCAAATTTCATACACTCATATCAGTGAAAATATTGAAAATTGAAATTCAATCTCACATAGCTAAATAAAGTGGAAAAAACTGTCCTGGATGTACCACAAAATTATTATTTTCTTCATTCTCTCCTTGTTTTAGTCTACGTGTTTTTAGCATAAATCTTCTCTACAACGTCCGCTCAGTGTTAATTAATCTAACTGGAATGAAAGCAGGTTTTATCCTGGTGTGACACACTGCAGGTGTCACATACCTTTTATATAACGCAGGTGTCAACAGCTTCACTAGTTTGAGTTTGAAGTCGTACGACCGTGAATTGACCCAGGTTTATTTTGGGCACCGAGGTCGTCCCCCTGAGACGATCACACCTCAGTGAACCCTCCAGTCAAAGCGAAGAGGGCATCGACATCAAGGAACATGTGAAAGTGACACGGGCCATCCACAGAGTGTGTGTGTGTGTGTGTGTGTGTGTCCTCCCCCATCACCTCTGCCCTGCCCGGCTCTCCTGATGCCTGGAGGCTGCGGCCGGGTACGTCAGACTGTCACTTTAAGACAATAGGGCAGGGGAGGAGTTGAACAATCACACCACCAGTTGCTGATTGGTCACAGAGTGGCATTCCTCATAACAGCATCACCACAGTGACAAGGCGACTCTGAACACAAGGAAGTCTGTCAGCCTCAGTGTGTCAATGAGCGATGACAGATCTTTAAAAAAAGGACAAAATAGACCTGGTAGATTAAAACAAAGTGATGGGTGTGAGGAGACTGCAAAACAAGGAGAGGATGCTTTCTCAACACCAGGCTCCTGAAGAGTGACGCCCTCCACCATTGAAAATGTGAAACGAAAAAGAGAAGTGAGACGAAGACCGTTTCTCCTTTTCTTGGCACCATCAAGGCAATGTGTGGTGTCACCGATAAAGGAAGAAAAACTGAACTTGAGATGATCTTCCTGCCTAACACACACACTCATGCTTTCTTGGAAAGTGTGACACAACCCCTCAGACACATTGCATGGAGGCCAGGCACGCAGCGAGTGGGGCTTCCAGGAATAGGGTGTCCCAACTGCTCCTGAAGATTTTCTGTGTCACAAGTTAACAATGAAATTTCAAAACGTTTATCTGCGACTCTCACTTGTTTTTAAAATCTTTTTAAGAATCGTGCATTCATTACACTCAGCGGAGCAGGAGCAGAAAAGTAGGTCAGACGCTCCCACTTCAAGACCTTCAGACTCCTCTAACCTCGTGGAAACTATAAACTGTAGGGGCCGATGTTTTCATTTTCCACCACTAATCTTCCCTAGTGCTTCCACATATGGGTCACAAGGCTGTGAGAAATACTGTTCAGTGAGAGGAGGACTTACAAGTTTTTTTCTGTGGAGAAAAGAGCAGGATTAGTTTGGCTATTGAAGTTTCACATCAACTTCACTTTTCTTGGAAACAAGCATAACCATATAGGTCATTTATTAATCCATTTAGCTTTCTTTAATTCAACCCATTTTTGGCTTGTGCAGCTAATGCGGAAATCGAAAGGCGTCACCTAAACCACAGCCATATCTGTCCCATATCGAAGAACTTGCACAACTAACAGTTACAGTTGAGAAGGTTAGAAATGCAACCGCTATCGCATCATAGAAAAAAGAAAACGATTGTGCTACTTTCACTTGCAGACATGTCCCAAACTGGAGGTTACCAGTCTGAACAGTGTCTCAGACAGAGAGAGCATCATTTGCTCCTGCAGTGAAACTGAATCCGAGTGGACACTATTTATACCCCCAGTTGGACCTGACAACCAGAAACCCACCCAGTCAAATAAGGTCGCTGGAGTAGCAGCAACCACCTCAAACCCACACCACGGGCTGCTGTAAGATTCAGTCCGTCATTACAAACGCTGCAAGACAACGCTGCTCCTTTGTGGTAACATGTGACTTTGCTCGCTAACAATGCATTCCCGGTCTTTTTTATGGCACATGCATGCACACACACACCTGACTAACCCTCACAAAGAGGTGTGTATATTGACTCAAACATACACCCAGCAGTTAAAAAATAACCAGGATGAATGAGCACCATAATGCCAACAGCAACTTCCTTCTGCTTCGGATCTGGGTTTATGCTGCGCCAGTAATCACACTGAGGTTAATTGTCATCACTGGGTAATAAATAATACTGCTGTGCAGCATTACAGTCAAACATCTGATTCTCACATGCCAAGAACATATCGAACCATCTTAATTACAGATTAACCATCATTGTATTTATTCTGCTCTTATTTTTATATTACACTCTTCTGTCAACTTTATTTGTTTTGCTATACAACTTTAACTTTATCATTTTTTATTTCTTTTGATCTCTTTACCTCTTTTATTCGACTCTTATAATGTCTTATTTTGCTTGAAATTTGTTTTTTAAACTGTGCTTTCTGATTATAAATTCATTTTTTCTTCTCACTCTATTCGAGGGTTAAGAGCAGAGGACGTCACACTTCTTTAAACCCAATGAGACAAATTGTGATTCGTGAACATGAGCTATTCACATAAAATGTGGTTGATTGAGTGAGTAATTGATGTATTGATTGCCTACTGAGAGATGCCACAGAGATATTTCTAAATGATTGAGAGGTGAAACTGCAGTGTTTGTCTTCATGAGTCACCAGAGTCTTTAAATTCCCGTCGTCTTTCCCCTCCTCCTCTTTCCAGCTCTGCCCCATTTCAGAGTCTGCTAAACACAAAGTGAATTAAAGACAGCAGAGCCTGACCGAAAGAGAGAGAGAACACACACATGGATATTTCCCTCCAACACTGACCTCACCCACACAAACACGCGCGCACACACACACGGATAATGCAGTAAATCTTCTGACTGGAAGTGAGCACAACAAAGTGGAAAAAGGGTCTTGTTTTAATCAGTAAATCTCTTGGAGGAGAGTTGAGATTATTGGGGGATTAGTGGAGCAGCTGGCAGGACAGGGCTGCAGCCTTGAAGGGCAGTAGGTTCACATTGTATAATTATTGGCAAAAAACGCAGGACTTTGCCTTTAGCTGTGAACACCAGAGTTCAATTGGAAAATAGAGAAGGTTCTTGGTTCATCTTATTATGTCATTATTCTTTATTTTCCTGCAATACCATGTAAATATTTTTGATTGGTTTCATGCAGAGGTAGCTCACATCTTTACAAACCATCTCTTATCTTTGTTTTTTTTGTTGTTGTTTAGGTTGTACATTTACTTCTGCTTTTTTTATATGGTTTTCTATTTCTCATTAATATACTGTATCTCATACCCCCTCATTTCCCCTTTATTCAGGTATAGCACATTGTAACTTCTGTCTCCAAAGGTGCTGCAGAGATAAGGTTTTTAACCTACTTACTGCTTTAATGTAAGGAATATGTATAAAGCTCGAATGTACAACATGGCACATCAAATATAAATTATTCAATTTACTCTATTTTAAAGCTGCTTTCTCTGGCATGATGTCTACGGCTACTGTATGCATGGTATTACTGTCCAGTGGATAAGATGATAAGGGAGTTGGAGTACACACACACACACACACACACACACACACACACACACACGCACAAACATTTGTGTGCGACTGCAAGAACAAAAATGCTGATTTTCCAGCATCCCTTAGAATCCAGCCTGCTGCAGGGAGGATACCAGAAACACCGACCGCACCCATCTCTTTGACAACCGCTTGTTTCCTCATTTATTCCTGGTGTCTGACACGTGAAACCGGCCGGCACCGAGTAGAACACGATTGGCTGCTGTGACGCATTCTGGAGCGAAACGAACCAATCAAAGCGCAGTGTGTATATTCCATTCATTCATGACGAGATTTTCATTTGGATTCATCGTCGCTACCGGTCGATTATATTGATGCCAGTTTTTGAATTTCCATGAGAATTAAAAAAAATGAACCAAATCGCACAGGATTCATCCTCCTGAACTTTTACGTTGAACATTTGAAATGCACAAAAAAATTTGGAAAAGTTGTCTTCAGTACAACTACAATAAATCAGTCTGGAGCATCCCTGTGCGTCAAAGAGGTTCTTTCTTACCTGCTTGAGGCGAAGAGTGAATCAGCATCAGCACACAGCAACATGTGGACAGTCCTGCGAGTCCTCTCCACATCCCCAACATGTCCTGTCCTCCCTGTGTGTCCTTCTGGGACAGCTGAAGTCAAAAGCTGGTGGTGTGTGTGTGTGTGTGTGTGTGTGAGAGAGAGAGAGAGCGGTGGGTCTCTGTGCGTAAAAACGGCCTCTGGTTCAGACGCAGGATGCAAAGTGACGCTGCGCGGCTGTTCGCCAAAATATTATGACGATCGACTCCCATCTGACCATCTTCTATGAGGCAGACAGGAGGGCGGGGCTACACAGCAGTGGTGTGATATTCGAAATTTAGACTGGGGGTGGAGCCACGAAGCTGCTGCCGTATCACTTAGATCTCGTGTGGTGTGTGTGTGTGTGTGTGTGTGTGTGTGTGTGTGTGTGTGTGTGTGTGTGTGTGTGTGTGTGTGTGTGTGTGTGTGTGGAATTTCAACACAATTTCCCAATAATTTTTGAAACAAAATTTCATACAGAAAATGTAACTGGTTGTGTTGTACCTGATATTTCTTTCTTTCTGTCTGTCTTCTGGGACTAACTAGTTCTTCACACCTGTCCCTGAGTCATTCCTTGTTTTCTATTATATTAACATAGCTTAGTGCAAAGTCACACATCATTGAATATATTTCCATAATTGCCACTTGTTCTAGCATATTAAGCAACTTCTAAAGCTAAGAAAATAATAATCAACACAATTTAATATCTATTGATTGTTAGTAAGTAACAAAGGCATAACAGGAGCCAATCACATTTCAGCTTGGGCTAGTATACCACCCTGGCCTGATTCCTATTATTAAAACAATAATAGGAGAGTCAGATTTGAATGATTTTGGTCGTATAGATGGAAAGACTTAGGTTCTTGAGAACCAACTCAACTAGAGCGCTTTCATCTATTTGGGACACATTTCCATTTGGCTGAGGCCAAGGGGGACTGAGTGACTCTTTCAGCTTTCGACCTATGACACATGTATTAATGTTTGAGATCAAACACACAGAAATCTCTTTGAAATCTCTGCACAATAAGCAGCCCCTTTATTATATGTTATGCCTATTCTCCCTTTTTTTTTTTTCCTTCATGCCTGAATATATTGCTCTCTTTGTATATTTTGCTGTCTGGTTTTACGATGTCTTTGTAAATTCCCAAAATGAATGAAGAAAAAAATAGAATAAAATACAAAAATGAAACACTTAAGCATAGATTTTAGATGAATAAAAATAGCCATGTTTCACCGGAATAAGAGACAGAAGGCTGTAAAGAAGTAACGTCTGAACAGCTGAAGTGGTCTAAATCCTGGAAAATCTGATATATTGCCTTAGCATGGGGCTGCACAGATGTAAAACTGTAGGTTGTGTCCACAGTCGCTGCAGTCTGCTCAACTTTAAAAGTAAACAGAGCATTTGCAAAGCAAAACATCACCGTCATTAGTGATGCAAAATGGGTCAACGAAATACAATAACCTCCTCTCATTTTAAAACGGCAGTTTACAGGAACAAATTACGAGTTACTTGGAGGCAGATGCAGTATAGTTCAGTTTCCCACTTGGTGGTGTTCACTGAAAGAAAGAGATTCTTACCCCCAGATTCATGAAGCTCCTAAGAGCAGTTTGAGCTGTGGGAGTTATTTGAGGAATGCTGAAATAGCGGCTGGATTACATATTCTACTACATTCATCGTGAATACACAAACGGTTAACACACCCTGAGAAGTGTGCACACTGTGCTGTGTATCAGAGATTGCACAGTACATTTCTATCTCTGCATGTCACACGATTTGGTGTAATAAAAAAAGGCTGTGATGAAGGAGTCATTCTGTCATGAGTCAGAACTGCTGTCAAATCAAACCTGTGTCTCCTTTTATCTACTGTACATTGTTCTCAAGATCAAATACAGAACATGGGTCTGATGTCCCTTCAAGGCTGGTCGACACAATTTGATACAGTTAGTCCTGTTCTTGCAGGATGCATGAAAACAACATTTGTTTTGATTGGCCGCTAAACATATTATTATTTAACATATGTAGACTTCAGCATGTTGTACCACTTATCATATCGTCTTAATAAACCAGTAGCTTTATGAATTCTAGTTAATATATTCCAATGCATCTGATGGCTTACTCTAATCACGCCTTTTGTGAAATGATTATTTCTGTTAGAGTTACTGAAAATAATCAGATGTAATCAGTGGTGATTCAGAAGTCAAGCACTAGGCCGAACAGTTTGTTCCTTCTATCCATCCATTATTTATACTGTGTATCCTTTGAGGGACTGGAGACAACCTGACATTTGGTGAGAGGTTCACCCTGGACAGGTCGCAGGGACAACATACAGAGACACACAAACATTCACACATGGACAATTTAATTCAATCAACCCAACTGCATCTCTCAGAACTGACGGAGGAAGCTGGAGAAAACCCACACAGACATGGGGAGAACCTGTAAACTTCCACAGACGAACCCTGGCCAAACTGGGATTCGAACCGGTAACCTTCTTACTGGGAGGAAACAAGGCCACACATGACATGACATAAAATTAATCGAGAGCTACATTCAGGTCAGACTCAGCTCATCGTCTTGAGTTCTTATCACTTGACTTATCACTTGCACTTGACATGACTCTATGTCCCTATATCAGAGAACAAGACTACATACTGTGAGCTGCTTTATCTAATAGTGACTGTGTGCATGTTTTCTAATCCTAGTCATGTCCAGTGTGTAAGGGCTAACAGATGTGATTAGACTGCACACACACACTGAAGGACAGTGGTAATGACAGTGATAACTAACAGGATTTGATTAAATTAAAGTCAACATATCAGAAGCATGTACACACACACACACACACACACGCGCACTCCGTCTCTCATGTCTACGCATGACTTTTAAAACCCAAGGTCTTACAGTCATTCAGGTTGGGGTTTGTTTTACCCCTAAGCTGATGTTTTTCAAAGTTTTGCTGCAGTCTTTCCGTCATGGGAAGTTCTGAATTAAAAAAACACCACGATATATTTCTGTTTCATTGACGTTGGCTTTCCTGCCTGCACATAATAATATATAAACATAATTTGAATGAAAGATCCTCGGTTGGTTTTTAAAGCTCTTCTCTATAGATTTATTGTGGAAAGGCAGAAGTATAAAGATCACTAGTAAGTGAGGGCAACTCTGTTAGAACATACATGAACAAAACTTAATTTGCCTTCGGTGTCCATCACCAGAGAAAATATTTGATCAGAGAATCAATTACTCAAGCGTGAAAATGAAAGTATGCACCCACACAGGCAAGCACCCAAAGAGAATGAGTATTCATCTTGTCAGCACAACAGTTACGTGTGTATATATAACACTGAACATGTGTATACTCTTGTGTGGTGGATGTGGTCCTTTAACAAACAGCGTCACATCCTTCTACAACCCCTGAGTAGATTCTGTGAAAGTGTTCTGTGAGTCTGCTGCTGTTGAAGTGGTGCCATGTTCTAGACGTGCCCCTCCCCCCTGGCAGATGTTAACAGCTGGTTTTGAGACACTGAAGCAATCTCGGGGTTTCCAGAAATCAGTGAAGCCCTTCCCCCTTTACTCCACATGGAGCAAACACGGCGACCTCCGACACAGGCCTCAGTGTCCAGGTTCTGTTTAAAAACCTCACACGTCCCCACACGTCCCCACTAACTGGCTCCAAACGAACACTGTATGTTCAAAATATTTACATCTGGGCCAACTCTAGGAAAATAAACATAAATATGAGGGTTACACCAGGATTGTTTATATCGTCTGCATAAAGAGCTCGTCTGTGTTCATGTATTTAATTGACCTGAGTCCAGGAAGGATAACAACCCTGAATTTATGTTGTTTTCATGTTTGAGGATTGACCTGAGACATAAGGTCAAGTTGAACTGAAGTAATAAATAAATACTCAGGTAGATTGTCTTTAGTAAAGTTTTGGCAAATAAAACAGTTTCAATTATTTTGATGACGGTTTCCCTGAGTTCTGTATGGCTTGTATTTACATCATACCTCCTTCTAGTGGTCAAATACAGGCATTACATCGTCGATTCATGACTCAAGTCTGAGGTAATGTTGTATTCTTTGGCTCAATATTGAAACCCAGTCAGCTACATAGCTTCTATAATCCCCACTAATTTAAAACCCCAATATGTGTGTATTTTATATTTAAATGTGCGAGTATGATGTGCATTTCAGATTTGTAGTTAGTTGTGTTAGTAATCTGCTTTGTGCGTTTTATGAATCATTTGTAAAGTGACTTTGATCATTGGTAAAAGCACTATATACAACACTGAATAAATAAATATTATGTATAAAACTACAACTATATTATTATATTCATATTAATTTGGTCCAACTAATAAAAACTCAAGATAAGACATGAAGAAGAAAACAGCAAATTCTTTTTTTAGAAGCTGGAAAAGGCAAATTATTTTATTCCAGCATTACATAAAAAATAACGTCAATATCCACTTTTACTGTGGTTTATTGTTTCTTTTCAAGTTCCAGTGATAATGACACAACACAACAGACAGATGTGAATAATTTAGTGGTGAAAACGTTGATGCTTTGGTTGTATGTTCTTCACTCTAGTAACCTAGCATGATGAGAAAAGTACAGTACTGAGCTTGCGAGCTGTACACACGTGCATGGACATTATATTCTAAAAAAACATCCCTATACAGTATATCCAACACCATACGGCCATCAGGCATTCACAAGCAGAGAAGAGCCACTGTCCCTCTGGTCCTTTGTCTTGAAATCATAAAACATAAAAAGTGCCCAAGTACAACAAATAGTTCTGAAATCCTTAAATCACTACACAACAATGGAAGAAGAAGCAGTTAAAGTTACAGTTCTCGTCGATACAACAAGTCTACAATCAACAGTTAGAAGTGCTGAGACTGGAAGTGAGACAGGTGAGCAGCAGCAGCAGCAGCAGCAGCAGCAGTAAGGGGTAGTTTTACATTTCTCTACTGTACCACACATTCACCCCTGGAGAGCGACCTGGACTCAACTCCATGAAACCTCAGTCAAATAACCGTGGTAAGTAGCTGAAGAGATTCTCAGAAGTCACGCCCTGTGCCCACAGTGGGTTTGATTTCCAACTCAAACACTGAGCCATGCTCGCAAATATGTGATGTACACACACACACATACACACCTCGGAAATCACAGCGGCTCCGGAGTGGCTGAGTGATGTTACAACACATCTGCCACAGTGAAGCAGAGATGAAACATCAGGTCTGTTTACGCCCATCGGTAAAGTAAGGTAAGGTGGTTAGAAACAGCTTTATTTTGTGTTTATATTCAATGTTGTTTATTTCACTTACTGGCTCCTTACAGTTCTAACTTTTCAGGTTAGCTAAGGACTCTACTGTTTGTGCAATAAAACATGTCTTTTCACTCATTTCTTAACAACACAGTTTTGTCTGAGTTTAACTCATTGAAGCTTTATTACTTACTCCAAGGAGGTTGTTGTCATGTGGTTATGTTGGTTTGTTGGTTTGTCAGCAGGTTGTGCAAAAAACTGCAAAACAGATTTCCACAAAAATTTGTGGAAAGATGGAACATGGGCAGAGAAAATGAGAGATAGGGCATTTTTTGAAAACCTAACCAATTACCTAGGGAATCATTCATGGATCTTAATGAAACAATCAGGCATATTTATAGGACTACTAGCTATGAGTGTGTGAAATTTGGTGCAGCTTAATTGAATTTAAAGGGTCTTTGTTCTTAAAGCTTGTTTAGGCTAGCAACCCCTCATGTTAGTAACATCTAGCGTTATAAACAGTATATAAACATTTAGTTTATAAATATAATAGTATATAATATATAAAGTGTTTAATGTATTTGTCAACAACTATAACTCCTCCTGTGTGGACCCATAAATGGAGGTTGGTATATAAATTGATGATAACTCACCTCTTTAAACACATTTTAATCGATGTACATTAACATCTTTTTAAAAACTGACATCCTGCTGTCATGAATGTTATCACAATATATTGTTATATCATCGTAGCATCACTAACTACTGGAGTTATTACGTTTTTGAAGCTGCTGTCATCACACGTGTTAAACCATTACACTGTTAGCAGGTTGTGAAGTTCTTTAACAACTGAACTCGTACAGTGTTCTGACTTCAAACTCATTTGCGTGAAAATTTAAATACTCATTTGATTCCTCAATGTTCAGACTTTCTTCAGCAAAGAATTAAACAGTCTAATGAATTTGTATTTGATATGATGGTGATAGTTTGGTTTCCCTGTGATACCCTTGTAAACCTTCTATTTGAGTTATTTGACTGAGGGTGGATGGAGTTGAGTCTTTTTTATTTACTGTATATTCTTGATGAATTAGTGGAATATCCCTTTTTCCCCCTCCTTTCCTCCAAGTCACAGTGCAGTTCAGGACTCTTCATCAGTGGCACTGGGAGAGCGCTCCTGGAAAAAATTTACAAACAGATTCATGTCCGGAAAATGAAGAATTCCTCAATAATTAACAAAAAAATTAATCTGTTGTTCCTCAAAGCGTCAACTTTCATCAGTTTACCTGATCTGTAACAGAGAGTGAGTAACACAAAACCTCCCTGACAGGAATCATAAAGGATGGAGAGAAAACAGACTCCACATTTTGAGGCCTGATGTCTGCAGAGACCACACATGTGGCAGAAACATGTCCAAGTCAAGAAAAGCAAAGAAGAAACTCTTCACCTTCATGTCACCGAGGTCTCTGAATATCGTTCCTTCAGTCCTTCATCCTAACCTTAACACTGCAGTCTCAACTATTGCAAATTAGTGCCAATTCCATAATGAAATACTAGATCAACCCATTTTCACTGCAATCACAAGTGATTCCCAGTTTAGATGTAATCTAACCGACACACACGCACACACACACACACACACACACACACACACACACACACCAGGAGCTACCTCTTCCTGCTCGTCCTCAGAGTCGTCGTCACTGACGACAGGTTTGGCTCTAGTGCGTCCCGTCCGTCTGCTGCGTCCCTTCCCTCGATCTCCGCCTTTGTCCTTCCTGCCCAGACGGATCTTCACTTTCACTGAGCGAGCTGGAGACAAACACACTTTGTATAAATGAAATTAAATCAAGTCACTGACAAAGCAAAACGATTATTGACTAAAGGATCATTTAACAATACCTGCACTGCAGTTGTATGCCTCCACGAACCAGTGCAGTTTCAGTCTCCATACATGTTTTTTCCTGAGTCATGAGGCCACAATGAGCTTTGACCACTGAAATCTAATAAATTGATCTTTGAGTCAAAATGTTGGACTGTTCAAAATGTGAACAAATTCGCTATAGACAGACTTAAAATATCATGTTCTGTGAGGCCACCGTGACTGTTAACCACCAAAATCTAATCAGTTCATCATTGAGTCCAAGTGAACTTTGAACCAAACTAGAAGAAATTCTTTTGTTCACAAGATTGTGACGGACTAACAAACCAAAAACATAAAGACTCCAGCTGCTGACTGTTGCCAGCGTGGAGGCATAGAAAATATTTAAAACCCATCTGAGACTTCACACTGAAATAAACATGACTAAAGAGTCTCTCCTCTCCTTCTCTCCGCTTACATTCAGACTCGGATCCTTCATCTTGATCCTCCTCCTCTTCTTCACTCTCCTCTCCCTCGCTTTCCTCCTCCTTCTCAATCTTCTGCCTCAAACTGGTGAAGACCGACTGGAGAACGATGGAGTCTTCATAAATCTGCTCACATAAGACAAACACGGTAGAAAACACCAGCTTAGTGCCACTGTCATCATGTATGTACAGGAAACAGCGACAGAAACACCGTCCACAGTGTTCTGATATAGAATTTTTCCAGGTTTAACATTTCACCGGTGTCACATCACTTAATAAAAATACTGACCTTCAAGTTTTGAAATCAGGGACATTGGTGTCAATAAATAACAAGAATATAACAATAAAAACTATTTATAAATCCACCAACCCTCCTACTTTCTTTAGTGTCTGAAATATAAAACTGGGAAAAAAAACGGACCTGAATTGTAATTGTTGTCATGGTAGAAACACTGAGCAGGGTTTTTCTGTGTTTATGTGTAAACAGCAGATCCGTCTCACCAGTGATCCCTCCAGGTTGAAGGTCTGAGCGTTCTGGAAGAGCAGCATGACGTCTCTCTCCAGGTCACTCAGACTGCGGTAGCGATGACCTCTAATCCTCTCCTGGTGATGGAAAGTAGTGGTATATAAAACTACATATAAAACAAAAAGTGACATGTTCTTATACCTATAACTATCAGTGACAGATTTCTTTACTTAGTTCTTCGTACTCTTAGCACCTGTGACCACGTTTCCAGCTGGAACCACCTTTCCTGCTCGTACCTTGATCTTCCTGAAGTCCACAGGTTTGCGGATCAGCTCGTAGTACTCGGGCAGCTCTTTTCGAGACGGCAGCTGGATGAACACTTCGCTCAGCTGACGCCCGCTGGCGCTGCAGGAGGTGATGTCATCAGGATCAGCAAAAACATAAATAAACTGACTGTAAGACTGAATACATCTTATTTTAACCACAAACACGCAGATTTGAATACATTCAATTCAAGACTTTTAAAGACCATAATGAATGGAATTTAAGACCAAGAAGTTATGTCAGAGTCCATGAATTACTGGCACTTCCCCATAATTTTAACATATTTAAAACATCTCAAGGCCTAAAGTTCAGATTATTGAATTTCTTACAAACTGAGTAAAGTAATTGGTGCAAAGATTGAACCGAAACATTAAGTGATGCAGAATAATGTAATTATTATCTACAGCTGCAAATTTAATATCATGCTCATTTGTGCTACCTGTCTTTATATTTGATGACGGCGTCCACAATCTTCCTCATCTTCTTTGAGAGAGCAGGAGGATTCGGGGAGAGTTTCTCAGCAGGTGGCCGTCCCCTCTTCCTCTGCCTCTTCCCATCATCGTCTTTGTCCCCTCGTCCCCTTCCCCCAGAGGAAGACGAGGGGCCAGGAAGGTCCAAGTCTCGGTCCCTCTTCCTCTTGCGGGTCGTCTTTTTGTGACGCACCTCCTCCTCGACCTCATCCAGTGTTCCCTCCTCTATCGCCTGCTCGAGGTGATGATGGACACGAGAATGAAGTTTTACTACACAAAGCAAGGATGTTTTCACTTGGATTTTAAATTCAGTTTATATTCTGTCTTGTTTGTCAGCGCTGCACTTTACCCTCAAGCTAATCACCTTCAGCCACTGCTTCTCGGTCAGTGAGTCGCTATAGTCCACCTCCTTTCGCAGCCGAGAGCCTCGTCCAAACATTTTCTCCTCCTCCTCCTCGCAGGTCAGACGCTCAACTTCGGCATCATCTTTCATGATCCACGTGGGCAGCTCATCCTCCTCCATCAGACGAGGTTTTCGCCGCGGGTTACGGGCCTCCTCCCGCCGCCGGTCCAAGTCCATACGCTGAGGGAGGGCGAGGAAGAAAAGTTAAGAGACGGACAAAGATATCGGAAGAGGACTTTGTAGAGTTGAAGCTGTGAATTTAACTTCAAAAGGCGGGTACTTACCATGAACTGATCAAACTCCTCCTCGCTCCTGGCTATCATCTGGTTGACCGTCTCATCATCAGGCACCTCATCCTCCTCCTGAATACAGCATACACATATTGGCAAGCAGAGCATAAGAAAGCTCACTCTTTAAAATGTGTTGTCTCTGGTGCACGCACACACATTAATGCGTAGACACACTTCTTGGCCCCAGACCTCGTCTTGCTCCTCGTGCTCCAGGATGGCTTGTAGGAAGGCCCTGCGCTCGTGGCTGGAGGATTTCTGATCGAACATGCCGGCCTGGATGACCTTTTGGTCCACGTTTAATTTGTACTTGGCAGCGGCCAGGATTTTCTCTTCCACACTGTTGATAGTGCAGAGACGCAACACACGAACCTCATTTTGTTGGCCGATGCGATGGGCTCTGTCCTGAGCCTGCAGGTCCTGGAGACACAATCAGGAAGGAGAGAGAGTTTATGTAGGCTCAAATGCAGGTTCAATTGTTTTTCCCCACATGCTGTGTTCACGTCTATTTTTGTTTTGTACTTAAGTCTCCAGTATAAACAAGCCAAGCAACTCTAAAGTGATGTCAACTTGATTTTCTAAACCTTGTGTAAATGAAAGCATCATCAAACCTGATGTGGGTTCCAGTCAGAGTCGAAGATGACCACGGTGTCAGCAGACTGCAGGTTGAGGCCGAGACCTCCAGCTCTTGTGCTCAGCAGGAAGATGAAGTACTCCGACTCTGGATCATTGAACGTCTTCAGTAACATTCCTCTGTCTTCAGCCTTTGTGGTGCCTGACGAGTGAGGGAAGCGGGACAAGAGAAGAAGAACAGATGGAAGAATGAAGTGAGGAAATGCTCCAAAAGGCAATAGAAAATGATGAGCAGTGGGATAAAAGGACTGACTAGCAACAAAACTGCTCTGTGACAGCAAGACAACACTTCTAACAACTGTCTCACCGTCCAGACGCAGATACTTGAAGCTGCGGTAGGCGAAGTAGTCCTCCATGATGGTCATGAGTGTGGTCATCTGACAGAAGAGCAGAACTTTGTGGTTTGTCGCCCTCAGTTTGGGCAAGATACGATCCAACACCTCAAACTTTCCTGATGCTCGATACAGGTCAAGTCTGACGGAAATGAGATAGATTAAAAGTCGTGTGTGTGTGTTAATACCGGGTCCTGTTCAGACTAAATGATGTTGTTTCAACCCAGTCTGAGTTTACAGATGTGTCTGATATCATTGTGTTTGTGTGTAGGAGAGAGATGGAGACAAGATAAAAAAAGAGAGTGAGCGGACTCAGGAGCAGCTGAATGAATGAATGTGTGCAGCTATGAAGCTATTAATCATTGTGTGGTTCTAAGTGTAGATATTATGGAGGTGGCTACAAACAAATCAACAGACGGATTCTGAGAAGTTTAACAATAAGTTAGGGTCATTGTGAAACTGTAGCGAGTCAGAGGACGTCAGCTGAGTAGATGGTCCTTCATATGTGGCCCAGGATGGATCTGCGCTCACACAGAAAAGAAAGTGGCCACATGCCTCCAGAATCACCTCCAAATGCTTGGATCTCGGGACGAATTGAGGACGTATTTGGGTCCATTCAGACCTGAACTTAGTGCTGACCACCCGTGATTGGATCACTCAGGACGGATGAAGGGGTCAGAGAGAGCGAGATCGAAGAATCAGAACTCACCCCTGGACTATTCCACCAGAGAATCCTAAATGTTCAGAGAAGGATTCCTGCAAAATCAGTCAGAAATATTCTGTCACACACAATCAAGGATTTCAGTCTAATTGGGGCTTTATTTTGAAGCTCATATCATGAAAGTCAATCTGTGCTTCTGTTTAGGTTTATGTGCTTTTTACATTTGTTATATAATATCTCTTTATATATACTATCCTGACCAAAATCAAATCTGTTGAAACATCTCCCTCCTCAGCGGTACCTCGATCTGCTGGAACATGTACGGGTGGTTACAGATCTTCCTCAGCTGCATGATGGTGTTCATCAGTGTCTTAGTGCCTCCTTTACCCTGGTGAACACGATGAGATCAAATGTGCAACGTGAAACCAACAGTGAGGGCCAGTTAAATGTGGTTCTGAAAAGGTTCTTCGAGCCAAGGACCAAAGCTAAGACTGAAAAGAAAACAACTTCAATTTCTACCACTAACCCTGAAGTTTATTTCACCTGTTTGCAGCAAAAGCTTAACCTTATTATAAATAAAATAAAAAAACATTTCATGATTCTATCCTATTATAAAAAAAATGCAGATTGAAAATTTTGAATGTGGACATTAACACTTCCAAAATCAGACATGAGGTAGAGCCTTGGTTGATAACGGTGTCAAAAGGTCCAACCCAGAGTGTCCCAGTGTTCATGTCCTCACCTTCTTGTCTTTCTCTGATCCATCAGTTAGAAGAACGCCCTTGGCCTGCATGTGTCTGTACAGCACCCTCTGAAGAGACGACATGTCGCACTTGATCACATACTCCACCTGACAGAGGGAAGGGACGCATTCAGTCAATTAAAGACGGAGCAGGAGACCCGAGGCCAGTCAATGACGCGACACATCAAAATGAAGATCATCTGGACATGTGTTTGTCTGTCGGCTGTTTGTGGACTGAAAGAACTGAGCCGTGCCTTCTCTGGAAGCTGTGCCTCCACTTCCTTCTTTAATCTGCGTAACAGGAAGGGGCGGAGCACTTTGTGGAGACGACGGATGATCAAGATGGTCTCCTCTTCATTTAGGTCCACCTGGAGAGAGAAACAAAGAGAATCCTGGCATCTCCCAGACACAAAGAGACAAATCAGAAGCAGCATTGGCGGACTGCGCCTCAGCTAAACGTCCTGCACACCTTCTCCCCAGTCATGGCGAAAGGAGCGTTGAACCACTGCTCAAAGGTGCTACAGCTCTTGAAGATGGTTGGCAGCAGGAAGTTGAGCAGCGCCCAGAGCTCAGGCAGCTTGTTTTGCAACGGCGTCCCTGTGAGGAGGACTCGCCGTGGGGCAAGGTAGTGAGTGTTCAGGACCTGGGTCAGTTTACAGTGGTGGTTCTTCATACGGTGGCCCTCGTCAACGATCATGTACTTCCAACGGATCTGGTGGGGATGACATGAGGAGAGGAGAATATCCAGATGAAGCTGCCAGTGGAATAACTTACTGTTTCTGCCCATCCAATAAAAAACAACAGAAAGTGGAGGATTTCTCTTCCAGTTTGTCCCCGGGCCCCACACTGGCTCGGTCCCATGCTACAGCCTGGTGGGGGAAACTCTTGCCTGAACTACAACACCCACCTTGCAGCACAGTCAGGAAGCCTACATGACTACATGAGTGCATAGCAGCATGATGGTCACAGATGACAGTGGAAGACGTGGTTTACAGGCAGGTGTCAGTATGTTGCAGGACCTAGGAGAGAACACTGAGACGCAGCAAAGAGGGAAGTCAGATTGGTCGGGCTCAAACACTTTTAGAGCACTTTGGGAAATAAGGTCATGCTGGTAAACACAAAAACACAGAAACCTCAAGTGAAATCTAATAAATAACAAATAGAAACATCTCACTGCAGGCATGTGTACATGTGTAGAGGGAGAGGTTTAAAGGATGAAGTGTTTGGGAATGTCCTTCTGCCTGTGTTTGTTTGTACACATCATCTCACCTTGGCCAGCACTTGTTTATCCTTGATGATGTACTCGTAGGTGGTGAGTAAAACGTTAAATTTTCCACTACGCAGTTGGGGAACGAAGGCTCTTCTGGCAGCAGGAGACCCCTGGCAGCCAAAAAAAAAAGAATCTATCTTTCAAATAAATTCGTTTAAAAAAAAACGAAACATCAATTCTAATTGATCATGACATTTTAGCAATCAAAAAGCAAAAAGCCATTAAAGAAAAAGCAAAAATGTGTTATTAAATAAAAGTTAAAAGCAAAGACACATCAGAGTATTGTTAACTGCAGAAACTAACCTTGTAGGACACTTTGACGACTGTCGGGGCCCATTTGTCAAACTCATACACCCAGTTAGAAAGAGTTCTGTCAATGAGGGACCGATCAGTTAGTGATTTTATCGAACAAAACAGCAAATGTTATCGAATAAAACTGCAAATATGTTGTAAAATCATTTGGTTTAGCTCACGAGAGGGGTACAATGATGAGGTAGGGTCCATTGAGACGTTTCAGCTCCATGAGGTAAGTAATGAGGGCGATAGTCTGGATGGTTTTTCCCAAACCCATCTCGTCCGCCAGGATCCCGTTCAGGTTGTTGTTGTAGAGGGAAACGAGCCACTCCAGACCTTTAATCTGAAAGGGTTTCGAACATGACCTCCCTCGTCAGAGTTATGATATACAATGAGAATGGCACTCAGTAGAGCGCACAGCTCCGCAAAGGCCCAATAGTTCTTAACTTCATAGATATCAGCTCTCTAAATATGTCCGATCTTTTTACAATCAAGATCCATGATATTCCATGGGAAATCAGTGAATATGTTTTTATCGCATTGCAGCAGTAAAAACATCTTTGTGCATGCCAAGGTAGACAATATCATATTATTGCATCTAATCATGCATGTATACCTGATACTGCTTGAGTTGTCCATTTATCAACAAACTGGACTGTTTGTCCACCTTCTCTGTGACAGCGTGAGCCACTGCGTAATAAGACTGGAGCCCTCGAGCGAAGGCCGCACCCATGTATTCATCATCCACATCCTGCTTGGCATTTCTGCAGAGGAAGCACAAACAAAACGTTTTGTTTAATCACGGCATAAATTCATTTTGTGAGCACCTTTTATCGTACCTAATTTGTTTGAGAGCCTAAATGGCACTAAATTGTATTCCACTGTAGTACTCAATATATGCACTCACTCAATGATGTGGCGAACATCTACTTCTGACACATCTTCACAGTCGGGGTCTGTGATCTTCTTCTCCTCCACGGGAGTTGCTGAAGGCTGAGGCTCCTCCTCTTCCTCCTGCCAGATGTTGGGAACAGCAGTTTGTCAGTGACTGGAGCAGTGAGTGTGAAAAAGGCTCCAAACAAAGCAACCCACCTCCTCCTCTTCCTCCTCCTCGCTGTCCTCACTGTCCGAGCGGGGAGCCACCTCATAGCTGAGCAAAACACAAACACACTAATAACGTCATTTATGTTATGACTGCATTACTACATTATATGATGTCATCTTCAAACTTCATGATGTTATGATGATATCATTTCTACCATATGATCAAAACACATTTTACAGGTAGCACATTGATATGTTTACACAATAATAGCATGTTAGCACCTTTACTATCTCAGATTTTTTATCTTAATTTTTTTCCCCAATGGGAGGAAGCAGAGACGCGCTGTCCATCTTTATTTACAGTCTACGATATCCACATACACTAGGCCTTCCTCTCCCTCCAGTCTCACCCCGGGTTCATCTCCAGCCAGGTCTCCAGCTGTCCGGCTCTAGGGGCATCCAAACCTGTCAGGATGTTTCCACTGTCCACATGGATGACCTTCACAGGCAGGTCGCTCATCTGACTCGTCTCATCCAGAGGCTGCAGACGGAGGACACAGATTATTTTATCTGGGCATACACTGTGCAGCTTTAGAAACATTGTTGTTAAATCGCCAAAGTGCTTGCTCATTGTTGGAACTGTTGGGTCTCTCTAAAAAATGTAAGGTCTTGACCTTCTTATGTTATGATTTGGCTCTTAAAATTGATCTGAACTGAATACCTTGTATGATAATTCATTCCTCATTTTGCGATGGATTTTTTTGTGCGAAGGACTTTGTTACCTTGTTTAGATTAGGGCTATACAAATAAAGTTAAAATGAAATACCACCTAACAATGCACGAGAAGGTCGCCTGAGATGAGAGGCCAAAGGTCACAATTCATGAGCTCACACTGTAAGGTCCGAGTGTCTGAAATGACCTGACTGCTCACACTGTATGTTTCGATGGATCCTTTGATCAGCTCCGGACCGGTGATTTATTCAAGGAAGAAAAGTGAATGTTGTTTGCTAACAATCCTAACAAAGAAGCAATATGCTGCCTTGATCATATGTGCCATTCTGTGGTGAAACGTACCAAAAAAGAGGTTGTCAGGAAATGAGACTAAACAGGAAATGAGACTAAACCTCAGATAGTTGAACTGTGTAGAGGTAAACAGTCGCTGGTGTTTTGCAAATTGAATCAAGTAAATATCAAATTCAGCTTTTTGTCAACACAGATGAGGTGAATCTTTCTTTCTTTGACTGATGACAACAGGTGATGGCAACTGAGCTACACACACTGCTTCACTACGCCACTGTTTTCATGCACACACACACCTGGGGTTGTGGTCACCTACTTTCAGATCGTTTCTATAGATAGGTATACGGTACATGATGGGATGTTGTTCAAAGAAGCTCAAATCTAGTTGATCAATACGTTGCACAGCAACAGTGCACAGAGGAAATCATTGTGAATCTGCAGAGTCAACTGCCATGACAACACTAAAAACAAAAAAGAAAACACTAGAAGCCCCTGAAGCTTTGTGTGAAATTTGATCTGTGCAGTGTTTAGAGAACGTCTCTATAGAGACCACAGAGAGCAACATAACAACCAATTATGTTTCCTTTTGGGACCCTGCATATTTAAAGAGCAAGAGTATATCTTTAGAAAGAAACGTATGATGTAACCATTTCTTCCTCCTCATGCTGCACCAGCTCACCTCTCCATCGGGGCCCATTGCCGGAGTCTGACCCTCAACGTTCTCCATCTGCAAAACAGATCATAACTGAGTCACTGACACACCACACAACATATATCACATAATCAGAAACAAACAGATGCACAGTCCAGCTCAGTGTGTACATTTCTAGGACTGAATGTTGATATATAAATATCTCTCTCTCCTCTAGTTGTTTGTACCTTCTTCTTTTTCTTCTTCTTCTTCTTCTTTTCTTTGAGCGCCTGTGCAGCCTTGTGAGCTCGGACCAGCTCGGTGAGGTTGGCGACGTACTCGTCAGTCTGCTGCAGCAGGTAGGCCAGACGTTTGTCCTTCTTCTGGTCGATCAATTTGCGGTATCCCTCCTCATCCTCAGCCTGGGAGGAGATACAGATACAGGATAAGCAGTGATTGAACGGTGTGTGCACAGGTAAGTGTGTGATGTGCATGCTTGTGTCTGCACTGTTGCTGCTGCTGTTTCTTCTTACCATGAGCCTCCTCATCCTCTCTTTCTCAATCCGCTCATTCTCCTTCTTTTGCTCTCGCTCAGTGTTGGCGTGGTAGGTGGCCACAGCTTTGGTCAGTTTCTGAATTTTGCCTGTGATTGAGCGATGGTACTCTTTGAAGTCTTTGGCGTGCTGGAGGATGCTGTTGAGGTACTCCTGGGGAGAAAGCACGGACGAGGAGAAGAGTCGATCAAAAGTACAAACTTTAACATTGTAACAGCCATGTCTCTGCCGCGTTTGTCCTCTACCTGGTGCTTCTGCCTGCGTTTGCGCTCTTGCTCTATCTTCTGCTGTTTCTCCAGTTTCTCTGTGATGCGGGCCTCTCGCAGAGACTGGCGCTTGCTGCGCTTGTAGGCCTTCGCGTCAAGGGCGGTCTCAAGAGCTGTGTCACGACGCATACACACCACCACCTCTTGACGCAGCTGTGAAAGGCAAAAGATTCACAGTGGGAAAAGTGTGATGTGTTGAGGTCAAAGGTGAAAGTAAAGATGATATCGTACATACGTACCTGTCTCTGGAAGTTAAGCAGTCGAAGAGCTTTGAGCTCTATTGTAGCTTTGGTACGTAAATCCCCAGCGAGAGAACCTGGCAGGTTCTCCAGTTCAACAATACGATGAGTGATACGAGCCTGTAACCTGGGGAAGTTAAGAGAACCCACTTTTCTGTATAATTTGAATGACTTATAAATAACCTTGATATTCAGATTAAAGAGCCAGAGCTTCATTTTGTCATAAAATGAAGAAATTAAGTTGCATCCCTAAAAGGCCTTGTCATACCTGTACTCCCTCTCCTGCAGTATCTCCACTGGGTCGAGGCCACAGGGCTTCTGAATTGGGGTAATGCGGTTCTGCTTGGCGTGGTAAGGCATCATGGCAGTGGGCTGTGCTGGCTGACCGGGGGACTGCGTCTGCGGAGGCATTACCGGGGAGGCAGCAGGAGGAACTGAGGGGGGTGCAGGAGAGGGCCGGCCAGTGGGCTGCGGGGGGATCAACTTTTGGGGTGCGTTTGAGGGGGCTGCTGCGTTCACCATGGGACCTGGAGGCATGTGAAGTGGGGAAAGATCAATAGGACACTGCTGTACGTACTGCTGTAGTCTACTGTAGGTAATGGAATCTAAAGTTCAAACTAGATGGATTGTGAGAAGTTATAATGATATTGTTATACTACGTGCTGACACCATGCACTATGTCCTGCTGTGTTGTTCGCATGTGAAAGTCAAAGTTCAATTGTGCAGACATTATCTGGAGTTAATGTCTGAAACGGCTAAGTTGAGAAATTAAATTAACATCACAAACCTTCAGGCCAGGACTTGGGTGGTCCGTTGGGGTTTTGTCCCTGCATTCCAGCTGGGGTCCCTGACGGCCCTGGTGGGGGCATGTTGGGACCCATCATACCTAAAGAAACCAAAAAGGTACAGATTATCTTTAGACTAACAGCACATCTATTGGATTGTTTTTTAAAAAATTGATTAGAGCTACAACCTCCAGCTTTTCAATGTGACATACATTCATTACCCATCAGACCATTGGACATACAGTGGAGTCCAATAGTCGAAGACTGCTTTTCCATTCACAGTTAAGGAGCCTGGTATTCCAGATTTTCCCCTTGCATACCCACCGTGAGCTCGAATGTAGCCTGAGCCCATCGGCCCTGGTCCTGGTCCAGCTGGACCAACTCCAGCCCCAGGACCCAGGCTGGGCATCGGCTGCTGCTGCTGCATCCCTGGCATCGGCCTCTTCCCTTGGACAGCCATCTGCAGGTGGTCCGGCAGGGGCTGTCCCCGAGCCAGCATCTTATAAGCCATGATCTGGGCTCTGAGTTGGTGGAGTTGGTTCTGGTTGAAGGGAGTTGGACCACCGGGACATCCGAGGCCAGCGGGGCCACCAGTGTCAATGCCAGATCCGAGGCTGGGTACACTGGATCCGAGAATGGGCCCGGGGCTGGGCCCGGGGCCGGAGCTACCTTGAGGTCCGGGACGGAGAGTTGGACCAAGCATGTGTTGGTCTCCGCTGGGGCCGTCTAAAGGTGTAGAGGTGGAGCCGGGGACACCAGAGGAGGAGGAAGAAGAGGACGATGGCATTAGAGGACCAGAGGGAGGGCCATTTGACGGGACAGGACTGGAGTGATCAGAGCCACCTAATGGAGAGTGGTAGCCTGAAGACAAAGGACAAATCAGAGCACTAGTTACTCTATAATTTTAAACCCTGTATAATGTTCCTTTAATATTCCAGTAAAATCTACTGTATGTTGGGACTCTGGTGGGATATTTGGGTTTTAAAATTAGCTTTTCATGTTTTATAGGCATGTATGTAATTTCTAAAATAAATATCTCGTAAGAAGCTGATCTCATATCTATTTATTATCTGTATATGTTTTGTAAATGTATCCAACACCTACTTAACAGTGAGCATAAGATATTCTTGACAGTATAATAATATTGTGACTTTTTGAAATACTAATACATCCAGTCCAGAGACTCTCCAGGCAAGAGATTTGTCTTCCACTTGTTGCCACAGATCCAATCCTGATAAATCCTGAAATCCTGCCCGTCTGTTATTTCACAATGTGTTAAACTCACTGAGCTCAACTTGTCTGTCTGACTGTCTTGTTTGTTTGTTCTATAGTCCGAGCCACCGTGCCGTCAACACACTGTTTGCTTTTCCAAGCAAACCAAGCTGTTGATTTCTGTATATTAATACAAAAAAAGAAACTATATGAAGAGATTGAGAAACAGCCCATTGTCCATGACACACTGACAACACCACCACAGGCATGTCTCACTTGAAACCGCTCCCCCACGCTGGAAAGCATGAAATTGCCCAAGATGAATTCCTGTTGCATGTCTACCTTGTGAGTGTTGGTCCAGAGGACTGGGTGGGGGGCCCATGCCGCTGTGCCCGCCCTGTCTCATCGACAGACTCTTCATCTGACTGAAGCGGCTCTCCTCGCTCATGCTCTTCTCATGCATGCCCTCCATCGGCTGTGGGAGGAATCCAACAGTGTTAGAATGAAACTATTACTCCCTGTGACTGCAGTAAATCATACAATTGTTATTCACAGTTATACACTTTGCAGGTATATATATTGTAATGGACATTCTTACTTAATAACTTCTTATTTTATGCTTACAGCAGACATTTTCATCCAGAGTAAAGCTCAAAATAGACTTCGTGGTGGACCCACTGTCTAGCATGTGAGCCCATTGTCTATTCATGTCTTGCAGTAGTTGATCATGAGATCACCTGAATTCTATAGTGACCTTTTGCTCTACTCTGGTTTAACTGTGTTTGTCCTTTGTTCGAAGAACTCAGCTGACTGACACAACACCCTAACCACACATGATACTATTTCCTCTCCAACACATTTAGGATGCAGCCTATAAGTCACACTCACAACCTCCACCTTGCCTGTGTGATCCTTTCTGCAGAAAGCTTTTACAAATAAACTTAGAAAGACAACTCGTCTCAGAACCTTGTTGTTGACCAATTTCCACCACAATATTTATATTAGGGCCGCACCCACATGGATTTTTGGGGGCTGATACTGATATTGGGGAGTTAAAAAAATGATGATACTCGTATATCGACCAATACGTACATGTATATACGTATATTATAAAAATATATTCTGAAGATGATGTTAATGGAGCGTCTCAGTCAGTGTCCTCACTTTGTGCAGAGGGTGCATGTTGTCCTGGCCGTATCCAGAGGGCCCCGGCTGGGAGTGTCCAGAGGAGGTAGGACCAGAGCTGGGGCCCATCATACTGTGAGAGGAACCCGGCGAGGGCCCAGGGCTGGGGCCCAGCATAGCCCCAGGGGAGGGACCCGGACCAGGAGAGGGACCTGGTCGCGGGGTTCCTCCCATGGGGGGATCTGGAGTGGACATGGCCCTGGACCTCCTGCTCCTGGATGAGCAGCAGGGACCTGGGAGGAAGGAGAGAAATGACAGAGTGTGACACAGGTGAGGACATGATCTTTGAGAAACTCTGAGGGATGAAGACACACTATGTTAAAGTTACTCATCTAAATAAGCATGAACTTATTGGTTTGATGAGACAGGACTGTATGAAAACATCAGGACTCTGCAGCTGGATATTGGACTTCTGATAAATGTAGTGGGTGCATGGTGTTTGCAGGAGAAGGTGAATGTGGTCTGACGCTGTCACACTGTGGACTCAGCCTCTCTGCACCAAATCACCCGCTGTGCTCATGTGCATGCTCAGCTGCAGGCTCGAGCACACGGGGGAAACACAGTGAATTACCACACGAGCCAGGAGCCACAGAGATTCTGCTCAGTCCCACAATGACAGCGTGTCTGGTTGAATGTAAAGAGGGGGAATGGCGGACTGTGCTTGTGAGACTGACCTACCCGCGTCAGCAGGACTCAGAGCCGGAGGATGTCCGCTGCTCCCGGGCTGAGATCAGCGGCAGATGGAAGAAGACGCAGAAACTGTTGTAGTTAGTGAACTCATCATGTTCGAGATCTGCCTCCGAGCGACTGTTTGCTTCCCCGACGCGGCTCGAGCGCCCCCCTCCTCTGCTCCATGACCGAATGTCTGGGCACAGCCAAGGCAAACTGCGCATGCGCTGCCAGGCTCCATCTACACTCAGCATCAAGACAGGACTCCAGGTTCATATATATATATATATAGACTCAAGGTTCATATAGGCTGTATTCACAACGTTATATATATATGTATAAAGTTCATATATACTGCCTGTATATTGTGCACTACAGTGACCAACAATACCATACTCCACTATGTCGTCCTGTGGGATCAAATGCTTTTTGGCACATTCAGTGTAGTTCGGGAGAGTCTGTACATAGTTATTTTAAGTCATTTCTAGTGATCTAAACAATTTCAAAAGACTGGAATAAGAAGAGGTTAACACAAAGTCCATAGTCCGCTGTAATGTGCTCTATACAGAACACTCAAACCATGTTAAACCATCAGATACCATTTACCACAGTTCCCTTCATTTACCCACTTAGTTTATATATTTATACACTTCTTTATCTGCAGTGAAAACGAATGTTAGATGATCATCACTGACAAAGAAGCATCAGCACACCTGTATTTTAACATCAGGCTTTTTTGAAGTAGCCAAGATATTTCACATCCTTAATTGAGTTCACAGTGAACACACCAGATCACACGTTAGCTCATTTTACCATCTCCAAACAGTTGAAGACAACATTACAGTACCATTCAGTTTACTACTGCAACAAACAGTGACACAATCACTCCTCTTAGGAAATGATATTTTAAAGAACTTGTGATCGTGTCAGAATAAGAGTACAGCTCTTCAGAAATACAAAACTACACAAGTGAGATGTGATTCCAGTGTATGACGTTTAATCAGCACACAAACCAACAGTAGTAGTGCAACTTGCAGTAGTAGCCTTCATGTAAAAAAGGGGACAAACAAAACACAAATGGCATTGCAGCAGGAGCTTGAAGATCCAGGCGAAATCCCCGTTCAGCGATCACAGACTTTACAGAGTAAAACCCGGAACTTGTTCATCATAAGTAAACAGAGCTGTTCTGGGTTTTACTTTACAAATGTATCCAAACCACAATTTAACATTTAAAGATGACTGAGGAGATCTGGGAGCGGATGTAACTCTTCCAGCAACGGGAACATAATCTTGATTCATAATCCTAATGATGAATCCTGGAGACCTAGATGCTGGAAGCGTACGAGATCGAGGCTCCTGAGTTGACTGTGTGATAATGAGCCAGTCTGCAACACCATTATTTATTTACCGCTGTTCGAGACGCTCTTGGAAGAATCTGAAACTTCTGTGGGTTGCAGGGTGACTCTTAAATACACCAGTACACTTAATAAAGACAAAACAAATGAACTACAGAAACCCTCAGACTCACTCACACGCTAACACACACTCTGAAACCTGATAAATAAATGAAATAGAAAGGAGATGTACAGCAGTTGGTTTATAATACAACATCAGACAGCCCTTCACCTGACCTGTGAGCTCATTAAATATTTTGTAGACCACACATCTCCACCAGTTTGTCCAGTTCAGACCAGGACACACAGTAGTTGTGTGGGACTGATTTGAGCACTTTAAAGCGCTTGAATTTGAGTTCTCTTTTAGGTGTCTGATAAAGTTAATCAAGAATATTTCAAGTACTTCAAACAGTTATTTGTCCAGTAAGTGTATGCTCCAGTCAGGACCCCACTTTAATAGCCCACTAGCTTATAATACCCATCTATACAGAGGTAATGACAGGAGCCACATAGTCTGTTCACCAGTGAGAGTGATGAAGTACAAAAAGCATCATGTCCACCTTGCAGCTGCAAAGGAAACACACAAGTCCTTCCTTTAGAAAAGGAATCAACTGTTTCTCTCCTGCCCCCTGCAGGTGAGAGCTGGGGGAGCAGCCTCCTCAGTTTTAGAGGAAGACAAACTCGTCACTGTTTCTTCTGTTGTTACTCCGGCCCAGTTTGCCCGGGGGCAGGATGAGGGCTGCAGGTCCGCTGTGATTGCTGCTGTGACCCTCAAGTCCGTAGTCCTGACTCTGGCCCTCTACGAAGGTAAAGATGGGGTACTTCTCCTTGGTTGACGACAGGGCCTGTCAGGGCAACAGAGCTCCGTCAAAAAAGATAACAGTCACGAGAATATATTACAAGTAGAGTGAGTAAAGTACAATACAAAAATTCCACACTGTTTCAGAACCAAACTCAAGCGCTTTTTTCTAGTATCAATTCATCTGTTCACTGTATTCATAAGTGTATGTAGAGCTACAATTATTTAAATTACTGCTTATTTTCCCACATTATCAAGTACAATGACACCTAGAGAGCAGATGCCGCCATCAAAGCCCAACAGTTCACTTATGAAAGCACATTAAATTCCCTAGAAACTGTTTTTTTTAATCTGCACTAGATTACACAGACATAAATATCAGTACCCTAAATGTGCCAATTTCTTTCATCAAGATCCATGAATTATTCTCTGAGAAATCATTAAAACGTTTATCCTTGATAAACATTCTTCTCTGGGCCATGCCCCACACCTCCACAAAAAAATGTATTGTTGGTTAATTACCGAGCTGATCATTCTGGTTCAAAATATATTGTGGAAAACATCTATCAGTTGTCAGCGCAAAAGATGATGTTTCAATTTTTTTGTTTGACCAACTGTACAAACTGAAACAAGTAAATTTGGAGTGAATAACAAAAATCTAAAAGTTGCACTGTATATATTTGACTAAACTATGACTAGAGTCATTCTTATTGGAGGAGGGTGTAAAAAACTCACTACATTAACAGCAGAACACAGAGACTCAAAGTCCTTCTTGTTCTTGGCGTAAAAGCCGATGGTGCAGCTGGGATCCATGCGGGTGAAGGGCATCTTCTTCGGAGAACTGCAGTGGAAGGACTGGAAAGTGACAGAGGGACACAGGGGTCTTACAACAAAGTTCAATAAAAGTCACTGAATTAATAGACTGAGGAGTCCAAACAATACAGAATGAGAACGTCATGTTGCCTGAGTCCAAAAATGATCTGAAATGTGAGTTACAAAGTCAGGACAGATAAGAATAAGTCAAAAAGGTAACATGTGACTGACCTCCAGTGAGAAGTCGATTTGTGTTACATCCACCACAGGTTGGCAGTAGTGAGGGTCCAGATACAGCAGCTGCTCATCTGATAGAGAAGAGAAGTTGTAAAGACGAATTAAAACACAGCATCAAAGTATGAAACCTTCACCTGGCAGGAGCCAATCAATTTATTTAACCACACGGCAACTACCAATGTGAGTGATGACGCCAATGCCAGAGTCATAGGCGACAGCTACGTCTAACAGTCACTACAGAATAAACTGGCGACAGGGTCGTTAGGTTGACAGGGTCTAATGTAATCAATCCTTCCCCAGCAACCACAAGTGTTCATACAGAACATAACATGAAGAGATAAGGTATCTTACTGACATTCTTAACACACCTGTGTACACTCCACAATGGATGAAGATGCATGAGTGTTTGTCACCATTACTACTGTATTGTATAAAATGGAATTGTATCCTGATTTACAAAAATACAGGAGGAAGTGAAGTTTTTTTTATATCAGGACAGTCAAGGTGGATTAAGCACCTTGAATCTACCTCTGTGTATGAAAGGTGCTTTATATATAAAATTGCCTTGACTGTAATGTTTTGTGCATATGTTACCATCCCAGTCACAACATATTCACATATTCAACTAGAGCGCCACTCAGAGAAGTGCATACCTTTGCCAAGACCCAACAGTCCCCTTAAGAAACCACATTTCAATTCAATATTCAACTTTTATTTGAATCTGCACACACTCATGAATATCATCTCATAATATTAAAGAAAATGCTACAAAATTCCTGTATCTGCCTCCTGATCCACAACAAAATGTAACAGTTTCATTCCCTGAACCATAATGCATCTTTCCACCAAGTTGCGTGGAAATCCATCCTGTAGTTTTTGTGTAATCCTTCCAACCAACAGACGATGAAAACATAACCAAGCTGGCAAATCCCCCGTCTCGCCATGTTCAAGATAGTGAAAACATTTCCTACATCCACCTGCGTATACGCTCCTAAATATAATGTGTCCACCCCTCCACAAAATGTCTTGGAAATTGGTTCAGTAGTTTTAGGGTAATCTTGCTGACAGACAGATTGTTAAAAATGATTGTGAATGGTTTAAACCTCCTGGTCACACCCAATGAAATCTCATTCGTAAGGAATCCATTGACTTTGGCTGCGGTCACAGCCTCTGTATAAACACAGTCATTTGTGATGATGGCAGTGTGGTTGTTCCACGTCGAGTTTACTTGGACCACAAGCAACAGCCTCCTGATTATCACATTGCCTTGAAGCAGAGCGGCGTTTCTCTGCTCACGTTTACATAGTCTAAGTTTTAGTTAAGCAACCTTTCAGAGGGCAGTTGAGCAGGAAAGACCAGATAAAAATCAAATAGAGAGAAACGGCCTGTTAAATGCAAAACTTCCACTTACTTTTCTAAAGCACATGCTACCAAGTAAATTTGCTGCCTACAGCACTGGTTCTTGCATTGTGTATTCAAAGAACACCAGATCCTTCCTCTGTGTATGCATAATGTTATTTCTTCCTTTTCTTCCTTCCTTTCATTAGCATAAGGAGGCCGTTTCTCACCTTGGAAGCCAACGAAGTAGAGGGAATGCTTCGGTTTCCCGCCGATGATTCCAATACAACACTCCAACTTTAGAATGTTCTGGAAATCAAATATTTTGGTTAATTATTCGTTTATTTGTTCTTTTTAAGGATCATTCTAAACCAGGAACATGTGAGAGGCGTGAAACAGAACACACAGACCTTGACACATTCTATGTAAGACGGGTTGAGGGCCTCCCCCCCCAGCCGAACAGGCACCAGGATGATGACAGACTTCCAGCTTTCACTGGATGGATCAGGAGGAGTCTGGCTTAGTGACGGATCACATAGACGAGCCACGTCTTCTTTGTACACTGGAGAGGTCAGACAGAAATTAAAAAGGCTAGAAGATTTCCTCCAGTGAAATATTTCCATGGTGACCATGTTGGAGCAAAGTAACAATCATAAACTCTGAAATGAACTGAAGTCTGTTAATTTCACCTGTACAGTCCTGAGCCACATATAAAGCCAGGTTTTGGACAACACAGGTTTTGGCTACTGCTTTCCTGAAAAGAAAAAAACACTCATATTAAATCAATGCTTAATTTTGTCAAATGTGTAAGTAATTTAAGAAAAGAGTAAAGCCCTTACCGCAGTATGTGTGCCACGATCGAGGGGCCATACCAGTCACCAGCCTTCTTTCCTGAACTTTTACCAATTTCCACCAGTTGGTGAACTCCAAAAGGTGCAAGGGGCTGATCGCCGAACCAGGTGACCAACATGTGGTGGACGGGCTCTGCTTGTCTGTCCCTTGCACACTCTGGCCTCTTCTTCTGGCTGGATTTAGGGACCTGATTGCTTGGCAAGGACTTCACAGGGGTGTTAGACCCTCGCGGGGACCCAAAAGAAGGGATTGGGAGCCCACCTGCCCGAGCTGGGGAATTTGGTCTGAACACCTCAAAGTCCACATCGGTCAGCTGCTGAGCATCTGGCCAAGCCCAATCTATGGAACACACACAAAGAACAGATATTCTTAAAACAGCTTTGTACAGTCGGGCTGATAATCAACAGGGTATTCTATTCTTGAATTTCTTGAGTATTTAGCTTTTAACAATGAGTTTTCAATGCCAAACTAATTAGCATCGACAAATAATGAAAGCAGGTTATAAATACACAAAGCAGAAGTCAGAAGTAGTATCCAAGAAGTCTAATACAGCCAGTAGTAAAATGAAACAGAACAAAAATAAAACAGAAGTAAAGCATAGAAAATGTGTAAATGAGAAGAGAGATACAAAGCAGAATAATCTTAAACTGAGTAAATAAACCGGCGGAAGCGATGCATATGTGTAAGTGTCACACCTTTGAGAGAAAACAGGATTTGAATAACCACACAGGCAGCACAAGCTCAACAAGTCTGTTAAAAGGTGCTGTGAGACTTTCCAAGTAAACTGACCTATTCATTGCTATGTGGGAGTGTGAAATGTGTGTGCCTGACAGATAAAGACACAAACCTCTTGGCATCAAATGGACCAGGAGTCCCTGTGCCAGCAGCATCTGGCCGCTGCGCAGCATGCAGCCCCAGCCACAGTCTGTGGTCCAGGTGGAACCCTCCATCTGAGGGAACTCCCGCCTGTACGTGAGCCAGATCCTGGACACAAAAGCCAAACGAAAGCGCTCCACCTCGTCTGAGAGGGAGATAAACAAAAGGAGAACCGAACACGATTTTTACTCAAACGGCAAATCTGTTTGTGATAATTCACTGATTTGAGAACGATCAGTTTAGATCTTCATGACTCGCTTGTTTCCAGTTGCCTATGTGCACATGTACAACTAAAGATACCATGACCTGAATGACTGAGAATCTTCACAGATAAGATCAGTTTACATTCATATTTTGTGAAGTAGAAAAGCTTTCTTTTCTTTTTTGCTCCGTTGCTCTGTGCTAAAGGGTTTACACTTGTGGTTAACCAAAGACACAAATACCTACAACATCTGGAGAGAAGATATGCAGGATCTACTCAGCATCAAAGGGATCAATGTATAACAGCTTTATGAGAGATGTTGGTGTGTGAAGAACTTACCCTCACTGTTAAGCAGATAGGAGTGTCCCAGGACAGAGACTGGTGACATCTTGTTGAAGGAGGTTTTAGACTTTACAGTCCAACCTGCAGATAGAAGAACATGCAGTTATACACACTGGCCAAATTACATGTACAACAGTCGCACCGACAACACTCCTCCTAGGCTAACAACAAACCATATTTGACGTTGTTCCATGCTGACATCAGTTTGGCTTTTAGTTTGTCCATTTCATCGGGCTCTCCGACCGCCTCTCTGCCGGGATCTGGAGTCTGAGGTGGCCTGAGACCAAAGCTGCCCTGTTGCTCCATTGGCTGCTGCTGCTGCCTCCGGTTCTCCACCAGCTCATCCTGCATCACTCCACCTATGTACTGAGCTGTGCAGGGGGAAACTGAGTTCATGCCTCTTGAGCTCAGAGCTGGACTCTGGTGCTTGTCAATGCAAAACAGAAATGAGAGAGGGAGAACAAAAGGAGGAAGGAAGTAAGACATGAGGTCAATTATTGACTGTTGACAAAAGTTCACACTCTTCACTCCAATCATCTTAGTGTGAAACTCTTTAACTTACTACAATTACATTTTCTTACTCAGTAGTATATCGCTGTACCCTTTCTAACCCAACATTGGCTATATCCATTCATTTTGCCATTGCTTCTTTAGTTTACTCTGTCTATATTCTATCTATTGAATGTCTGGATTAAAAGAGGTATCATCCTACAATGTTGCTCTTCCTGATATTTCTTCGTTTTCCCCCTGAATCATTTTTAGTACAGAATCATTTGACTTGACTGATCGTGGGCTGATGGCTCCTTCTTCAAGCCCCTTATTAGACAGTGTTAAATCTGGAGCATCTTTGTAGCTGCCATCATCTTATGCTTTCCAGAAGGAAACAACTTTAAATTCAAGGCGTTGGACTTGATTGATGCACCTGATTAACGTTTACACTTTTTTGTGAATAAGTTCTTAGTGGGAAGGTTACAAGTTAAAGACTGATGTTACAGATTAACCCGAGGTGAAGGTTCTTGGTTGTACTGTTACTACTTCAACACAAATCCATCAATTCAAATGACAAGTGAACAAACTAATGAAGACGACTGTGAGAAGTTTAAAGTGGAGCTTAAGATCTACAGTAAAGTGACAATTTATCACAACTGATTTTAATAAAGCAAAATATCAGCTGGTTTCAGCTTTCAAAAATAAAAAGATTAGCTTCACGATACTAGGTTTTCTATGACTGTTACATTTATGTTGGACAAGTAAGTTTTAGAGGAAGTGAGATTTTCTTTTGACTTACAGAATTGTAAGTATTGCGAGTAGTCTTTTTCTCTTCCCTGTAATGTGATGAGCATTTATCTTTGTTTACTGACAACTTAAAGATCGATCAATAATTTGAGGAAATATTAACTCGTCCTCCAGTCAGCTGACCTTATGGATAACCTTCCATGTTCAGCAGATCACACCGCTCCGTTACACTCTACGGGAAAACACTACAATCATGAGTCTGTAAGAATAATCTCACTTCCTCGAAAGTATAAATAAATGCAGCAATGTAGGTGTCAAGTCATCAGTCTTTAACTTCGTCTTTCACAATGAAGGGAACCCTGGAGGAAAGTCCCAGTGACAATTCTCCGTCCCGTTTTCCCTGAAACTGATGAGTAGCACTTGTGTGCTGTGAAGTCACTCATTACACTGAGGGGAACGTTTCTGTGGAAATAAACACATCGTGTCTTTAACATTTGACAGCCGCCATATCAGAGTGTGTGAAAGTCATCTGCTTGTGGTGGCTGTCATTATTCATCACCGTGGGTCAGGCAGCTAAACACCTAATACTGTTACACTGCTGCCTGCGTCTGTCACGACACGGACTCGCTCTGCTGTACTTCACAGGAGCAATGCGTTTGACTTGTTTAGTGAAATAAACACATATTTTACTTGGATCTAACGCGGACAGCCAGGTCTGACAGGCAGGTGGCTGCACAGGTTCCCGTACTCCTCACTTACAACCAGCTAATTCAGCTACTATTAAAAGCTCATGGCGGCTGGGTGCCTCCTGTCAAAGCCTGTTACACTGGTCGGTACCTTGTTTGACTCATTTCGGTGCTGTCCTTCCTCTCCTCGGCCAGGACCGCGGTCTCCTCAGGTAAATCCACCCCTCTGTTAGCCTAGCTTAACTTTAGCGTCTCTGAGGCCCTGGCCGGCGTTAGCGTGCTAGGCTAGCAGAGAAGCCGCAGGCCCCCGAAAACATGCGAACGACTTTTCAAACAAAACAAAAAGCTGCCGTCCAAGTGGTAAAAGCTCCTCTATTCGACAGAGGACATAATTTGTGGGTTGGGCGGCGTTTCCCTTGTTCAGCAGCTGTAGTGTCTCCTGACGCTCACTTCCTGTTGTCCTTTCCTAACGCGGCGCCATTGGTTGGAGTAATCGCCGCGAGGAAGCTGATTGGGTGTTATTGGAATAATGGGCACGAGCAGTGTGCTATTGGCTGATATTAACCGTCACTGTTATATAACATGTAACCTAGGCAACTAATTATATAATTGATAATTGATCAGACATATGCTATCTTATTATTATGTGTGTAGTAATGCAATGCATGCACATGTATTATTATTCCCCATAATTATTATTATTGTTGTCTTTATTATTCTTCGTTTTTCTGCCATAAATTTCGTCCCTCTACTCCTCCCGCAGTTTTTGTCGCACATGCACAAAAAATACACCGAAACGTGCGGCTCGGTCTTTTGCCGAAGGTTCGTTCATAAACAGCGGAATTGTTTTTTATCATTTTGTGTATGAGTAAATGCTGCTGAATCCTGACTTTTCCCAACAGGAAAAGCAAACGCTTGAGTGGAACTAATAACCTAAATGATGGCTTAATTCAAGAAAATATTGCAGTATTGCAGAAGCTAATGCTATTAGTTCCTCGTGTGCTGACGTGTTAAAATGTCTGCTGTGAAACGCAATATATAACTAAATAACCTAAATGTTTCTCTTGTCCCACAGTTTGGGAACCGTTGCAGAGTCGGTGAGCCACGGTCCTGGAACTGAGAAACTAGAAGTGAGTCGCAAATATTATCAGTAGCTACACCTTCTTATATCATCCAAAATGTTTGCTGTGAAAATGATTTACAGGCACTGAGTTTTACTGAGATTATATCATGTCGGTTTCAGGATGTCGACAGTCAGTTAAAGAGACAGGAAAATGACAAAGTTTGGAACAGTTTTATTCCACATACTGCACTTCAGGTGTCTGCATTTGAATCACATCTATCACAAACAAAAATGCCCCCAATAGTACAAATAAATACTTTTTCAGTGAACAGAGAAACGTGGAATGTTTATTTTTTATACTTGGACTTTTGTGTTAATTTTGTAGAATTGTATACAATATATTTAACTTTTCTTCGAAGTGACTTACAAACAATACCAGCAAATGAAGATGTTTATCAAATAAAGTGCATTTCTACTACTCTCTCGGTCAATCACAAATAAAAAAGAAAGAAGTTCTCAAACGTATAACATCAGTATAGACACCATTGAGTGGGAGAAGGCCTGAAAGTGGACATAATCGCTGTATACCATTACATTACAGTTAGTTTTGTTAATCGGGTGAGCGGAGCTGACCTGACCACTTGTTTCTTACACCAAGATATAAAAGAACTGCTTCCTATCAGTAGAATATAGAAGACAGATTATCTAAAAATGTTAATTCCTATTATCCAGAAGATATCATTAACAGTCACATGAGGAACACAACAACAAAAATTGATAAATTCATGTTTCAAGTGTTATCTGATAATTACTGCAAATATTCTGATACATAAATGCATATTCGGTAATCCTATATGGCTAATAACATCCATGTTGCAGTAAATCAATGGTCCTGGCATTCAGAGGGTTATTAATGAACGTGGACAGTGGGCATTGGGAACCATTGGAGGACAGTAGAGCACCATGCCAAATAAAAAACAATGCTGACTAATTTATGAGACTTTTTACTGGGGTGATGTTAAATCATTGAAACAATATTAGATTCAAGAATGGATTGCAAACAGAAGCCTAAACATTTAAAAGGATTTACATGAGTTTATACTGCATCTGAAATGCATTGAGAAAAGTTTATATTAATGACTAGTAATGTGTAAAGGTTATAAACTGCAAAAATCAGGTTCACACTCTGCAGGTCTACGTAGCATTTAGCCACCTCCACCTCTTTGTCTTGATTTCCAAACAGATAATAACCAGCAACAAGGATCAACTCTTCACCATCTATCCAGGCCAAAAAAACATCAACATTTAGGAAGTTGAACCTGTTTTTCCTCTTGTTTGAAACAAAACATTTGATGAGAAACCACATTTTTCTTGAAGTTCATGTGTGCTGTTGCTGGCTGAATCAGTTTGTACGGCGAGGGAAGAATCAGAGACACATGTAATGAAATAGATGGCAAAAAGTGAAATTCAAAAGCGCGTCAAAAGCCGTGCAGTGGCGGGGCGCGGGGGGGCCCTCCCACACAGCTGCACGTGTTGCATAAGATTATGTACACTGGAGAGTTACTGGGATATGAACTATGAGGAGGCGAATGAAGTCCGATCTGTCGTGAACGTTTCACCCTCCCCTGAGGCTGATTCAAACACCGTTACGTTACATAGCAATACATTGATCAACCTCGACTACCTAGCTTGTCGAACCTAACAACACAGTCATTCTGAATATAATGGAGATAACCTTGTTTTTTACGATAACAGGTTCATTGTGATATACCATGCCCACATCCACGAACCCTACCTTAGCTATAGAGCCCTTTAACAGATTAATAACGGTATGCTACATCCATGACTGCCTGCTTTTCCAACTATTGGGTCCACTGTATATGTGCTTATACTATTTACTTATGCTTTTACATCCTATATTCTCATTGCCAGTGTGACTGGTTGAAAACGTGTTACTGGATCCTCACTGCTGTCTGTTTATGTCTGCAATGGTTTTGGTCATTGCCCTTGCTGAGTCACCCATGCTGTGTGTAACCCTTAGAAAAAGACACACACTCACTCACTCACGACCCCGCTTCATGGACCATAGGGAGGGTGGATTTAAATGCATGAAAATCAGCTGCTGACACTGCGGCCTCCAGTGGCAACGTGTGTGTGCGTCTGCGCATGTGTTTGTGTCGGCTGATAGTCAGGAGCGGAGGGGAGAGAAGGGCAGTGGCAGCCATCCTGCGAAGTGGAGATAAGCGCTGAGCCTGAGCTCTGTCACCCCTGATTTCTTGTGCGGCACGACACAGCCTTCAAGAACCACCAGAAATAGAACCAAGGTGGCTACACACACACACACACGTACACAGACGTATACACACACACACACACACCCACACACACACAAACCCCACTGTGACAGACAGAGCTTGATGTGACCTCCACTGACAGAGCGCCTGCTTTGGCTTTGTCTGACCGCGCAACTCAGAGAAAGCAAACTGCTGGATGAAGAAGAAATTAGTTTAATCATCTTGTTGCTCGCACGCCATCTCCAAACCAACGCTGCGTGTCGTCCGGTACAAACGTAACAACTCAATTGTGCCTCAGTTCGCTGCCCCGTCCTGTTGTTTGAGCAGTGTTAGAAGAAAGGGCTGGTTGAAAGACAAAACAGAGTGACAGGATTTGGTATTCACAGTATTCAGCATGTTTTGATCGGTAAAGCACTTTTTGACCTCTTGTATCTATTAAACATGTACAGCACATACCATATGACATGCGTTCACATAGACCCACACACATATACATCTGATAAAGTGTTCCACGTTACATTAAGAGTCTTCTTATTAAATAATTTATAATAGAAAAGCAATAGTAAATGCACCTTTACAGTTTTTTTTACTCCTGGTTTTAAGTTAGAATCAGTCAATGATTGAAATCAATAAATAACAATTTATATACTCTGAAATTGGAATGTACAATGTTTTAAGTACTTGACTTTTGTTGCATTGTTCTTCCCCCCAAAAAAGGCATCTTTTTTCCTGTGAGACCATGACAGTCACATTTTGGGCAGGCTGCTGCCTGTCGCAGCCTTCTCTAGGGGCGACCCAGCAGGACTTTGGGTCACCACCGCAGCCCCAACAACCACTCGACCTCCAGCAGGTGCGTCAGACTTCCCCGCTGTGCCTCCGTGCTTCTCCTCCGCTGCCTTAGTCTGCTGCTCTTTGCTCTTGGCCCCCTCCTGGGAGCCAAGCTTGATTGGCCCGAGGACGCTTTTGGCCACGGTGGTCAGCTGGCTGACGAAGCTCGTCTTGTCGCCAGGGGATGCAGGTCGCGACTTGCAAAGGGAGGGCCCGCAGAGGGAGGGGGCGACGGAGGTAGGGGAGGGAGAAGGGGAAGGTGAGTGCTCTTCCACCACCTCCAGGCGACACTTGTCCTCCCAGTCAAGGGTTCCCCTGTAGCAGTTGACGGCTCCTAGTCCCTGCCTTACCTTGCTCAAGGAGAGCGACTGCCCATGCGGGGGAACAACTGGAGCGAGGACCCGAGCTGTAAGTTTGGGGCTTTTGGAGCCGAGGTCTGAAGTCCTTGAGTCACTGCTCTCAGCTCCAGCCTTTCTCACGCCGTCACCCATCACTGATGACTTAAAGGTTTTGTTGATGCTCAGAGGACCTGCTGTCACTGTCACGTTGATGCCCATGGATTTATCTGGAATGGAAGCAGAGCTCTTAGTGAAAGCAGCACCAGGAAAACTCAGCCTGCAGAAACCACTCTTGTTGTTTCCTTCCTGCTTTGGTTCAGTTCTCGCCCCGAGCTGCTGCTCCTGCAGATCTTTACTATTAGATAACACACCTCTGCCTACCTTGGGGTCTAATTGTTTTGTAGTTAACTCTGCCTGACCCTGGTGGGCCTTTTCAGGTGCTATCTGACCACCCAGACTCCCAGTTGTTTTGGTCGGGGTGCTCAGAGTTGACACTTTAGTGCCTTCTGTACCTAGTCTGGAGCTTTGTGAGTTGAAGTACAGCTCACTTGTATGAGGTTTTCTTGTTAAAGATGACTGGAATGTTTGTGCTCCTACCCGACTTGTCCCTGTCTCTGTCTCCCTCTCTTTCTCTCTCTCCCTTCCTCTCTCCCTCTCTTCCCTCTCCCTCCCAGCTAACAGTGTTTCCCTGCTGAGCGGTGACTCCTGCCTCCCCAGTCTCCTCGCAGGCTTCAGCACTCCAGTCTCTGGTGTAGTTGAGGATGAGGAGGACTGCACGTAAGGAGGATTAGGCAAATTTTCCCCATCTGTCTCCAACAGGCTCTGGAGCCCGAGCTCACAGAGGAAAGCATCCTTGCGGTACTCAGAGTGCTGCACCTCCAGGCTGTGCTTCCTCAGCGGACCCCCCAGCCCTCCCGTAGAGCTGGACTGGGTCAGAGGTGAGCCCAGCTTCTCTGCCGACTGCACTCGCTTGAGGAGAGGCGATCGAGGGGGCTCTGCGCTCTTTGGCCTGGGACGGACCACCGGTGGGGACGAATGGAGCTTGGCGGGGAAAGACTGGGTGGTGTTGGAGCTCCCTACAGTGTGGCCCGGCAAGGGCGGAGGAGACGACTGGGTAGGGGAAGGTGTATGGGCCAGAGGGGACAGGGGGATGTTACCGGCAGATTTACAACGGGCAGAGCGATACTGGCGGTGGAGTTTAGGTGAGAGGCCGTGCAGGGAGCTGGGCCTCATGTGCTGTGATGGAGCAGGGGAGTTTGGAGTGCTGGAGGCTGGAGAGCTGCTCTGGGAGGAGGCACCTAAAGGACCACAGAGTGCAGAAAACATCAACTGAGATACATTGAATCGCTGAAGAAAATCCAAACACTTCATTTAAAAGTAAAGTGAGTGTTGGTCTTCGTTTCTGGTATAACTTATGGCATTAAAAAACTTTCTAGGACATAAACAAATTTGCATGACTCCCAAATCCATGACCTAAAAATATATATATGTGTAACTGTGTTGTGTTCAGGTATAAAACAGGATGTGCCAGTGCCGTACCCAGGTATGAGGGCTCGGGGGTGGAGCGGTAGCCCTGCGTCGGGGACCGGGCAGACAGACTGTGAGTTGGGGAGCCAGGAAGACTCTCACTGGAGGACAGAGAGCGATTCAAAGAGGACAGGCTGCGGCTGGTGTGCAGCAGATTGGCCTGTTTTGTGATCTTACGAAACAACGAGCTGCGCTTCTTACTGCAGGATAGAGAGAGAGAGAGAGAGAGTGAAAAGTGAAAAGAAGGTTTACAAGAACGGACGTACAGACAAACAATAAATATTATATATACAACAATATGCAACAATAAGCAATATACAACAAGAGACATCTGTGTGCAGTGGTGCAGATGTCTAACGTCTCACTTCTCCTGGCTGTCCTTTCCCGTAGTCCTCTTGTTCCGTCGAGCCATCTTGCACTTGTAGCTAGCCTTCCTGGCTGGTCCCACTTTGATGGAGGTGTTCTCGAAAGGTGTCGTTGTCACTGTCACCTTGTTTCCACTCTGAACAAATCAGTGACACGAAATGAAATCCACACTCATAATTATCAAGGTTTGCAAAAACTGACTAACCGACACATTGCCTTTATTTACAGAGTTAATTAGAGAGGCCTTTTCTTGTAATCGACAACACAGAGATAGAAATATCTATAGAGGATATGGATATAATAATATTGATTTTACCCATGTACAGTACAGATGAGTGTAACTGATTCCTACCTTGAGAATAAGCTCGACCACCTCAGTGTGAACCAGACCATGGACAGACTCCCCGTTGACATGTGTGATGAGGTCACCGGCACACAGGCCAGCTTCCTGTGCAGGGCCGCCGTCCTCCACATGCTGCAAATACACAAAGCATCCACAACACCAACAAGTCACCAATATGTAAAAATACACAGTACAGAATTAAAATCTTTAACATTAACTTTATGTTTATGGAAAGATTAACAATTGTGTAGTGTCAGATTAGAGAAAAGCATGAATTATTTTCCCATTTGTTAATATATGTTGATTTCTACTCCTGACATGAGGTAATAATGAGAATTTGTATTTATGAAATCCCCTCCTCTGTTGCATGTTTTTTAATTCACTGATCCCTGGACTTATTAATACAATAATAAACTATATTTCTACAGCGCCTTTTAAATCTAGTTACAAGGTGCTTTAAAAATTGCAATATAAGTGCAAAATCATCAAATCATAGAAAAGCCAGATCATACTCAGCAATACATTAAAATATTAAAGAACCCTCCTTATGGAAGGTCACTACTACATGTTTCTTACCCAAACAATATGATGCACGCTGTAGATGTCACTGTCTCCAATGTAGACCCTGATGGCCCTGAGGGTGAAACCGTACTTCTTTCCTGAACGATGGATGGTGATGGGGGAGCGCAGCACACTGACTGCTGGGCAGAAGTCTCTGCTGGGTGAAGAGTCTCGGGATGAGGGGTTGGATGAGAACGAGTGTGGAGACATGGGGCTGGCCAGCGGAGAGAAGCCGCCATGTTGCTCCACTAGTTGCAGCAGTATGGTAAAAAACAAGAAGATATTGTATTAGTGCGTCACAACTTAAGTGTTTCCTTAAGGATTTCGCTGTAATCTTTCTTTGTGGCCCTCACCTGATGGTATAATGACAGACAGAGCTGTGGCAGAGGCTGACTTGATGACCTTGTTGCCAGGTCTGGAGTTGCGTTTGTCTCCGTCGCCAGACATTTGTTGGTGACGCGCTCTGCGGAGCACCAGGTCATTGGTGGCCCGGGCCCCCAGAGGGTCATACAGAGGGGTCATCACATCACGGCTGGCTGCTGCAGGGCCTGGAGATAACGTGTTGATTGGCGTGGTAATGCTGGGTGTCTCTCCAGGTCGAGGGGGCTTGTCTGTGAGGATGTAGAGTCATATTGCAATCACAAAATGGCACTTAAGAGATGGGAAATGGCAACGTAAATTTTTGTCCAGCTGCCCACTGACGCAACACCAGCCACCTAATTGACTATTTCAGGCTGCTATTTCACCTCCTATGCCCTTGCCATAAATTCTTTATCACTTTCTCTCTCTACCTCTCAAATTTCTTTCCTCTCCTCCACCCTCACTACCTGTGAGACCTCCGGCTGCAACACACCTGCTCCGTTGATCTCTTTCAGACTGCTCCTCTGCTCCAGAAGACTAGGCGAGGGGACGCTGGTCCCGTCCAGTGAGGTTCCGCGGATCTTGAAGGGAGCCTGGCGGGACAAGAAGTCTGGCTCACCCTCTAGAGGTGAGGCAAAACGATGTGTATCCATCAGTGCTGAGAAGCGCCGCCGAGCACCAAGGGGAGGGCTCGCGTCACCATCCATGTAGAGGGACTCTGAACACGACAGGCGCTTCCTGCAGGAGGAAATGGAGGCAGTCACGTAATGTAACACAAACGTGTCATCTCTGTAAAAATCCATTATCCAACAACACTGAGAATCTTCAGCCATAGACCGTATGTGAAAATAGACGACATGACAGCTCCCTAAAAGTGAAGCCAAGTCACAGAGATCGCCCCCTGCTGGCTGGCTGTGGTATAGGACATAAACCCTGCCTCCTCCATTTTAGTGAATGTCTCATGGACCAAAGTGAAAGTCAAGTAATGTTTTTCTAAAGATGGTTTCTGTCACCTTAGTTGGTTCTTATCCCATTTTTGGGGTTTTAAATAGTTATTTGATGCTATAAAAATGGGAGAAACGGGATGAAATGATCTGAAGAACAGACTAAGTCACGATTGGCCAATCACACGTAATGGCGGGACCTCGATACCCAGCTCCACTTCATGATCTCTATTTCTGGATATTTAAGCTTATGTTTTTTAGAAAGGAAGTAAGTGGAGACAGATAGTCCATCTTAATATACAGTCTATGGTTTAGGCACAGCAGTGCTTTGAACTAATATTTCCATAATGACAATCCTGGCAGTCCTAGCAAATTCTGGTAATGGTAACTTTTGATGAGAATCAGTTGAAATCTCTGAGAATCAGTAGCTGACAATGAAGAGAGATGATAAGAGATCATTTCTACTTGATATGGAAGAAGAGAAAATTCAATATGCAAGGCAATAAATTATGATCCACGTCCACCATATCATTCTTTCAATCCATTATGAGTGTATGAAGAAATCATTTTACTTAATATATGAATTTAGAAGGAATGACATGTGCTTCCTAAAGGCTGACGTGGAACTGAGCAATGAGAAGTAATGCCAATCAGATTCTGCTGTATGTTCTCAATCAGTGAATCAGTGAATAATACTGTGTGGTCTGACCTCTGCAGGCTGCCATCTGTCTAAGCTGCTGCATGACGGCAGAGCAGAATTATGTTGAATGAATCTAGATCTAGGGATCAAATTATCTCTTAATTTGCTGGGCTAAAACTGAAGGAGCTTAAATATGACGGTTACACAACTGTTTCTGGCCTCTCTCTTCTCTCCCCCATTTCTCTCCTCTCACCCCGACCGGTCCAGGCAGACGGACGCCCACACTACAGATTTCTTCCTGTTTTTGCTCGCCACACTCCCCAAGATACTTGTTGTGGGAACCGTTGGGTTTCTCTACTATTTAGTAAGGTCACCACCTTACAATGAAGAGTGCCTTGAGATGATGTCTGTCGTGATTTTGTGCAAAAATAATTGAATTGAAATGTGAACAACCAGTGAAGAAGTTTTACTCTTGAGGGTACGAATCACATCGAACGACCTGTATTCAATGGTCTTAAAATGACTCCTATTTCCATTAGAAGAGAACATGGCACTGGATTTGAGTCAAAACAAGTAGCTACGTTTGCATTATCCATAACAAATCATGAAAACACTTCTGAGACATATTCTGTGAGACACATGAGCCAACAATCCATTTCCACTTCCCCAGTTTTCAAACTTGGCAGAGGTGAGATCTGTTGCCTGATGCTGACTCAAAGTGAGCGTGAAATCTCGCACAAAGAAGTGTCGGAGTTGGTCTCCCTGATATAGAAACCAGTTACACAGGGACTCTGGTATGTGTGACTGCAAAGAGAAAAACGCTTCAGTAGATCCGCTCCTGACCACCCTCAGCACCAGTTTACAGAAATATCTTTAAAACCCCTCAGCTCGACATCTCTGTCACTCACATCTCAGGCGACCCCGTCCTCCAGCTCTTGTCTCTCATGCTGAAGCTGCCCAGGCTCTCTCTCTTGGTCACCTTGTCGTCCCGCGGGCCCTTGTGCTCCCGACGGGACACAGAGTTCGAAGCTTTCTGCTCCAGCTGAGAGAGATGCTCCATGCTGCTGTACACCTGCAGGGGGACACAGTCAGATCAATAATCATTTGGTGTGTCATTAATAGCCTGCAGACAATGTTGTTAGTGAGTGTGCATTACAGCTAAATATTTGTACGATATGATTATAGATTACTGTTTTTGTTTCAGATATATGTGTTTTATTCATTGCTGTACATCTTTTTTGCAGAGTAAACACAGAAAACAAACAATAACATAATAGAGGACATTTAAAGATGCAGATGCTGTTCTAACTATTGGATTTGGCCGCAACGCTGTTTACCCCTGAAACTCCTGAACTGTCAAACACCTCACCCTCCCCTCCATCGGCATAGCGGTGAGTAGATAATCTACTCTTGAACTCTTGTTTTTCTCTGTTTACAGGTGTTTGGGAGTTTCACTGCATATGTGAAAAAATCTGATAAACCGCCTCAAGTGATGTCAAGTTTGAAAGTGAAACAAATCTGAGGGTGTCGAGTAAGAGGAAGCGATATTACCAGACCTCTGTAGCCTGTCTGCCTGAGGCTGGCGGCTTCTGAACTGTCAGCAGTGGAGTTGCATTATGGGTAATGTAAGCCTTTAAAACATGGAATGAAACTTTCTTCTTCCTAAAGGAGTATCAAACTATTCTGGTTTACAGTATATTCAAAGTTGTAACAAGCAGACCATTATGAATCCTTCTAATCTTAAACATTTTGGCATGAAAATAATCAAGATTTAAATACTGGCACAATATATTGGTTATTGGCAGCGTAAACCTAAAAATGTCCATTATGGCTTTCACAGCCAACATCTTCTATTAGCCCTTAGATTATATAATATTGATTGGCCGCAGTGTCTAATATTTGGAATTAATCAAGCAACAGTCGTAAATACATGTCTTAGGCTGCCAGCTTTTTAAAACCACTATGTAATCTTAGGAAACATTAAATGTGCTCAGCATTATATAATTTCTATCCTCATCTTTTTGATTTACTGTCAGCATCATCTTCAGTTGTGTTACTTGTAACTACACATATGGGAGACTATTTCTTTAATGACACATAAGACATTTTTAACAGTGGCAAACTTCTGTGTTACGAGTCATTTGAAAGATTCTGTTAAATTACAGCTTAATAAGCAAAATGGCAAATAGAAAAAACTTTTGTTGATACAATATGACATTATAGGATAAGAGAAGATAAGATAAGATAAGATACAATATGATGAGATTAGATAAGATGAGATAAAATTGTCCTTTGTTAGTCCCACTATGGGGGAATTTGCAGCAAAGAGGAAATATAAATTATAAACTACAAAAAAAAAAAAAATAGGCACAATGTAAACAAAATATATACAGTGGAGCAGTATTGCACTTGTAGGAAACTGGAATTGCACGGATAGAAAATGATGCTCAGTTAAATTAAATAGAAAACTTGAGTTTATATAAATGTCATATCTCTCATATCTTCCACTGCTGTTCAAAGCAGTCTCAGCTGTATATTCAATACACTCTCTTGTGTATTTTAGGATAATAAAACTGACTCCCAGCCTCACACAAATTACTATTAACAAGCCAAAACAGGACACAGGGAATGTGACCTACTCGGTGAGAAGCAACACTAAGTTATTACCATGCATGTGATTGCTGACATATCCACAAAGACGTGCACACAGTGACTCTGTAAAGCTCTCATTATGTGCAGATTGCAGAGCGACAAAAGGGAAGCTAAGCCGTGTGGGGGAGGACAACAAGACGAGCTACAGTACGTTAAAGAAGAACTACAGAATATTCAGCAGTGCACCATGGAAACAAGTCTCAGCTGAAGACCCAGCTGTCTCCTTAGGAAGAAACCCAAAGCCATGTCAGAGCCAATTTCTTATTTTCATCAAATTGATGACACATCTCAATGCTGTGATTAAAATAAAGAGCTATAGGACATTTAGAGAAAAGCTGCTTTAAGCTCCAGATGATCACACACGTGCCGTTTATGCTTTGTAGTGAGATTATTTCCTCTCAAGCCTTCAGGGTTTCATAATCTCACCTGCACAAAGGAGTCATTTGCATTCACTCTTTCAGCTTTTTTATGATTGGTTTGTTAATTACTTTGATTGTATATTTTAGTATTTTTTTTTATATTTCCACAAAATACTAAATGAGGTACGACAGAGGTACTAAGGTTAAATTAGGATATATTAAATGAGCTAGTGCATTAAAACATGATTGGCTCTCTCGTATTGTACTGAGCAGGGGAGCAGAACAATAAGTACAAATGTTCAGTTCAGAGAATCGTGAAAGTGCCTCTCAAAAAGCATGTGTGTACACAAAACACACATAAAAACAGCATAAAAACACAAAACATGACCAATCAATTTAGAATTTTAAAGGTGAAGACACTCTGGTGTTAATCAGAATTGATTTCAGTCGGTACACAATTCAGCAGCGACAGATATCTGATCACGTCACACCTTTTTTATCGTTTTCACATTGGCTCCCTGTTTGTTTTAGGATTAGGTTATTGATTACTTTTAAGGCTCTTCATGGCCAGACCCAGGCTGTATCTCTGATCTTTTAATTCAGTATTTACCTCTGCGCAGCTTGGGATCTTCGGGCAAGGGTCTGCTGTCACTTCCTGAATCTAGGCTGAGAATTAGGCTGAGGAATGAATGGCCTGAGGAAATAAGTCTGACGCAGTTTTTGCTTTTAAGTCTCAGCTTAGAACAAACCTTTTTCAGAGGGGAAATGACAGAATTCACTTGGGGTGCCAGGTTAATATTGTTCTTTTACCACTTTTATCATTATTTTTGCCGTTATAATTTATGTATTTCCTTGCATATTAACCATTTGTTTTCTTGTTGTACAGCACTTTGTACTTTTGAGGAACACTATAAATTAAGTTATAATTATTATGGTTTTATATTAAAGTTATTGATATCTATCTCACAACCTATCTCTATAACTGAACTGTAAATAAGAGAGGTGGAAAATCAAAAAAATGATTTGTGATAAAAAAAATTCTCATAAATTTGTCAACTAATCACTGTAACTCCATATTATTAATTTAAAAGTATGATGTTTGTGTGTTCACCATTTTGTGTGTCGGTTTAGCCAAGCTCTTTGCTTCACTTCAAATGCATCTCAGATTGAATAGAAATTAGCTGAACAGCTCCTTCACGACTTTACAACCCAAACAAAAGAGTGTTGGACTGGGTGAATGGCAGATGGAGAGACAGAGTGACAGAGAGAGAGAGAGAGAGAGAATAGCGGTGTGAGAGATGAGAGAGGGAACAAAAAGGCAGCATGAGGTGAGAAAATCCCACCAGAGGAAGTGTGACAGAGAGTCGAGGGGTTGGCAGGAGAGAGTGTGGATGAAAAATAAGGATGAAAGATTGTCTGGGTCATTAAACGCACATCTGCAGACAAGTAGAGAAGAGAATGTAGACTCAGGCCATGCTATGAAAGGTACATGGGTCTCTGAGTTGCCTATAAAAAGAAACTGGAGACAAGAGGAATAAGGAGGAGCAGTTAAAACAAGCCCAGTTAGACTCTCTTAACTTCAGGTGTGACACCTGGTTCCAGACTGCAGCTGCTTCCCTCTGACCTATGACCTCATTTCATCCATCTTTCCCTCCTCAACTAATCCTGTCGAATAACCTCAAAGTACGAGTGAGATTCTATGTAAAGTCTAAGTCTAATATAAAATGATAGAAAGACAAAGTCAGACCTTGCTGAAGCGCGGCGAGCAGGAGGAAAACTGCCTGATCTCCACTGGCTCGTCGTCATTGGTGTCATCCTCGTCGTACGTGTTGATGTGGTGATAACGATCCGAGCGGGCTGGGCAGAGGAGGGAGCGATGATATATATGAGCTGTCACTTCAAAATAAAGTGTGCATTTCTGACTGGAACGCTGTCAGGAAATTATTATATGACCCATAAACCCGATATTTATGTAAGCGCTGCACTTTAACAGACACATAAATCCAGACACACGTACTGTCAAAGTAGCTGGTGTCCTCCTCTGACTCCAGGTGAGGGATGAACTCTGCCTTCTGCCTCAGCAAACTGTTCCAGTCCAGCTCGGTGAAGAACGAGTGCTGCTTCACCTCAAACGCCCCACCTGGTGGCAGGGGTACGAACAACACAACTTTAAGATCACATATAAATACACTAGATCTGAATTACACACAAATCTCAGTCCTATTAACATGCATTTTTTTAAATTAAGATCCATTGATTATGAGACAATGTCTCTGAAAAACAATGTTAAAGAAAGTGAAGACAAAAATCATGGATCTGCCCCCTGATCCAGATCCACACAAACATTGAGTGGGTTCTTCCTTGGATCATGCCCCACCCCTCCACGAACCCAAATTATTTCTATATTTCTTTTTTAGCTTAGTTTAGTTTGGTTTAATCCAATTTCGTTTAGTTGTAGAAACCAATAATGGCTTATATGAAAACCACACCCAAATGCAACAAGAAATTTACAAAACATTAAAAATCTCTTATACAGGTTATATATTTTTGTATACGAACAAACAAAAAAACACTCAAACAGAATAAAAACCTCCTTGGCGGAGATCAAATTAAAGATGGACTAGAATAGATAATTGAATGAATTGAAAATAAAGCTACACAAGAGACAATGAACTTGGCACAAAGACAGAAAAGTTGGACTGTGTCGAAAAGTAAAGAAAGAGTTCGAAACATATCCCCCTTAAAACTCAAACCTCTTGTTCTTGCACTTTGATTTTTGAACAGATTATAGAAAGGTGGATTTTTGTAGGTTAGCCCCTGTGTCCAGTTATTGCTAGGCAACCTTACTTCATCTCACTGTCTACTAAAATTGCTTTTATGCATCTTTGATTCTCAATCTTGTTGCCACACGGCTGCAGATGGTAGGTCTGGTGTCAAATAAAGTCATGAGTTAGTACCTGTTCCCAACCTCAAGAGAGGGTTTGTCTGCAGCAGAGCTGATATGAGACCCTGGGCATCTGCAGGCAAGGCGTCGTCCCCGTCTGGCCAAATTATATTGTCTAACAGAGACAAGAGAGAGAGAGCAACAAGCCAGAGTATAAAACAAGAGAAACAAATTCAATCTGCTGCAAAAATCTTCTTCAATACCTGAACTTTAACCAGGAGAAACAAAAAGCTAGAAATTGTTCTCGGACCTGTTATGACCTGTCCAAACAGCTCCTCAGGAGTGTCTCCAAAGAAAGGAACACAGCCGAGCAGGAACTCATACAGGATGATGCCCATGGCCCACCAGTCCACCGGCTTTCCATAGCCCTGACGGAGAATCACCTCCGGAGCAATGTACTCTGGAGTACCACATACCTGAAGATGTAAAGATTAGTTTAGGAGCTCTGATGAAACAGGAAAACATCCTTTAAAATCTTTAAATTAGACCATATATTCTTGTAAGAGCCAGTTCATCCACTGATGTAGCTATTTAGATCTGCCACAGTGAATCGTTCCATCACCCTGATCCAATAATGGTGAACTGAACTTTGTTTGTGGTGCTCAAAGCATTAAAAAGGACCAGAATCTGCACTAGAATCCTGAAAAGCAAATTCCTGGACTGTTTCATGTGCACATGCGAGCTGGTTACTGGCAGACAAACAGATGCCGGCTTCCACCCAGAAGAGCTGGAGAACACGCGGGTCGATGTGACTGATCATGACTGCTGTAAACAATAACTATAATTGCAAAATGGGATTGTGATGGAGATGGGGAGCATTAATGAATCACTAATTCAGACAACACAGGAAGCATTTGCAATGCAATGTCTTTATTAGGAGATTATGGATTTTGCCGGATGACTTGGCAGGTTTGCTCGCATGGCTGGAGGAGTCTAAAGGAGGCTGGGAATGGGAGTTGTCTGCTCAGCCACCAAACATCCTGACTTTGAGCCAGACTAATAAATCCTAAAATCTCTGTCTGTCCTTCGACCGTCTCGACAACTGCTTATCTGATCGACTTTAAACTTAGCGGGTGCATTTCTGACACTAATCCGTTTTTTATTTCATGCTGCACTTGCTGCCTCAGCGACATCAAATAATCATGATGACCGATGAGGAATAAAATAGAAGCCATAACCCTCCTCAGGGCATTTATTTGTACCAATGCCACACAGCTACAGGCACATAGTGCATTATAATGTGAGGATAATGTGCTGCAATTAATGTCTCAAAGCCTACAGAGTGGTACGAGGTTACGGGGTCTGTACCTGCTTGTCCAGGAACTCTCTAGCATCTTTCTCAATGTGTCCCTCATAAAGGTTGGTGGTGAGGCTCATTAGGCCCATCTTCGACAAGCCAAAGTCTGTGAGCTTGATGTGGCCCATGGAGGTGATCAGGAGACTATGTGGAGAAAAGGCAGGAAATTTGATTCATTTGACATTTATTAAGTTCAAATTCTGGCACAAGGCAATAAAATCCATATTTAATGGAGTAAGTGGGTATTTTCACAACCAAGGTTTCTTTATTAAAATTTAGTCTGTGATTCAATAAATATTTTTTTTACAGACTGTATGAAATTATAATTTATTTAGAGACTGAAATATTTTTAAAGCAGTGGTTTACTTTTTATGCTTAAATGCTGAACATGTTAGCAAACAGTGGTTTCATTTAAGATACAGCAAACATAAACAAATATCAACATTAACCAAAAATAATTGTTTTTCTGGCCATGTGGTGAGTTTACAGTTTTCCAGCCACTGAATGCTGGGCATGTAGAGAACAGTGTGTTTATCACAGCTTTGTTACTCAAACTAATCAAATTCAATCTAATCTCATGGTAAAACTAAAACAAAACTCTAAAGCTGCTGATAATAAAACTAAAACAGTGAGCTGAACAACACTAAAACACTCAGGTCTCCCAGTTACCTCTGTTGGGTGATAATAATAATAGTAATAATCCAAAATTATAATATCATGAATAATAGGAATTTTCATCATCATATGAACAACCCCTTTGTTCAATTGTTAGTACAACAATATTATTCATTGGGGCATTAAAACACTCACTTGTCAGGTTTGAGGTCTCTATGGACGATACCATAGTTGTGCAGGTACTCCAGGGCTAAAACAGTCTCAGCGAAGTACATCCTCGCCAGCTCCACAGGCAGAGCTCCGATGTTCTTCAGCAACGTGGCACAGTCACCACCTACGAAAAAACACAAACACCACAAAGTGCTTGTTCAAGTCTGAAAAGTGTTGTTAAAATAGAAAACAGATAAAAACACAACATTTCCTCAGGCACATACAAACACTCACAGATTCAGAGAGGCCTCACAATCCTAAACACATCCGTCTTTACTGCAAACCAAACCTGACTCTCTTACCCTCAACATATTCCATGACCATGCAGAGGTGTCTGCGCGATTCAAAGGAGCAGAACATGGAGACGACAAAGGGGTTCTCTGCGAAGGTCAGGATGTCTCGCTCTACAAACGCCTGCTGGATCTGGTTCCTCAGAATCAGATTCTGCTTGTTGATCTTTTTCATGGCAAAACGCTGACGTGTCTCCCTGTGCCGCACCAGGTAGACAGCACTGGAGTGAGAGTGAGACAGAGGAGGACATCGAGCAAAAGACAGGAGGATGAGACAGTGGTAAAGTAAATGTTTCATCTCTTTTCCATGCAGTACGGCTGAGAATATAATAATGTAGAGTTTGCCATGAGTGCCATAAATGTTTTGAATGGTTTCTTACATTTAAAGGTTCAGTGTGTAGATTTAAGTGACATCTAGTGGTGAAGTTTCATGTTGCAGCAGAATGCCCCTCACCTCACCCTCCCCTTCCAAACATGAAAGAGAACCTGTGGTGGCCTTCAGTTGTCATGAAAACTAAAAATGTGTTTAGTTTGTCCAGTTTGGGCTACTGTAAAAAACATGGTGGCCTCCGTAGAGAGGACCCGCTCCCGATGTAGATATAAAGTATTTAATATAAACGGCCACTTCTCGGGTAAAGAAAACAACAATTCATACAATTTATATGAAACAAACTAGTGACCACATAACTAAGATTATTTTATATTCAATTTCTGCCAAAAGATCACTTTAACCAAAATCTTACACACTGAACCTTTAAGGCAGCTGTTTTTTTATCAATGGAAATATACTTACTATGGCTCCTAAAGACAACTGAGAAATTGACATGCACTGAATCACATAGAAAGAGCTGTAAAGGGCCGGTAAATCGAATATGAGCCGGGGGTTTTTCAATTTAAACACTACATAACAGGTAGATCTGTTGCTTACCCATAAGCTCCATTGCTGATGAGTTTGATGTTCTGAAAATCTTCTTCACTCGGTGGCTTGAAGGCTCTCCCTCTTCCCTGATGATATAACATTTTTAAGATTATAAATCAGATCAAATCAGCTTAATTGAAATATCTGTCTGTGATTATATTTGGTTTTCACCTCTGCCGAGTCATCAGTCTCTGGAGTGTGTGGACCCTCACTGTCGTAGCTGTCAAGGCTCTCGATTTCTGGGGAGAAACATGTTAGTTAGCAACCAAACCCAGCACCAACATGACGAGAGGTACTTATAAAGCTATAACACCAGGCCTCCCCTGCTGTGAGAAGGAAATACCTGAATAATAATTAGCTGCTCTGCAGACATTTACTCAATGTAAAGTCACTGGGCTGAAAATCATACATTATGTCATAATGGGAAAAAATGATCTTGTCAACTGTTTCCATGGGAAACAAGAAAAGAAATGAGAGTACAAACATGCATGCAGCTGCGTGGGTGTGAATTTGCGTCTGTGCATCACAATGTAGGTGCAAAAGAAGGTGCAAGATCGAGCTATCAATTGGCACATTGTTAGAGGAGATAATCTGAGAGACTCAACAGGCCAATATTTCTCTTGAATTCAAAATAAAAACCACAGAGGTTTATTGTTTTCTGGGTCATTTAGCCCATCAGCTAGTGAAGAGCTCTTGATGGATTAGAACGGCAGCGAGAGCATCATCCCTGAAGATTAATGAACCAGCAAATGATCCAGACTCTACATCTCAATAAATATCCTAGTCCTGAACATCCTGTAAAACTGATCAATAGCTGAAAGGACAAAGAACCAAAAAAGATTCAAAGTGTAGTCTGGATTTCAAATGTCTACATTTCACATGCACAGCTGTACTGAGAGTAAAAAAAGTGCAAAGGTGCAAGGAGTGTAAAAGTGCAAACGTTTCAGTCCATGGTGGACTTCCCTCAGTGCGGAATGAGGCATGCATATACTGGTTCACCATATATACTGTATAAGATGAAAGTACACATATTATGTATTTTTCTTTCCACTAGTTTAATAGTTTTTTGTGTGTGTGCAAAGATCGGCAAAGTTAAAAAGCAGAGAATATGCGGTAAGGGAGCTCCTCTCCGACACAGATAACTCTGCTCCTGAAGTGCCTTCCCCTTGTTGTTGAGAACTGGCAGGTATCTGTCACTTTCACATCACACTCCCTCTCCTTGCCCACCGCCCCCATGCAGCTCTTCCGTACCCTCCTGAGAAACTGTGGCTCCCACCTTGAAATATCTGGCTAAAAGCAATAGTTTGACATTTTTGGTGCATTTGCCGTCTCACTGAAAGTTGGATGAAAGAGAGCTTGGTTCTGTCTCACATTTTACTAATCAACATGCTGTACTAAATTGACAAGCTGAGATCTTAGTGCTTGGCTGGATAGTAAGAAGACACAGCTTCAGAAAGAAATAGTTACAGCCCATCACAAACAAGACAAAACATGTTAACACAGTGCCCGGGCAGCTGCTTCCCTGCTGGTTTCATGCTCAGCTGATCACCTCCTGGAACATTTCTTTTCTTTCTTTCTCTCTTACCCTCCAGTGGGTCTCTGGTCAGCCCCAATTGGCTGATGATGTACCGAGGGATGTCTGCCTTCATCAGCTGTCCCTCCTTGGCGTGATCCTCTGCTGCCTCAAGCAAATGGTAAAACTCCTCTGGGTTGAACTCCTGTTATTGAAAGAAGAAAATACATGAAATGCCAAAGGAACTGACGATATAAATGTACCTTAAAGCTTAAACTGCCACAACTGAGGATCTGGCAGCAGTCAAAATAATTCAAATGTAGTATTTGGAATCCAAATGGATACGAATAGGAGCTAAAGTAAAAGCGTGGAAACAATGTAGACTGTCACTGCCGATTTCACACGTAGCATTATAAAATATCTCACAATACATTTTAAACACCTGTAGATTGGTTTGAAGAGCAGTGCAGGAATCATATCACCTCTGAAAAAGCAGAACTCTTAATCAGCTCCTGTCAAAACACTAGAAGATGAACTGAAAGTGTTAAAGGAAACCTTTAATATCCAGCAGATTTTCAGGAGAATTGATGTCGATATGGGTGAAAAGGCTGAACTGTGTAAGATAAAGCTCAGACGACTCTGCAGATAGAGCCCAGTGCAAACATATGGGGACAAGTCAAAGGTTGAATCCTAGCCCGTCTTATTTTTATAAATATGATTAGGAGGGGCTTGCTTAAAGCTTAGGTGCATCTGCATAGAAATCAGAAGCCTCATGTACAGATTAAGAACTTTGTGAAGAAACTGAGCAATAGTAGAGTCTTTATTATCAGGACAAGGCCTTCCTCAATCTCACAGATAGTAAAACTCTTGCCCAGGCTACGTTCTGAAGTGTTCTATACTATGATCATTTAAATCTATCATTTAACTATCATTTAAATTCATGCTGCCTCCTCAGTACTACATTGCCAATACTCTGCAGTACACCAGTTTTCTGTAGTAGACCCTTTTTTCCTGGTCTTTAATAAGCCTAAGGAGAAACCTCCTTTTATTTATAAAGCCATACGGGGCCCTCACCCTTCTTATCTCTGTGGTCTCTTATCACTCACAAAGCGCTGCTGTGATTATCACTCCACTGGACGGCTGCTCTCCACCGAGTATCCAGGATTTACTCAGAACTCAGAGCAGCTTTCTCCTACTTTGCCCAGTCATCATGAAATGATGACTGGGCAAAGTATTTCATAAAAGTATTTCATAAAATACTGTGCAACTGAGGAGAGCACATGTTATTCCTAAACTGGACACGTTTCTCTGATATGCTTTATTTTCTATGAATTCAGTAACCTTGAAACAGCGTGCTACCTTGGCCAGGTCTCCCTCAACAAAGAGATTTTCTGTCTTGTGTTTTTTCAGTTGTATTATTACGTCTGAAGAGTTGGTCAGTTACTTCAATGGTATTGGATTCTGCTCTAACACTGTTTACCACTGAGACTCCCCTCCATTGGCTTATGTGAGTATGTGAGAGATTGCAAGTCAGCTGTCTAAAATATATCAGAAGATGTTTATTATCCAAGAGTGTGATTTGTGTTTCCTGCCTTTAGGGCATCAGCTAATTCTGACACATCCTAACTGTCAAATAATTTGGCAATTATTTTGTCTATGTCTATAAAATGGCTAAAAACAATGCAAAAAAAACAACAGTCAAAACAAAAAACTAACTTTTTTGCTATTTTACATTATATACAGTATGTAGTATGTGTGTATACAGTATGTGTGTATGGTGACACTGAAATGAGTGCAGAACAGTTAAGAGTTGAAGAGGTGAACTTTCTGCAGAATAGGAAGAAACACATCCTCTGGCTCAGTGTGCTGATAACATATGAACAGAGAACGTATCACAGTATAACGCCATATTGATCAGCTTTTCCCCCCTGGCCTACAGCCAGGTATCGAACCACCGGCTTTATCTCTCTGGTTAGCAGAAACAAAGGGATGTAATAACAGCTTACAAAGGATGACTGCTGATGAAGTGATGTTATATTGTGTTGCACCACATAAACGCATCACAGCAATTCCAAAACTGAGGTACAATCACAAAAACTAGACTTTACTTTACAAGCCGCAGGAAATTCATGCCCAAACACCTCTATGGAGCTGCCAGACGAACATAATCAGTGTTAATACAGCTCCCAACTTTAAATTGCTTTCTTGAAAACATCCTTTTTTCCCCGATGAAAAAATCTTTTGTGGCTGTCCTGTGGGACTCAGTTTCATTCCTGTCGGTGGAATAACATTTTGATTAGAAAGCAGACCCCGGGGCAGCCATGATCATTTCTTTCCTCCCCCACTCCCTCATATCTGCTCTCCTACACCAGACCAGAGTATGGAGATGGAGGCATTAACCTGCCTCTCTGATAGCTCGCTCTGCTCCGGGATAATATTCGAGCAGCTAAACGCAGACTGACTGTGACATTTTCACTATATCAGACCATACCACTGACTTGAATGCTAAATTAACTCTACAGGCCTGGACAATATTTTAGCTGTGTGTCTTCTCCTCTCCAACCAAAGGGCTGCAAGGATCTAAAGTCCCCTCAACATCCTGCATGACCCCATCAACCTTTTCTGACGGTTGCCTTGGCAACAGAAAGATGAGCCACTGGTGCTGGGAGGAGGGACCACAAAAATGACCAACATGGGAGGCTATCAATCAGTGAGCTGATATCCATGATGGCGAGGCCTCCGGTGTATAAACTTGTTATTACTAAGTAAGTTGTGTTGAGTTATGTTCTGTATGCATGAACATGCTAAGGACACGGCTCTGGACAATTTGATGTGCTGCTGAGAGGAGTGATGAACACGGAGGTGCAAAGAATATTATCAAAGTTTTGAATTAAGTTGTAATAAAACATCCCAGGGCAGTAAAATGGTGCAGCAGAGATGTGCAGCATTTCTGATGATACTGAGCTGCTCTGAATAAACAAAACCATGACCTCTACACTGCATAATACAGAGCATACAGACATCCACAGCTCGTGTTACTTAAGGTGACACTACATTTACTGGAAGCAAGTGCACGAGATTTGTGAATGCAGACGATTAGGGTGAATATGCAAATATACAAGTGCCGAAAGGAGGAGGTGAGGGAGTAGAGTTTCCAGCTCTGTGTTTTCAGCACACCTTCTGGCTTCACACGCTAAACACGTCACATGATGTTCTCAGGTAGTACGGCACTTTGTTTACATTCAGTTCAGTTGCTAACATTCTCTTTGACATTAAATAAATTAAGATTGCATGGCACATCGCAGTGAGCACACTGAAGAATTTTGACACATGTACGTCCTGTTGTCATAACCTACGTGGGCTGCATCTACCTATACTTGACACTGATTGGTTAATAGACGGGCCTGCATCTGACATTGACATTTTCGCGATTTGGATAATTTTCTCACAGCATAGCAAAAAGTGGTATTTCCCTTTAAACAGAGAAAATGAAGGAACTCATTTACAATTTCATTACCATCAATAAGGTATCACACTGCAAATGATCCAAAACATTGTTTACTTGATCCTCTTTTGGTCAAACTAAGTTGGCACCAATGGTCTGCACCGTGGTCCAAGGCATTATTTTGGTCAGGACATAACTGAAAAGTCAGAAGGGCTGGACCAAACAACAAGGTAGCTGTGAAAGCCTCCTGAGAAGCTGTACGTAATTTTTATTTGTGGATTCTTTTTTTTCTGCAGCTACAGACTTGTCAGCACAGGGTAGATACGTACTGGGAAGGGCTTGTATTTGGTTGTCAAGATCTTAGACTGAGATTCTGGCCATTTGTGTGCAGGTAGGTGTTGCATTTTAGGAGTTTGTTCCGTAAGTGAGTGCAGTCAGTCTCTCTTATATTCTTATTCCTAAACTAGAGGATTTTTACCATAAAAGCAAGGACGAGTAAAACGAATTTAGAGTAATTGATTAGTAATTAAATGATTAAATAAGCGTTTTGAAGGGTGCCAACACAGCTTTCTTGCTGTAATATAATTAGCAATGCAAAAAAACTGCATGCATGCAAAACCTGTGTTTCATCACTACAGACTGAAAGCACAGTAAACAGCCTGCCCTACTTCAACTACTTAAATGCCATTTCAGCATTAATGAGTAGACGCTCCATCTCCCTGTGCAGACAAGAGTCTCTCCCAGCAGATGAAGGAGAACATATTCAGAATATAAAAAGGAAAATAAAACATCTTGTCACTACATTCAATTAAAGCTCATTTGTCAAATCCATATCAGTGTGTATGGAGAATATATGTATAGATTTTTTTTTTCCCCACCAAACACAGGCTATGCTTTTAGACAGCGGTGTCAAACTCACCAAACACTCGAGGAGCCTGGCGGGACGAGATATGATGATGAAGAGCTTTTTGACCAGCTCAATGATGAAGGTGAGCTCCGAACAATCCGAGCGCTCATAAGCCTGATGTGGACAGACACAGAGACACAGACAGGGTCAGTTTGTGCAATGTAGTGTTGAACAAAAGCAACAGACTTCACTCATCACTCCGCTCCACCTCCGTTACTCACGTCATCCATAAGCTTCTCCAGGTTCTCCTGCAGTTCACAGAAGTAGACACTGGTGATGAGGCCCTCACGTGATTTGGTCAGGCAGTCTCTGGACAGCTCAGCTATCTGGTGGTGGATAAAGCTGAGGACCCCGTCGGCCAGTGGCAGGACGCTCTCTGGGGAGTAGCTGTGAATGAACTCTGCCAGCCTCTCCTCCATCTGAGCCGTGGCCTGATTGAAGAAAAGAAAGTGGTTAAACAGTCAATTATTGTCACGTCGTCAGGCGGGTGTAGGGAGAGTAATGTAATCACCTGTCAAAGATAATCAATGGTGCTCTGCTAATTTGGAGGAGAATTAGAAAAGGTCTGAATTTGATGATAAATTACTTAAGCTAACTTATAAGCAGCTTATAAATTAGATTTAAACACCTGTATCTGCTGTTACCTCCGCCAAGGAAAACTTCTCAAACATTAAGTCAGGTCCATATCTCAGAATGGAATGAGACGTTTAAGAGTGTAAGTTCCAGTTTGAGCAAGATATGATCTAATTTAGTTTGTGCTTAAAATCCGGGACAGACAAGTCCGAACTAGGATCTCAAACATGGCTGACCTCCAGGAGTTTTAACATACCTCATTGTCAACAGCTTAACATGAATAGTGCAATAAACAACATATCAGGGGCAGCACTCTGACTGAAAGCTCTCTTTATGTTGAAGGTCAGAGGAGAACGATAAACCTCATTCACAGGAGATAACGGCTCAGTGCAAGAGGTCATCCTCCCTGAAATCTATAATGTGAATGCATATGTGAAGCTCTTGACAAATAATACATCACACAAAGTAAAGTCGCGGCCTTCAACATCCTTCTAGTTGATGACATATATATCATACATCTATGCTTTATATTCTAACAGCCTGCAAAATGTACAGTTGAACAGACATGAGAACATATAATGTGGGGCTTCAAACATTTTCAAGGCCTTTCAGTGATCCCACAATTCACAAAGAACAATTCCAGGAGATCAGAGGGCTGTGAAATCAAATGTTTACCACTGCAATGTGTCCTCCAGGGTTCAGTACTGGGACCTGTTCCATTTTCCTGGCCATACCAATGAAATTCAGCTCTATGAAGGTAAAGGTACATTGTACGATGAGAAAGAGGGCTGACCTGGGCTGAGGCGGTGTATTCTACTCACTCAGTAGCCCCACACCATCCTGATTACAGGCGTTCAGCTTCAAACATATGATCTGCTTTTTACTGTAAAGATCTGCAATTAAATCTTTCACTAGATAACGGTTTTAAATGTAAAGGAAATTCACTGGAGCTAAAAAGCTGGTCACTGTTTGCATAGTGTTCGTGTGCATATTTGAGGAGCGTGTGAATGCAGAGTTTACACACGGTGTATTTGTTTGTGTGCGGCTGACCTTGGGGAAGCGCTCCTTGTAGACATGGTTCATCATCATTATTTCATTGTCATAGCAGGAAGGAGAGCGCCCCGGGCTGCAGAGAGACAAACACAGAGAGCAGGAGAGTAATCTATGGCTCTGACTGAGAAAATCAAAGGAGACATGTCTGAGTAAAACAGTGAGGGGAGGGGAGGCGGCTGGTGAGACAAAAGGAGATGAGATTCTGTATTTGTCACCTGAGTGGAGAATTATTTCACTGCTTCCCATCATGTCCATCGTCTGTGTACATTATGCTAATGGTGCGATCAGAAATTCAAAGTACTTTGTTTCTCTAATGGACTCTTGTCTTTTCTGCATATGATGCCACACTCCTCCATCATAAGCATTAATACATAAGTCACATGTGCTTATACACACACATGCACAGGCATAAGGAAAAATAAATTGATTTGAGACTACAAAATAGCACAAGTACATCAATATATTGTACAGCAACTCATCCTATATGATGAATTTCACAGTCACAAACTCTCCCATGTGGGTAAACACATCAGTTTGCATTCATCACAGCAGAGGATAGATACATTTAACATCACATTACATCCATGACCTTGGCAGAGGTATGCACTCTACTGAGTGCTATTCTAGTTCATTTCTTTTCAGTCTAACCTTATTAAATCGTAGAATTAATTCATCAATAAATGGAAACATTTCTTATTCACTGTGATCAATATTAGATTTGGAACAGCAATCAGGACGAGGAGCTCAATACACAAACTGAATACTAGTGAGCAGTGACTTGTTGCAGGTAGTTAGGTGTGGGTGCTGAATGCAGAGGCGATGATAATAATAGGTGTGGTTGAACAACGTGTACACCAGAGACTCATGCTAATGAAGAAACTGCTTTACTCTGGCGAGGCTCAAAGCACTGGAGGGTTGGACTGACACTGATACAACAACAGTGGAAAATATCCTAACACTGAAAACATGTACTCAAGTAAAGTACATGTACCTCAAGCTCGAATATTTAGAATTTGTGATTATTTTGATAGACTTATCTACACAATAGTATATATTGACAATTTAAGGATAAGGTGAGTGCTATTTATTATTTGTCTCCTTGCAAACTAATTTCATAAAATAGTTAAAACCAATCACTTTGAAACTTTACAAATATCACTTCCTTTCCTCATCTCAGGGATCAGTCGTAAGTCGGTTCCTGATCACTGAAGACAGGACATAATCTTCATTTGCTATAACAATTTTTCACCTGAGACTCCGAGAGCGAGGGCGGACGTGAGGCGAGCGACGCCCCCCGTCATCGTCCGTGATGCTTTCTGTGCTGCCAAAGTGCTTGGACAGGAAGTGCAACTCGTCCATGGTCGGCTGGAAGGGCAGCTGGTGCAGACGCTCCTGGGACGAGCTGGATGACTGGAGAGAGACACGGGAAAGAGACAAGGTTAAAAAAAAAGAACTGATCTTTGGTGGATTCTTTTTTCAAAAGTCTCTGTTGCAGCTGCATCATCAATAGTTGAAAAATGGATGACGAAGAGGAAATCTGAAACAACAAATGAAAACACCTTCAGTGACGTGGAGGGGAAGAGGAGTGGAAGAGGAGAGGAGAGCAGAGAAGAGAAGAGAAGAGAAGAGGAGAGGAGAGGAGAGGAGAGAAGAGAAGAGAAGAGAAGAGAAGAGAAGAGAAGAGAAGAGAAGAGAAGAGAAGAGAAGATGTACTTTGAGGTGAGTGGGTGGAAACAACTAAAACAAAGAAGCAGCTAAGTTGAAAGAAGAAGGGAAAGGGAGGTGCAGAAACAAGGAAAACATCCAGAAGGAGGTAGTGTGGGAGGGTAAAAACTGAATAATCTCTACTGAGATGACAGAGGAAGAAGACTGCAGGGAGAGAAGTAAAAGTAAAGTAAAGTAAAAGTTTACTGCCGCCTTAAGTGTCGGCTTCCTTGGGGGTTAACTGCAGCACTATTCCGCCTTGAAAAAAAAGACTTTTCTTCAGCACAGGAAGGAGCAAAAAAACAGCCTGGATCAATCGGAGGCTTAATGAACACATTTCCCAGTGGGACGCCTTGGTTGGCTTTGGCCACACAATGATTTCTGCTATAAAAATCCATTAGAAACTCCATTCAGGTCTTAGCCACATGCAAGTCCAGTCTCCAGAATCAATTAATACATTCCCTGCGGACAGAGAGAGGTCCGAGATGGAGGAAGATGCCATTGGATAAAATGGCTGTCACAGATGAAAAATGTTTGACGTAGGCCTTGCTCCGGTCTTGCACACTATGTGTCTCACTTCACTTAACTGCATGAAGATTATCTTCACTTGCATCTTGATCACGCCCACAGAAGTGAGGAAAAACACTTTTAAAGAAAGGGAATATGAGATGAGACTCTGCTGCTTTCCCTTAAAACAAACTGTTTGAAGAATCCAAAATTTCTTAGACCCAGGGTTGGTAATCCTGCAAAAGCTAAAGCAAGATCGGGCTGCACTGAAAATCTGCAACCGATACATTTCGCCCCCTGCCCCGTCCGCCCTGTGGTCAAAGCTATGACAAGTAAGTGCTTGAAACGTACAGAGCGTTTGTTATAGCTGATTTATGAATAATTAAATTCTGAATTTCTGTTTGTAAATTCATAAAGGCTATGATGACAGTGTCTCATTATTTGTAGAATCATTTGGGGTCTTAACTTCTTTGGCGATTTATATAAACCTTATAGGCTATAGCATATTATAATATGGTTTCTTTCATATTGCACAAGGATTGTCAGAGTCACATTAATGAGTAATCACATTTTTTATGTGTTTGTTACATCTCCTCTTCCTGACTGTGATATGATTTACTGTACAAGTTGACAGTGAAAATGACAGTGAAAAGAAACACTTTCTGTGTAAAGTTGCACCCTTGTTAATCATATCTGCAGTTAAGGTAGATCAAATGATTTTAATTAGATGCTGAATTGAAATAAATTATGTAAATAATAAATAATATAACAGCTGAGTTATATTTGTCTCAGTCAAAACCAGGCCAAACCACTGCAGCATCCAAATACCTACGATAAAGGAAAACTGGATCTGTGAACTCGGATGCAGGGAACTTGGGATCTGAAACATTTCAACCTTCTAACTTCCTCCATATTTTACCATGTCTTACATCTCTAACTACTCCTGCAGCTTTTCTGCATACATTTAGCTCATATCCACCTCTTCATACACAAACACCTACATGCACACGCACATACACACATCTTCTGCTTTAATCTGCTCTGCTCAGTATGCAAGGGTCCTGCTGTAACTGATCAAGCAAGTAATGGCCCATGTTAGAACTGATAGAGCTCTGAGACCTGACGGGACGGATGAGGGAAGAGGTGGAGAGGTGTTTTTGTGGTGGAAACTGAGAAACCATCGTCAACCTCGTGCAACAGTAAAAAGAGATCAATCAGTTGCCTACAGTACTGTGTGTACTGCTGGGAGACAGTCAATGAAAGAGATGGTGTGTGAAACGCAGCAGATATGCACAGGAAGTGATTGTGTTCAGGTTGGAGACGGAAATGTACAGGGAGTGGATTATGAGGCAACACCTTGCCTCCATCTGAGCATCACACACATTAAGGTCCATTTCTCAAATGGACTATTTACCAAATGGGCCATGGCGGTGCTCATTCCCCTTTGAGTCGTCTCCCATTCTCCCAGACAAAAGTGAACATGATTGTTGTCTCTGTTTGCTTCTTAACAGGTTTCACTTCCACCTACACTTGTGTTTATTTGTTTCCGTTGCCCTTCTTTACCATCAATCTCTACTTCTTCAAGAGTAATGGATGAAGAAATAGTTCCTGGAACACTGGTTTGCGACTGCAATGCAGAAATACTGGCTTAAATTTCATTTCCATTATCACTGCCCCACTTTTTTCCACACAGAAAAGTCAAGTTAACACCAGCAGATAAATCAGGTCGATCATATCTTAGCAACGGAATAGTTGCACCATTTTTAGGTATGGTTTACATGTGATGCATGTTAAATAGCCTCAGAAGTCAGTCACAGAACATAGAGGTGTGTGCGGGTGTGTGTGTGCTTATGTATGCATGGCGTTTAGCTGCTAGTGTAGCGTGTAATCATTTCAAGCGTAACAAAAATAGGAGATTCAACCTCAGAACATGAATTTACATGCAGCAGAGCACACGCTGATTTTATGCATGAAAATAGATGCAAATAAATTCTTTGGGTGAAATACATATTCATGCTAAGTATACATAGCCCACCTCGTCAAATTAGCACTGGAAGAACAATCACACACAGTTTTGTGTGTCGAGCTCTTGACTTATGGAGCCAAATTAGGAAAAGATGAAAAAGCAGATCCCTCACTTTATTGTCTTTACTTTTCTTTTTTTCTCTGATACAACTAGGAAGAAAATAAGAAATTACTTTTCACTTGTTGACGGAAACTTGAAGGAGTTTGTCCATAAAAACATTATAATTATCACCAGAAGCATCACATTTCAACTCAGAGGACTTCTTAGGCACTGCTGCTGCTAAACCGTGGTGTGGCGTTTGATCGCCACAAGGTTTGTGTTACAAGGACACACTTAGTCAGCTCTATGCTACAGTAGGGAGAGGATAAGGTGCAGTGGCTGCTGCAGTAACAATACACGATGGGTGCAGGAAAGTTGCGGCTGTACTGTTTTCGTCCTACATTGTTCCAAATACAGAAGATCAGAATCGGCTTTATTTGCCAAGTATGTGTTACTTGAATTATAGTGGTGGATGGTCCACATAGTACAGTACAATAATTTGTGAAAACAAAGTAGAGGAGTATGTACACACATCAAGTATTACAAGTTACAAGTTGTGCAAAAAAACAATAAAGTAGTGCAGTGAAATAAATAATTACATACAGTATGAATATGTTGTTCAATGTCTTGCTCTAGAGCACAGGAATCAAACCATCCACCACGCACTGAGTGGCCAACCCACTCTACCACGTTAGCTACAGCCAGTGTGGATGTGAGAGGCTTTTCTTGGCTGTGAATGGAGAATGAACTGTACTTATACAGCTCTGTACAACCTAAGTGAGACAAAGCGTTTTACAATTTGCCTCTCATTCACCCATTAACACACAATTACAAAGCAATGGAGCTGCAGCTGCCAATTCAAGCCGCAGACCGAGCAATTCAGTAACCTCTCTGTATCATCTAGATCTATGATGCATCAGGATAAACATCAAGGTCAATGGTTTCACACTGTTTCTGCTCAAATAAATAATAAAAAATCATCTTTGCAAATGTTTTATGAGGAAAGAAATACACAGGAAAATTCAATAAAGTACTGGACTGGTTATCTGACACGACTGATCCACACTCATTACAGTTAAACTCAGTGTTTCAGCGATCAGTCACAGTCATTTAGTCACAGTGGGCTGTTGTTTTTAGTGCCATGGCAATCACTGGCCTCATGTTACCTTGCAGTGAGTATATCAAATTGATTTTATACAGTAACTTCTTTGTCTTTATCATCGTCCACTTAAACTCACCGTTGAACTGGGCGTATTGGTTCCATATCCTGACGAGGGCAGAGACGCCAAGGACCATCTACGACCATCAGCCCTGATAGGAGAAGTGGAGGAAAAGAAAGGAGAACATACGTTAGAACCATGGTTTAGTATCGTTGCTTGCATGTTTTTCTTTCTTCCAAGCAACACAATTGTCAGTTTAACTACAGCCATTTCACCACCTTCCTCTCCTTTCAATTTATCCTATAACACATTTGCTCCTTTTCTTCCTCAGGCTTTTCTCCAGCTGTCCCCAGGTTTGACAATTCCTCTGAGTGAGCGATGAGGGACACGCGTCTGGGCCAAATCCTGGCACCTCGCTTCCATCATGTCACTCTGCTGTCACGCCTCCGTCACACACACACACGCGCGGCGGGAGCAGCCTACATGACAAAGATAGAGCAGCGGCATGCAGCTTCACGGTGCGTGTGTGTGTGTGAGACTGCAGGCTGCTGTTCCCTGAAGAGTTCAACTGTGCCAGTGTGTATACGTGTAAAAATAAGCCTAATCTACTTCGCGCTGTTCTCATAACGTTGCATGTGTGACTTGTCGTGTGAATGAAGGAGGGATGTCAACCTTCGAGAAGAGGCGAAGGAAAAGTGGGCGGGTCCGCTTGGAGAGAAGTTGCGCGGGCTGTCCAACGGACTGCTTCCTGTTGGCAAAACAGAGAACATACAGTGTGGATTATTTAATTTCAGCTTTTAGGTGATTATACACTGAACACGCTTTGAAGGAAATAGTTTCAGCCACGCGCCAAAATGTAAGTTTAATGCTTTCAGGCAATAACAGACAAATCACTGTTTTAATTTATAATTAAAAACTCTGTATATTCATCATGAATCTTACTTAAAATAATAATCTTGTCCTAGAGCCTGTCCTACAGTGTTAAATAATTCAAGATTAAGTTAAAGAGCAATGATGCTCCCCCTATGATCCAATAAGCGGTAGAGATAATGGATGGATGGAGTTAAAGAGCAACTTAACACCAGCTGAGAATCCTGTTCCTGTTGGGGTGATTTGTTTGTTTTGTAGCACCACAGGCTTGGTTGTCTTAGACTGTGCTGAGGCCTCAGATTAATCTGTTTTCCTTAGAGCTCTTTGTGCACTCAGAAATCTTCCCATTGCTTTCTGTGATGGTCAGTATTTCTTACGGCTGTGCACCTTGAATACTCATATGCTTGCTTTACTACGGCAACTGTGAAATCTCACATCATCAGCTGTGGTATAATTACATTTATACGTTTTTAGTATAATGTGTGTGAGTGAACGTACACTACTATCCTGGTATTTAGCCATTCAAGTTATATGTTGCCAAGTAAATCAAATATTTGGATAGGACCCAGTTTTGAGAATCCTAGATATGCTAGAAAGCTTTTTCTTGGATTGGTGCAGAACAGATTGGTGAGAATCCAAACACTCCTGCAAAACCCTGGATACTGAATTATGTAAACATGGACATGAATAACCAGGTTTTTCCTGTTCCATGGAAACACGACATTCTAAAAATGATCAAAACCAGATGCTTGTATTTTTCCATTTTGACGTGTCTGAAACAGATAGAACAGGTGTTGCATAATTTTATAGTCGAGTGAAACATAACTTAATATTGACATTGACTGTTAGGGGCCATATCTCACATCGACACACAAGTGTGTTTGCTCATTTCAGACCAAAGCAGTTGCCATTTTCCTGTCCAGTGAACACATTGTTTGCATTGTAAATAAACCTGTGCCCACCTGAGCGCCCATGGACATGTCTGTCTGAAAACTAGGTGAGGTCGGGTGCACCGTGTTGTTATCTGGTGCTTTTGACCAACAAAAGTCACTGGTGCAGTATTTCACCCAGTAATGCTTGTACTCCGTGTGCTTGGATCGTTAAAATCGAGGACCGAAAATTGTAATTAAAGATAAATAAACAACTAAATAAATAAAATATTGGACATGAAAAAGGTCTAGTAAAACTCCTTGTAGGGGCTTAACTCTTTGATATACTGACCGATGTGTCCAGGCAGTGGCGAGTGCGGCCGTGGCAGGGTGGGGGACGTACTGGTGAGGATGAGGCTTTTCCGGTTATTGGTTCTGCAACTACAAAAACACACGGGAGAACAAAGAAGGAGCACGTCAATATTTGTCTTAATTATACCTTAGACTCCATCGACACCAGTCAGATGAAAGCTGGTACAAACACCCCCACCGATCACCTCCAGGTTAAGGAATATGCAGTTTCCGTGTTTGGCCTTGAGCACACTTGTCACCCTGAGTAAATGTACAGCCTGAAATACAATAATGTACACGTGGCTTTGAGTGTGTGTATGCTTTTGTATGTTGAGTACAGTATGTGCTTGCTCGTGTGTCAGGCTGTGATGTAAGATTTTATTGACGTCTTCCCACTCACAGGGGGGAGAGCGACAAAGCAACAAAGATTTTTAATTTCCTCCAAGTCCAGCCCCTCGTCGGTAGCTGCCATGAAATTTAACAGCAGGACGGAGAGATGGTGAGAGAGAGAGAGATGGAGAGGAGGAAAAGGAAAAGGGAGGACAGGACAGGTACAGACCGTAATGAGGATGTGGAATTATTGAACCATAAATGCTTCACTTGCTGTCCGTGCTGCCACCACTTGATGTTTCAATGAACAGCTAGAAGGAACACACACACACACACACAGTTGTGTCTCTGTGACTTTAGAGTACGTTACATTAACTTACATTGATTTCCTGGAGATTTACTACTAACCTTAACCATAGTTAGTACTTGCCTAACCCTAAGCCTAAACCTAACCTCAACCTTGATATAAACCTAAACCTAAACCTTCCCTTAAAAGATATCTTCATTTTAAATTGAAATGATTTGTGTTATAGGTACTTGCTTTTTGTCCCCATAAGGAAGACAAGTCCCCAAAGTGTGACCGGGTAAACAGATTTAGGTCCCTACAACATGAGTGATACCTGGACAGCACACACACACAGATGCATGAGGGTTGTTGTCTTACGTAACAGTGAAAGTAAAGTGGGAAGTGGATTTTTCAGGTGTTATTTTCATGTGTGGATTGGCTTTTGCTCGCAGGCCTTTTGCGTCGTCGGGGGACTTCACTCGAGTGCCTGTCAGAGCCGATTTTCCAGAGCAGAGTCACATCTGACAAGACAATACAAGTTTGCCTCCCGTTGCATCAGCCAGCACGCAGTTCCACATCTGTGCAGGAAGTGCAGTAAAAAAAACATTGGTTATCTGATGCATCTCAAATAACACCTCAATCTATAATCTATGTCCCCATCTCGCAGTCCTCCCACATTCTGCCTTATCTCTTCCTCGTTTTTTTTTTTTGTGAGTCTTCGCCAGTTGTTTCTAACACTCAGAGACATCAAACCCCTGGCAGGGATTTCACTGGTGGCAGTGCCCCTTTGTGGGCGCCAGATGAGCGAGAGCTTCTCTCAACCTTGCAGAACAGAGGAGGAGTGTATTGAAATATTTAAAGGAAATGCATTAGGTTTGGACTGAGGGCTACCACTCTTAGATGGTGAACAGAGATGGGGGGAGGGATGAAAAAAGAACAAGACGAAAAAGTAAAGCGACTGTGTGCATACTGCATATTCCTCTGATATCTTTCATGTGTCACACTCTTCTCTTATACTATATATGCTCTTGAATCTGCCTGAAATCATCTTATATTTCTCTCCCTCCTTGAACCTGTGCTCTCTCAAATTCACATTTCCGTCCCTGCTCTTTCTTAATCAAAAGCTGAATCACTCGAGCACATGCTAGTCAAGCATCTCTTCACAACATGTTATGAGCTTTTGATTTATGATTCATTGCATCTACCACAGCTCTACTCAGCTGGCAAATTGTCAAATGGTGGTGGATTCACTGGCAAGTATAAAGTGTCTAATGTTGCACACCACATATTACAAAGAAATGGATTTTATTTCATCTACCTTGTTTCTCTGAATTTTCCTCGACGATTACTCTGTCTCGATAAATCTAATCAACATCTTTTAAATCACTCTCCCTCTGATTCACCTTCATTTCTTCACTTTCTCCTCACATCTTGCTCTAATCTCATTCTGCCTCTTCTTCTAAATTAAGTCTCTGAATGATGAATTATTGAAGTGTGTGAAGTCAAGAAAACTAATTCTTACCCTCTAACTCCAGATTTGAGGGTTAGAGAGTCAGCAAAACTATTAAAGACTCTAACAGAATAAAAACACAGCGGGGCAAAGCAATCTAATCTTCCCATGAAGCCCGGAGACTCTCGTCGCCCCCTGCTTTATAACATTGTTATCTTAAATTAATACTTCTAAAGGGCATCTTGCAAAAGCATTACTGTAAAAAAAAGGTTAAATAGGAGTGCAGCTCTTTCTTCTACTCTCCAGAAACCAGTGACATATTTATCACCAGTAAAGGTCAGATAAAGAGTTCTGCTGCTTGTGTCGTTGAGGAGCAGAGACAGTGGACGAAACATTCATCCGTGGTTCGTCGAACAGAGTTTCTCCAGAAACTCTGAAAAACACATTTTCCAAGAAATCACTGCAAATAATAGTGGAAATCTAAGTTTTCATCCCTGTCTGCTTGTTTGTTTGTGAGCAAGATTACACAAAAACAACCAAACAGATTTCCATGAATCTTGGTGGAAGATACCTGTCATTACAAAACTACAACATTTGAACTGTCTTAAGGTTTATATCCTCACTTCATTCTTTCACTGAGCAGAAAGATGTGGCGGCATATTAAAGAAGGAGTTCATGTTAACCTGTCAGGCCCGTTCATGTTTCTTGTCCTGCCCTGAAATCGTGGTCACATAATTAGCAGTCAGTGAAGGTTACAGGACGGCAGCTAGAGGTGGCTGTAAGTGCTTAAGACTAACACGCTGCATAAAAAAAAGGAAAGGAGATAAGAGGTGGGAATGTGCTGCTGGTGGAGGGCAGGAGAAGTGTGTGTTCGTGTGTGTCTGCATGTGTGTGACATTAAATCACTCTGTCACGGTTATGACCATGCAGCCTGGACTCATCCCCCAATCTCGTTCAGAGGATGTATGTGTGCGTGCATGTGTGTGCGACAGAAAAAAGTTAGTATGCTGCACGTTGCCATCTTTGAATCATAAATCTAAAGCTGTCTCGTTTCGTGGTCAAACACAAACACACTGTCAGTTTTCCACCTCCTCCTCTGTTTTCAGGCAGATGGTTGATGTTTGGATTTTTCCCGTATGCTCGTGCATAAATTAATTTTAAACAGAAAGTGGAAGCTTTACTTAAAAACGAGGCACTTTCCTTTACAATATTCAGACTCTTTCTGATCGAGTGGGGTTAATCAAGAACAAATTCTCTCTTTTCATAATGAATTGACCAAGAGGAGGGAGGGAAGATGAAGAGTCATGGGAGAGGGGGGTGTGTGTGAACGTTTCCATAGCAACACATTTAGAGTCACATGCAAAAGAAGGCGTACACAACGAGAACCACACAACTTGTGTGAAATAAAATTAAATAATGACGTTGAGCATCAGATGGAACCAGCTCTGACCTTAAATGAGCAGAAACCAAAAAATTAAATTCTCACCCTGCTGTGAAAACGAATCTTGTGAGTCAGAGTCTTTTGAAAGAGCTGTTTGTGTTCTTATATATGAATACTGGATTTATAATCCATCATAATCCACTGTGTAATCCATCATACAGGCTCAATCTGTGTGTGACAGACGAGTAGTAGTAGTGGTGAGGTGTGCGTGCTGTCAGTCAGACAGAGTATGATGCATCGAGGTCAGTGGTGCATGCTGCTATTGTGTGGGCCTCTGTTGATGGACACCAGAGCTGCGGAGAAAGCTGTGAGTGAGAAGAGCAGAGAGAGAATGTATCTCTCATGGTGTCGGGCTGAATCTGTCACAAGGTGCAAAAGCAAATCAGTGGTTTTGTGTTGTTTGTTCTGCAGGATGCAGGTGGGTTTTGCATCCATGTGGTCATAAAAAACACCTCCACAACAAAATAGGGAAGGAGAAAGAGGGAAAGAAGAGAGAGGGAGCATTACTGGCAATTTAAGCACAACTAATGGTTTTATGTTTTTTTTTCACAGATAACTCAGTAAAGTAAATACTTCCACCAAGACCCAACAGCCCCCGTATGGAACCACATCTATATTCACTAGATCCAGATTTTTATTTGGATCTGCACGAAATGCATCAAAATCCATGAAATATTCTCTGAGAAATCAACAACAATTTTGAAATCTTGCAAAGATCTGCCTCCTGATCCAGAACTGAATCAACCTGTTAACAAACATAGACAAATGCTTGGTGGGACTAATTATCATGTTTATGGAGCATTTCAGCATCTTTTAGCTCATTGCTTAATTTTCCCACCAACAACTTAACTGCACTGTTTCCCTCTCACCGTTCTCATTGATTATTTCCAGTTGCAAGAGGCAGCTGCTCTCAGCAAAAAGATCAAGATTAACCCACTGTACACTTCCTGCTAAGTGCCAAAAACAGCCGAGTGACAAAGTTAGAAACTACCTAATGAACATATCAGAACATTTTGCAGCTGAAGAGACAAATCTTCAGACCAGATCACCGTAAACACAACCTCAAAACAGTCATGTTTTTCCCCATCTGTTGGCGGTTGAATAGAAAAACGCTTTGATATGAATAAAAAACAAATTGACAGTAAACATAATCCAGGCATCAATCAGTGATGTGTTATGCTGACACCTGACAATGATTCCTAAGATGCTGTTATCAAACCCTAATGATAGAGAAATATAATTGAGGGTTGATATTTTACAGTTTAATCATACACTTTATTATAATTAACTATAATTTAAAAGAAAACACAAATAAAACCAAACAACTTGAATTAAGAAAGTACATTTTTGGGGTCAAATTTAAATTATAAATGCACATCTTTTTCAGCTTTTTCTATTCTATAAAATAAAAGTTTCTATGTTGGTGCATATCGGCAAACTTAAACACCAAAACCTGTCTGTATGTCTGTGAAAGGCTCATATCAGCAGATTTTTATCAATCGTCAGGTTCTATCAATTAAAATTCCTCTAAAACATGTACGGCAAAAGAAAATAAGCACATACCAGTGTATTTTGTAGGTGACCCGGTCACATGATGACACATCAATGTTGAGAGAATAACATAAAGGTGACCCACGGGCAAACAAATAGAGCTACTGCAACCCAAACACACAAACACACACACACAAGACGACCAACACTCCACTCTCGTGTCTCGCCGCACCCAGGCAGTCATCGGCTCCGACGTTACGATCAGCCCGCTGCCGAAGGGTCAGAGGTTAAACCTGCGGTAATGACTACTGCATCAGCTTTGACGAGCAATTATCCCCCCGCGGGCCCTCGGCTGGCACTGGGCCATTAGTCCCCCTCACACACATAACCCCAAATGTGCCCACACTTATGGAAAAATACACATAAGCACAGTGCTGGTCCCTAACACTGCCCCCAAACTGTCGCAAAGTGTCTCCACTCATTACAACAACAGAAGTAACACAAACAACAACACTTCGATACAGATCATTAAAACTACGCTTTTATTTCTCCCCTGTTCCTGACACAGTCTCTTGGGAGTAAGACATGATGGACCAACTGCTCAAAGAACCTGTTTAATAATAGAGAAAAACCCTAAAGTATAAATGTGTTTAATTACAATCCAGAGCTTTAGTTAAGATAGTATCATCAAAGTAACTGCTGCAAAGTGGAATGACAACATCTAGCAACATTGATTGAACCACTTCACCTGGAGATAAAACTGAAAGTAAACACATCTCAGAGGTTGCTAATAATCCCTCATTGCATTAAACTACCGCAGTAGGTCAAAGTTGAATAATGAGTATTTAAACTGAGCCGAAATTTACGATGAACAGATTATGTAATAATTTGACTATTTGACCTGTGGATTGTTTGCTTTCCAATTGAACTTCCAATCAACTGTGCTTTTTTTAATAAAGAAAAATTCTCCCTTCAGTCGAGAACACAAAAACGACTAGAGACGCTCTAAGCAGCATGCCAGGCCAGTAGGTGGCGATAAAGTCTACATCAATGATCCGTCAAATATCAAAGAAGAAAACTGAGATCCAAGTAATACTGGTTGAGACAGATGCCTGTGAAGGCCAGTAATGCTAAATATAGCTATAAACTTATAATTAAATTATTAAACGTAACATTATTGTTGTTGTTTCTCATTGCACAAAGCAATAGAGGGGATGCACAAAGCAAGGTGTGAAATCATTGTTTCCCAAACCCTCAATTTTTTGAAAATCTCTGTTTTAGTCAATTAAAAACACTGTTTGCGTGTAGAGGTGCAGAGGAAAACTTTGATTTGTGAAGTGATTAGCGCTAATTATCTTTGTTCTCATTTATAAATACTTTCCCAGGTCAAGGACAGAAGATCCTCGAACCAGTGTTTGGAAAGTATTTAACTTCATTATGTTTCTTTGCTTCGTAATTACTTCCCAAACTGACTCCTCGTGGAGCAGGCTGTCGTCTCCATCCTAAAACCAAACGGCCTCTGACTGGTCTATGATGTAGTCAGACAGCTGAGCACACTCATTATAACAGCTGGACACTGATCAAAACACAGAGCAACGTGGACAATGAGCTGAACACCTCCATTATGCACAGAATCAAATTAAAGGAATGAGCCCGTTCAGAGTGAAGAGCCAACACTGACAGCATGGTGGCCTGTCATGAGAGGACGTTTAACAATGTGCAGGAGGATGCAGGCAACAACAATGTGTGTGTGTGTGTGTGTGTGTGTGTGTGTGTGTGTGTGTGTGTGTGTGTGTGTGTGTGTGTGTGTGTGTGTGTGTCGGACCGTAACTGATTATCCAATCGCGTGCACACGTAAGGCTGTGACAGATGTGAGTGAGTGCCTGTGCATGCTTAATGTGTTTCACCTAGTAGATTATTAACTCTGTACATGTGTGTGTGTGTGTGTGTGTGTGTGTGTGTGTGTGTGTGTGTGTGTGTGTGTGTGTGCGTGTGTGTGTGTGCGTGCGTGTGTGTGTGTGCGTGTGTGTCTGCTGTCTCTATCAACCTCTATCTATCTCTTTCTCTCTCTCTCCACATTTTAAAGGTAAGTGCATGTTTACAACTTAAAATGGAGGCAATAAAATGCTTCCCCTTTAAAAAGCTTCCTGGTTCAACAGGTCCAGGTCCTAGTCGGTGCGTCCCAATATGCAACATCCACTGCTGTTAATGCCGTCGTCCTAAACAACCACTGGGATCTATGCAGGGTGTAAAGTGTCCAAATCAAGCCATCTGGGCAGAATTATCAAGCCTGAGGCAGTTACATGGATAAAGAGAGGGTGATTCAGTGATGCCAACAGGTAGCAGATGAATGCAAACACACAAAAAGGAAGATGGATGAAAAGACATTCAAGGACATGAAACTAGGAGGAGAACATACGTGTGGGCCGTCTTAGTGTTCAGGATTTCTGCAGGGGTTAGTCACATGGCTTTTTCTTGTTGCTATGCAATGGAGTACAGAGACACATAAACAGATGATTTGTTGACATTCCCCATGAAAGAGAGGCAAAGCACGAGGAAGAAAAAAAAAACGATGAAAACAAAGCCAACCTAAAAAAGTAGCAAACAGAGCTTCACAGCCGTAGAGAGAGAAAGTAAATGAAGATGAAATACTGACTCAGTCACCCAGTCACCCCAACATGTAGCAATGATTTTGGCAATTCATGCTGTGACTCAGGGGCAATTCTCTGTTTTACAACGAGACTTGGTTCTAGTTCAAGAGATGAAAAAAGGTTGTGTGTTTTGCGGTGGCTCTTATTTGAATAAAGAGCTGGCGGACTGACAAGGCGGCCGACCGGGGGGCTGGATGATTGACATGCTGGCTGATATTCAGAATGAATTTCTGGCTCGCTCAACTTCCTCACTGGCGAGTTGATTTTGTAGTGGCTGACTGACATAGTCATAACACTAATGTCTGTCGGGGGGGGGGTCGGAGCCGTCGTCTAAATCCTCTCACAGAGAAAACACAAAAAAAATTGAGACCCCAGCAAGTTGCTAAACAAAGCTAATAATCTGCTGGTTGTAGTTCCATAGATACGAGAGTAGAAGAAAACGTCACAAGGAATGTAAATCAGCTAAATGTAAGACCTATAATATTGTCCTGTTTGATAAGTGAACTTTGTTCTTGACTGTTGAGATCATTATGTGAGAAAAACGTTATCTCGGTAGGTTTTTCAACCTCAACTCACAGACCTCATCAGTTAGCGCGGACTCAGATGTCACAAGGCCAAAGATTATCTATGAACTGAGAGCAGGGTTGTGCTTTTCCAAACTGTCATGTTCTGCACTGAAGGTCAAGAGAGGACACAACAGCCAGCTTAGTTTACCAACTAGAATGACACGCATACCAAAGACCAAGCGGCCCCCTTACGAAACAATATCTAAATTCACTAGATCTCTATTCAGATCTACACCAGATTTCACAAACTAGATATTAGTTCCCTAAATGTGCATGAATTATTCCCTTATCCCCTGGGAAATGAAAATTAGTGGGTATACGTGGGTTATTGAAGCAAAAAGAAAAAGGCATTTGACTCCTTTCTTATTGCCAGTGGAGGAGTTTGCCTTTCCGATTTTTTCCCCCAGTGCGCCATGTTCAATGACTCAACCAACAACTGATGCACTCTCTCACCTCGCTGTCTTGCCTAATTAGCGCATTCAGCCATGTGTCGATCTGAGGCGATAAAAAACAGTGTCTTCTGCAGTCATTTGACCCGGGGAATGAATCTATTCCCATTGCAGACATAAGACAGATGTTAGTGGATGTTAGTGGGCTTTTGTACCAGTGGCAAAGGGGCTTTACAATAAAAAAAACTCCTGGTTCCACCCCAAATTTTAATGAACATGTACTATCCTTCCACCAAATTTCATGTAAATCCATTCAGTAAAAACAAATGAAGGCACAGTAATGAAAGCTCCTCCTCCTTACCTCCTTAGCGAAGTGTAAGAAAGACTGTGAGATGAGGTTGAAAGCACAAAAAAGGTGGGAATTGGATCTTGAGTTGAGATAAATTTGTCACTGACAGATTTTTTTCCACAAATGCTTTATTAACAAGGTTAAGAGTAAGAAGAGCTAAAGCTCAGCTAAGCTTCCTGGTTATGATTAAAGATTATAGAAAAATGTGTATTACATTTAAAACCATGTCACCTAAAGATCAACTGGTTGGGCACACACCACAATCAGAGGGGCGGGCACAGCACACATAAATAGAACGCAACGGGACGCAATAAACATCCAGACGTCTATTTTAGTCACGCCACAGCTCTCCAGTCCAAGGTGTTGTCAGATGTTTTCTAAAGGTGTGAAAGTGTATCCTCAGGCAGAGTGATGCAGCAGGAAATTGCGGCAGTGCAAAGACCTATCTGGATTGTTCTGCATGTGTCACTATCAGTCTATCGTCAGCTGGTTTCCTGTTTGTCTGCACCAGTCTCCCCTCCTCATATTTTGCAGTCACTGTACGTGGAGATCTGAGAGGTGCTCTGAATCGCCACAATCATGACATTTCCATCATGACCTTATCCACAGCCAATGATCTGCAGCCGTCCTAAAGACATCATAAAGACTAAACAGAGCCTCTCCAGTGAGCTGCACCTCATTTGCATGAGTGGAGTGTCTGGCAGCATGTTAAACAGACATTAAAAATGATCTAATCTGATTATGGATAATGCATACAGATTCACAATAAAGCAAGGCGCCGGCTTCCATCTCTTAGAATTGTGTTAGAATGGAGACGGCAATAGGAAGCTTAACTTAATATATTGCCTGGCGTGGTTCTGCAAGACTTTAAATTATGATACTGTTTGATGCTGTATGATACTAAATGAGCTTCAGAAGAAAACAGTTCAACAAAACAGCTTTGGCATTTTGTGAATTGCATGTCGTAAATAATAAATTAATGATTTAAAGCTCTCTTATAATGTGATAACACAAGAGTAACTAGAATGGCACTCGATAGATGGGCCCCTTAAATTCAAGCTGCACCAAACCCATAAATAATTATTAAAAGAAAATCTATATATTAAATATAGTATTTTAAATATTAAAAACATCAAAAAAGGCCTTGTCTATGTTAACATAGCACCAAAATGCAATGGGTTATTCTGTGAACCATACTGCATCTTTCCACCAAGTTTTGAAGTTATCTGTCAAGTGATTTTTGCAAGCATCAACCCCTTCTCAAACAAAAGAAAACACATCAACAATCAACTTATTGGCTTTTCCACACTTTGCCCAGTTGTCATGGAGCCAGCTCTGTAAAGTGTTGAGTCCACTGAGCAGTGCGATAGAGTTGAACGCTCAGAAAATAGCTTGTAAGTGGTGTTGAGGTAAGAATGCTTTTTTCTTTTTTGGTCAAACTTACTGTTTCTCAAACTATTTGCAGGAGCAGAATGAGGCCAGGGCTCAAATTCCACTTTTCAGTTCTGCATTTAGGAAATTAATATTCCATAAGACATTAATGCATTAATGCATTAATTCTTTATGGTCCCATTATCAATACACAGCTGTATTACAGTGATCCTTATGAACGGCTTAACGACGTCTATATAATCCTAATGCACCACTTAAATATTAATAATTCAACCCGATTTATACTTATCTGGAAAAACAATTTTTTTTAAGAGATTATCATTCTCATCCAACTCATGTTATCCAGGTGCTCGTCCAGCTCCCCGTCAGCTGTTGAAGATACGCTGTGTTATCATGTCATCCTTTTATCAAAGATAAACCACAAACAGCCTGTGTGTTTTGGTTAAGGCCAGCCTGAACACCAGCCAGTAACAGATGGTGCTGTCATGCTACAAACAACACGAGTAGAGCATGCAGAGGAGTTTTCCTTTTCCACACCATCCTTCTCTCTACCGCTCCTTCATTAAAAAAAAATACTGCTGCTCAAACGTGTGTCACTGAATATACAACACCCATGTTTCAGAGGCAGGACAAACAGCTTTCTCCTATTTTTAACATCATGCAGGCAAAAATACCTTCATTAGTGACCTCTGAAGGCCACAACACTGAGCTTCATTGTAACTGTGGGTCATTTGTAGATGCCAAAGCAGATAATTGTGGTACCTACTAATGAGCTTTCAGGTCCATCATCCTCATGGTTGCTGCACTGTAGCCTAAAATATTCGCACATGCTTGTTGCACAGATCACAGCAAAATCAACAGATGTGTAAAATGAAGCCAGTGAGAGGTGAGAGTTGTTTCTGTTTAAAATCTTTTATATCCAGTGTTGCAAAGAAAGCATGTCTGCATATAGCATAAAAGGTGAAACATGATTTTATGATGGTTAAAATAAATGATTTATGTCATGTCATGCGAAAAATATGTTAATACATAAACACTGTACTTCGCATAGACTTGTATGTAAAGATGGACGACGTGTCTCCACTTCCCCCCACTACCCAGATGTGATCGCAGCCATCTTGCACATCTGGAGCCAGAGTCTGCGTATTAGCGATTTGGAGACGAAGCCGCAGAAGCAAGGTCCCGTCAATAAACATGCTTTACTAAGTGCGAATAATTCTCAGCGGTCAGCAGTCAAAACTCAGTGTTTCTATAGCAATCCCATCCTGTATGACTGTAGTTATCTTAGTGTATGAGTGGGTTAATAGTGTATGAGTGAGTGAAATAAACATGCACTCTCATGTTTTTGAGCTGCAAACCACTGGGAGCTCCTTCACTTGTTTATCATCCAGTTTCAGTCCCTTCGTCCATTATCTCAAAAGCCCAAACAAGTGGAGAGGACAAGCAAGGACGGGGGAGGCTAAGAAGTACACACTGAGAGTGTATCGTCAGGGGCTCAGTTAACCCCGGTGGGCTACTCTTAAATGTAGGCTGAGACACTTCCTCAGGCTCTGTCTTTCATCCCACCAGACTCCCTTCTTCCTGTTGCTCTGTTGCTTTCTCGTGCCTCACTTTCTCTCTCTCTTACTCACTTCTGCCGTCTTCCTTTAGCTCAATCTGTTTGGGAGTGGGCCCAGAGAAGGATCTCTCTTAAATGCCATAGCCAGCCAGAAAACACACAATATAAAGCAACAAAGGGACAAAGAGACAAAGGCAGGAAGCAAGAGAAATCAAGCGTAAATTATTTGATGATATTTATAACTCTAAATTTGGGCTATAGGTATTGATGCGAGTGCTAATATGACACCTTAAACCAGGGTTAGGGTTAGGGTTTCCTATACCGCCACCATGAGGTCAAAACATGCCCAAATGTTAAGCTAAGGTGGTGAACAAGGTATTACGCCTGTTTAACGTCATCATGTGAGCATTGTCACTGTAAGCATGCTTGCATCCTAATTTTAGCATTTAGCTCACATCGCCTAGTTTGATGGATATTTGTTGGGATCTGCCTTTTTTACTATTTTCTGATTATTTTCTACTTCTACTATTATTTTCTACTATAACATTTTTTATCTCAAATTGCTGCCGTACTATTGGTAATAAACTCTACACTAGTGTATAATAATCGTAAAACTGGCCAATGACCGCACTTGAAACAGACAAGGACAGACAAATGGTATTGCATCACACAAACAAACTGTGAACATGCGAAGCTCCGACAAGGAAACAGCAAACACACGTGTCATGAACCTCATAAGCAAACACACCTAATGGAAAGAGCACACACATGTTCTCCATCAACAGAGGGAGGTCTTATCCTTGTTGTTCATATACAGAACATCCTGCTGTTCATTCCCTGCACAGTGGGAGCAATGGTGAAGATTCAACTAATCCTCCTGAGATCAGATGAGATGAAGACTAAAGCTAAAATGAGGCACCGCAGGAGGGGCCATGGGGTCTGCACAGACTGTACATTAGGCGAGGAGGAGATGAGAGGGGGGAGAGGAGAGGGGAGGAGTGTAAGAGTTGCAGGGAAGAATTGAGGGAAACAGACAAACAGAAAGTCAACGGGAAAGATGGAGGACAGACAGGGTGACGTTAAGGACAGAAAATAAAGGCGAGAGGGAACGGGGGGGGGGGGGGGGGGAGCAAGGAGCTTGTGCCAAGCAGACACCACTTCAGCACAGCCCACTTTTGGATCTCTGCTACACAATCACTCCCTGGACACTGACAATAATACTATCATAATGCCATCGCTGACACACAGGGTACTGGCCAAGCACACACATGCCTTTGACTTGGTGTGTGTGTGTGTGTGAGAGAGAGAGAGAGAGACACAGTGACATCACCAGCTCACAGGTCATAATCTACAGACTAAATCCTTGTGCACATGTGCATCACTACAATACAGCTCAACAGGGATATAAATACATACACATCTGAGGAGTTGTAGCGGCAGAATGGTTTAGTGGAACACACACACAAATAAAAATCGGCAAACAGACAATTAACCTTGATATAACCCTGTAGGCATATATTCATCAGATGTAACAATAGACTAAATGCACAGAAACACGTCACATATACACACATATGCATGTATAAACATCAAGTCAACATGCACACACACACACACACACACACACACACACACACACACCATATTGCTGGAGCTAAATGGAGACAGGGAGACAACTGTGAGACAGCATGATAGCTGGCAGGGACGAGGGTAATACATGGAAAAACACAACAACCTCCTCCGATGAATCTACACATACTAACAGCAGCAGGGTATCACACCGGTCACAAAGACTGCACGGACACAGATTGTTGCCATTTACCTTTTTGTGCGTCGAAACATGTTGCTAGCAGCAGAGGCTGTGCTGGCAAGTGAACATGAGAGCAGCTGAGGCTTCACACGAACACACAGGGAAATAAACACACACACAGATAGAGAGAGGCAGTCAAGAGGCAGCGATTACGCTCCACGCCGGCATGTGAGCCTCCTCTGGCCAGTAAAACACATGCACACCCAACCAGACTCTCTCTCTCTCTCTCTCTCTCTCTCTCTCTCTCTCTCTCTATCTCTCTCTCTCTCTCTCTCTCTCTCTCTCTCTCTCTCTCTCTCTCTCTCTCTCTCTCTCTCTCTCTCTCTCTCTCTCTCTCTCTCTCTCTCTCTCTCTCTCTCTCTCTCTCTCTCTCCGTCGACGTGTGGATACGTGCAGGAGTGTGGAAAAAAAGGATTTGAAAAATGTCAGCTGTGTCACAGGCGGAGAAAGCGGCAGAATTAAAGAGAGCATGGAGGGAAGAAGAAGAAGAAGAAGAAGAGAGAGAGAGAGAGAGAGAGAGAGAGAGAGAGAGAGAGAGAGAGAGAGAGAGAGAGAACAGGCTGCCCAGCATCCCTTTTAGAAGGGGAGAGGATTGTGGGGCTGCTCTCAAGGGTATCGTGCCAAGCCAGGAAGTGCCACATGACAGAGCGAGAGGGGAGGGAGGCACAGAGAGAGAGACAGACAGACAGACAGAGGGAGAGAGAGAAAGGGACAAAGAGAGAGAGGGAAGGAAAAAGGGAATGGAAAAGACAGGGAAGTCAATGCAAGCATATACAGTATGAGTGAGAGATCAGCTTGTGGGAGAAATGAAGTGACGATGCAAGAAAAAGCAAGTGATTCACGGAGGAGTGAACCCAGTGAACTGAAGACTAATGTAAATGACAAGACAGAGACGGAGAGAGAGAGAGAGAGAGAGAGAGAGAGAGAGAGGGAGAGCGAGAGAGTGAAGGGCACTGCAAGCTGATTTTCAAATGTGACCGTGGAATATTCTGTGTGATATTTATATAAATCTTTCTCATGAGTGGCACTGACATTACAAAGACACACGTCATTAAAGGATAACATTATATTCTATATTTTTCTTATTGGAAACAAACACCAACAACTCAAAAACCTACTAATAAGTATTTTCTGTGTAGCTAAAGCCTGATGGAGCTTATTTCTTTGTACCATAAACCTCCACCTCCAAATAACAATGATAACAAACATTGCATTGAGTATTCAGGTATTCTGGTATTCATATATATTTTTACTATTGTTAATAAATCCCATTAAAATACCGAAACCAACCATGCATTATTCTATCAGTGCATTATGTAATCTATCTAATGAAAAAATATCATGTGTCCAAATCAGACCAAATTTCTTACAGAACTTCCTTAACAATAGACACACCACGTGTGAAGCCCATAAGATGAATGGTTCTCAAGGCATTCCACAGACAGACAGAGATTTCTGGAATTTGATAGATGTTTCCTTTAAAGCAAATATGTAATTACAAAAAGATCAAATCATGCTTTTACGGAGTCTTTAAATTATTGAAACTGTGTTTCTGTCCTGTCTTTAAAGATTTACATTGAGTACATGTTCAGTAGAAGCTGAGTGCGACAGCCAGGGTAGAGAAAGGGACAAGTCTTGAGAAACAGACTGACATGTTGGTTTTCATGGGATTTATTGCCAGTAAGAAAATATAGAATTTCATCAGCCTTATCCTTTCAAATGTAGAGAGAGACATATGTTTGTGTTTTTCCCAAGATAAACGCCATATTGGACGAACTCCGGCATTGTCCTACATATCAGAGGAGCTGCTTCGGTAATGCCCATCTAGAGATGTAATGTCTCCGTGTGTGTTTGTGCGTGCATATGTGTACGCCCTTCCTCCTTCCTTTTGAAACAATCCCACCAAATGTTAAAGCTGACGTGGGGTGACAGTTGCACAGTAGTGCTGAGGGGAGTAATTCAATAATGGATGTCATCTCTAATGTGGGAGTCTGGATAGATAAAATATACATGAGGGAGTAGAGACGAGGGGGGGGGGGGACAGGAGGACAAGGGTGGTGATATCACTGGCACACAGCAGGGGAGGTCCCAGACAGGCATGAGCAGCATGATATCATATAGAAAGCATAGTGCATATTTTTGTCTGGCATGTAGGAGTTGGATTTTCTCTGTCTGTCTTTCACAGAAGAAAATTCAACTTGTAATGGTTGGCTAAGAGCCTCCAGCTCCGGTGTCTCCTTTATGTCATGCTGTGACATCTGCCACGTTGCCACACAGGGTCAGAGGTCACGGGCAAAACACACCCGATGACAGCAGTCAGGGACACACACCCGCACTGCACACGGGAGCACACACTCTCACAAAGGTTGTAAATTGTGGGATACACACACACATTAAAGATCCCAGGCATGTATAAGAAGCATCATCAGGGTATTTCTTCCAGACAGTACCTCTGACCAGAGTGTGACGCATGCAGAATACTGAGTAGACAACTACACACACAAATACAAAGAAATAAGTGAAATACAAATTCAGCTATACACGGGGAATTAAAGCCATGCTTCATATTTACAACCTCCTGTTCTGCCAACACTCTCTGTGCACCGATAACAGTTTATATGATAAAGAGACCGATGACAGAGTTTTATATTTTGCTCACATTCAACAAAAGCAGGAAACTAAAATAAGAAAATGTACGGCTCTGGAATACAGCAATTTCAGAAAAAATGTCAAGAATATCAGTGAGTTAAATTTAAAACTTTTTAAGACCAATGACAAGTACAACGAATATGAAGGAATATCAAGTCCAAGAATTACTAACTTAAAGCTCCCCATGATTGAGGATGAGGTGAAATAGCCTAGTAAAGAATAACACAATGTTACCTCCAAACTACAAGCAGAGACAGTTGGTATCCATGGTGTTTCCCACAGACAGTGTACTGAGATTAATTGTAGTTATCAATATGACGTTGCTGTTGTTTTATTACAGCATGCTAATATCTGTATCATTGAAAAATAACTACAACACACAGGGACATTACAAATCAAGCATAAAGCCAAAATATTTGCTTAAAGCATGATGGAAGTAGCATTAAATGAATATTAACATAATTAACCAACCTAAATGTATTTAGGACATAGTACGTAGCATTTTAACATATTTAAGACTTTTTAAGGCCTAAAATTCAGGTGATTAAATTTTAGACTTTTTATATGAGACCTCCTCCATATTCATATTCAGATGCATTTTGAGCTGACATGGGACTTAGAATAAGAGGACATATTTAAAATGTAGACCTTTTTTAACATCAATGTTGTATGTATTGTGGTGTATAGAAAAGGTTCCATGAAATACAATGTATTATTAACGTTATCATTATTGAAGGAATATGGGTAAAACAGTGATAGAGACACTGTGTATTTCAGCACCATGGACAGATCCTCACACTTAAAATAACACCAGTCTTTTCACGTATTTCCCATTTTGCCTGCTCTAATTGTTTAGTGTGAGCGCTTTCATGTGCATGTACCACAAATGAGGATATTTTAATCAGTTTTGTCGAATCTCAGAGGATCATTCAGTCCCACTCATTCCTAAATGGCACAGAAAATGACTCCCGAGGCCTCTAATTCAGTCACTAAATGTTATCCATCTTTGTGGAGACGCCAACTGTATCTCTCGCTTTGTCTCCGTGAAGCCAATCATGTTTTTGTAGAGCCGTCTCTGAATGTTAATGTCTGGCTGTAACGTTGACTTTTTGAAGAAATTTCCATGAATGATTTCATTCAAGAGCACCGCGAGTAGCTGAGATGAGGCATGAGAGGGCATCCTCTCAAACTCTCTGCTTCTGATTTACATGATTTCCTTTACAAAACACTTAGGTTACAATTTAAGATTTATCTTACTGTAACTGTGGCGCTGGTTAAATGGTGCTATTCCTTTTGGCAGTTAAGTTTGTTTACAGTAGGTTAAGTTTGCTATTGTCAGGTTTGCAATTTACCGGGAGGTATATAAACAACCATCACTGGATTGCTTTGATAAACAGATTTTGCACGTAAATGCACTGTATCTGTTGGCGAGGGACAAGATTTCTGGGGTTGGAAGCTTTCTAGTTTCATTTCTACTTTGCAGGTAAACAGTCCCTGTGGAGCGCAAAAGAGGCGGAACACATTGACCCAAGTGCATCAGGTATTGGCATTCTGATTTATCTATATTGATATGCCAATGACTATTAGCATTAGCTAAAATGTCGTCTGGACTTAAAACACCTAAAAAAAAGTATCACTGTTTGTGTTTTGTGTGGAGAAACGTTTGACTCATGTGACAAAAAAAAACTAGTCGGACTGGAAACAGTGTGCGATGATTGGATGACGGTGTCTTGGCCCAGATATCCAATGTCTACTCGAAAGCCACTAAATATTGGCTATTGCTCCAAGAGGCTAATTCATCATCAGACAATAGCCAATGAGCTCCGAGATTGCTTTGATACTAAAGAAAACTCAAAAACTGAATTATTCTCAGAGAAATCCTGGATTGATTTCTGTACATCAGAGAAATGATGTCATTGGATCTAAATTGGAATTTCTATCTGTCTGTTGAGATTTGAGTTCATGAGAGAAACTTGTATTATTAAGAAAAGGTGTTTTGGCCTTACAGTAGGTCAGAATCTTCAATAATAATGCTAAAGGAGATTCATTGACTATATTGCTCTGTGCTGCCATAAAACAGCAAACGACACTACAT